>CM057347.1:318819324-319296231 GCA_030015575.1 Agapanthus africanus | reverse complement strand
AACCCAACATGGATTTGGAGTCATCCTTGTCACTCTGGAAGCTGGAGTCGGTAAAGATCTCGATCTGGAGGTCTTTACTATCGTATACCAAGAACATCTCCTTAGTCTTTCTTAGGTACTTGAGAATATTCTTAACTACTATCCAGTGCTTCTCCCCTGGGTTTGACTGATACCTGCTTACCATGCTCAGTGTGTAAGCAGCATCTGTTCTTGTACATAACATTGCATACATTATATATCTTACTGCCGAAGCGTAGGGTATAATACTCATGTGATCCCTTTCCAAATCAGTCTTGAGAGATATCTCTTTGGAGAGTGTGATCCTGTGACAAGCAGGTAAATTACCTCGCTTGGAATTTTCCATACTAAATCTCTTCAGTATGGTGTCAATGTACCTGGATTGTGAAAGTCCCAATATCCTCTTAGATCTACCATGATAAATCTTGATCCGCAGAATGTAGGAGGCATCACCCAGATCTTTCGTGAAGAACTTCTGTGACAAGAAGTTTTTGACTGATTGTAGCATAGGAATGTCATTTCCTATCAAGAGAATGCCATCCACGTACAAGACGATGAATACAACAGTTCTCGCTATAATCTTACTATAAATGCATGGTTCATTTACATTTTTGATAAAGTCAATTTTTTTGACCGTCTCATCAAAGCAGATGTTCTAACTCCGAGATATCTGCTTTAACCCATAAATGGATTTAAGCAACTTGCACATTCTTCCGCTGCTCCCACTCTCTATGAAACCCTCTAGCTGATTCATATAACACACTCTTTCAAATTTCCATTCAGAAAGCGGTTTTTACGTCCATCTACCAAATTTCATAATCATAGAAGGCAACAATGGCAAGTAGGATCTGAATGGATTTAAGCATAGCCACTGGAGAAAAGGTATCATCATAGTCCAAGCCAGGTCTTTGACGAAAACTTTTTGTTACAAGTCTAGCTTTATAGGTTTCAAGCTGTCCATCTGCACCAATCTTTTTTCTGAAGATCCATTTGCAGCCTACGGTTTTTACCTCTTGAGGTGCAATGTCCAAAGTCTAAACTTTGTTGGTGCACATGGATTCCATCTCGGATATCATTGCATCCTGGCGCTTTACCGAGTCTCTGCTCGTAATGGCCTACTGGAAACTAGTTGGCTCGTCATCACCGATGATGCAATGCTCTCTATCCTCGTCTATGAGAAAACCGTAGTATCTTTCGGATGGATGAGACTGCCTACTAGATCTGCGAAGCGGCGTAGGGACGTCCGGGTCTTTTAAAACTTTGGGTCCCACCAAGCTTTCAGTAATAAATTGTGGTTCTGGAATTTCTTTCAGTTCTATTGCGCTCCCACTTATTTATTTTTCAAGAAATTGAGTCTCCAGAAAGTGGGCATGCCGAGAAACAATAACCTTTTATTCCTCTGCGTAATAAAAAAGATACCCTCTGGAGTTCCTTAGGTATCCCACAAACTTACACCGTACTGATCGTGCCTCGAGCTTGTCCGCATGCTGCTTTTTAACAAAAGCTGGACATCCTCATATTTTAAGATATTTAAGATAGAGTTTCTTCCCACTCCAAATTTTATATAGTGTGGTAAGCACTGACTTATTCGGAACTTTTTTCAAAAAAAAAATGTGCAGCAGATTCTAGTGCATAACCCCAGAAGGATCGCGGTAACTCAGCATTACTCATCATGGAATGCACCATATCAAGTAAGGTGCGGTTCCGCTTTTCCGATACACCATTGTGTTGAGGTGTGTATGGAGGAGTAAGCTGAGAGAGAATTCCAGTCTCTTTTAAATAATCAAGGAACTCGGCACTTAAGTATTCACCCCCTGATCAGATCGAAACGTCTTGATACTTTTGCCTGTTTATTTTTCCACTTCATTCTTATATTCCTGGAATTTCTCAAAGGCCTTGGATTTATGTTTCATCAAGAATACATGTCCATACCTTGAGAAATCATTCGTAAAAGTAATGAAGTAGGAATAACCACTTCTTGCATGTGTAGACATTGGACCACATACGTCGCTGTGTATGAGTCCCAAGAGCTCGGTAGCTTTTACTCCGTGTCCAGCGAACGGAGTCTTTGTCATATTTCCTTTGAGACATGATTGACAAGTTGCATAAGAAAGATATTCAAACGGATCCAAATATCCCTTTTTATGTAACTTCGTCAACCGTGTTTCATTGATGTGACCTAGTCTATAATACCATAAGAAAACTTGATTCAATTCTGGAGTCTTTCTTTTGAATGTGTTCTGGACGTTGAAAACTTGGTATTGATTTAATACGCATATACGGTTGTCTAGTGTACCAGACCCAATCAAACCATGATTAAGGTGAATGTTTACAATATCGCTTACAAATGTAAAATCATAACCTTCTTTAGATAGTAAAGATACAGAAATGATATTACATGTCATACTTGGTACATTAAAACAGTTACGCAAAATTAAAATATTTCCACTTGTCAATCTTAGGTGATATTCCGCTACAGAAATAGCATCCACGCTTGCTCCGTTTGCAACCCTGAGGGTCATATCATCTGCCTTCAAAACTTTACGGCTTCTCAGTGTCTACAATGAATTACAGATATGAGATTCTGAGCCGATATCCAATACCCAGAAAGTAGAGTTTATTGAAAGACAGTTTTCAATCATAAACATACTTGAAGATCCCTTCCCATGTACCTTAGTGACACCTCCTTTCAGCTTGGTGGGGGCCTTCTTCTTCTTCCCTTTGGATCTAGAAGAAGAAAATTCCCCAATAAGTAGAGCAGGTATCTCCCTAGTTTTCTTTAGAATGCCTTCTGCACTCCTCAACATGTTAAGGAGCTCTAAAAGTGTAACTTCCTTCTCTTAAATATTGAAATTCAATATAAACTGGGTATATGTAGAAGGGAGGGACTGTAGAATCAAGTCTGTGTATAACTCGTTCTCCGACGTGGTCCTAAGGTCCGCGAGCTCTTCAATAAAGCTGATCATCTTAAGGACGTGGTCCCCTACAGATGACCTGACAGCCAATCTCGCCTGAAAGAGTTTTTTCAAGGTCTCATATCTTGCGATACAAGATTGCTCTCCATATAAATCCTTGGTATAGAGGAAGATGGAATCTAAGTCCATCTTCTCGTACCACCTCTGGTGTTCATTATCCATAGAGGCCAGCAGAGGCACTTGGCTTTCGCACAGTCTGTATCCCAAGTCTTACGGATCTTAATATCCGCGACGGTGGAATATGGACTAGGGACGGCGGGGGCTTTAACAGTAAGGAAGTAGCCTAGCTTGTCATAAGTAATGGACATCTGGACATTACTTAGCCAATCTTTATAGTTTGGGCCCGTCAATATATTTTTACCTAACAGTAACTTAAGCCCGGTTATCTTGGTCACTGTAATTAGGAAAGAGAGAAGAAACACTCAGCATGATACTCTTGCAAGTTTAGATTAGTTTTTAGTCTGTCTAAACTGGATAACTCCCACCGTTTCCTCGAATCCTTCTTCAAACTATAAAAGAAGAATTAGTCAGGATTAATCGCACCCTACAATTCTTACTTTAACCTTTCGACCAGGCTAGTGTCGGTACTTCGAGGGAGGTTTTACAATGCTTTTGCGAAGTTCCTCAATTAAATAACCTCTTTTCCCTATAGGCGTAGCCTCGCTAACACCGTTCTAGACACCTACCGGGTTTATAGCATTGATTGTTAAGTGAAAAACTCTCTCGAGGAGTAATAATAATTACTCACGGCGGGATCGGGATCCAACTATCATTGTGTGATAAATTTAAAGAAATCCTACGAAAATCATCACACTCAAAATGGTATGCAAAACTAGCAAGTTTCCTTTTCCTTTGAAACTCCCTATGTGGATTTTGCCCCAGACGCTTATGACCTTGAAGAAGGCCAAAATATCATAAGACGCAAGTCAAGTTCTACCCGTCATTGTCCAGGCTAACCTAGACCCATTCGTACAAACCCTTGATGGAGACCAAAATAGTTGTACGCCTGTCCTATATTAATGCATCTATCTATGCTACAGACAAATATCTAAATAGCTACAAATCACTATACCTTGGCGAAGGTCAAAATACATAGCTTGAATACCACTGGATACCCATTTGAAATGATGGAAGGCTATGGCTGGTTTTGGCGAAAACCGTGAACGTAATGAACTTGATATAGTCGAAGGAACCTGAATAGCTTTTAATTGGAGCGGTTTAGGCTCCACATTTAAAAGTTGTTTTTAAAGAAAACCGAGCAGTTTTTAAATTGTTCCAATGATTTAAGCTTTGGTTTATTTTCTCTGCACTAATCAAAATTAATGCGGTCCCATCATTTAACCCTATCATTGCAGAAGGGACGAAAGTAGAACATACGCTTATGCCATCCACATTAGCCACGTGGCTCCGTCATGCATCGTTAGGTTACTTAACTAACGGCAGGGCAGGGCTGGACTAGCGCGGGTGCAAAACATAAACAATGTTTATTATATATAATCAATATATAGGCATTTGTCTCATGCAATAATAGTCATCACAGATCACAGCAGAAGCAACACTTATGAATATATTGGATATACTAGGATTTTCGTATTTCATTTTAGCTTAGAACGAAAAACGGATTCTACGGTCGTGATGAATAGCCAAACCCTCACCCTAGACCCTTACGGGTGCGGCAAACTACCCGCCAAATTCCCGAAATGAAGCAACCTCCATCAATGAAATGAGTAGGCCACTCGGCACTTCAAGAACCCGGTAGTTTGTGCACTTCACCTTGGGTCTATCCTAGGTATAAGAAAAGTAAATAACATAATACAACGGTGGCTACAACCTCAACCCGGATGTGTCCCGCAAAAGAATATTACATCAATTTACAAATACATGAATGAAAGAAAAGAACACTCTTCTCACATCCCTGGCTATTCAATCACGACAATCCAATACTTCATATCCACAAACCATCACAAATAAGATATAAGATATGTGCAACTCTACTAATCGATGTAAAGAAAATAGTCGACGTTTAGAAACACATATACAAACACAAAGCGAATAAACGACGCTAAAATCTCGACTTCGAAACATTCCGTGAAGCCCGAATACAAAGATAACACTATAGCAAATCTGGGCCAAAATTGCGCATCACAAAAATCCTAATTCCAAGTGACCAAACCAATTTCCAAAGCACGAGACCAGACTTCAGACTTGGGCTGCAAATTGCGGGTATTTTGAATAAAATTGCGGTCCAAAGTTGGTGTTTTGGGCTCGTGTTTCTACAGTAGTTTTCTAGTATCATATACATGTCTATGCAATACGCAAAATAATTTTCAGAGACCAATTTTTTTTACGGAGACTTTGAGTTAGGTTTTTCAAATACGGAACTGTTTCGGTTTCGAGACTTTAAACTTTGTCTATTAAAGTTAGTTAAGTGTTTGGGTAGGCTCTGATACCAGTGTAAATGTATGGTGCTCCTTGCCGTGACTACTACGGTTTTGCGGAATCAAAAACTTTAAAATCTTGAGCACTATACACTTTAAACCCTATAATACAAGCTTAAACACTAAACTAAATAATAATAACTAGAGTTTTAGCTACTAGGTTAGTGTAACAACCTTTGTAGACGGTCCTTCGGGTCTTGAAAGGTTCACTTCTCAAGCTCATAGGATTGATGGAACGAGCTCTCAAAGTCGATCTCCCGAGTCAAAGACGATCCACCCGAGGATGCCGATTCAAGTGATAGCTTCACCGAAGCAACTAAAGATTGAGTCTTGCCAGAATAAGATGCTTAAGAGGGTGTAGTTTATGAAATAAGATGCTCTCTATACTTTCTCAAAACTCAAGAAGAGAAGTGAGGAAGAAGAATATGAAGAGAATGGCAACTAGAGAAAAAAATCAACTCAAGATGAAAAACTATCATCACCAAAAACATCCTTACACTCTCTTCATCTTATCACTTCATCTAAAACAAAGAGTGGATGAGTGGGTTGTGACTCACTAGTGTGAGTCACAAGCCTACACAACTCTAGAAGAAATGAGAATATGAGAGAGAGTAGAGAGAGTCCACCTCACCATAGTATACATACACAAACTAATACTTGTATGTATATAATTAAGTATACCAAACCCGTATTTATAATAAATACGTATACCGTATTTCTACCAAAATACGAATACCGTATTTATACCGAAAATACAAAATATGCATATTCATATTTAGAAAGAAATACATGTATTTGTATCAAAGCATAAATACCCGTATTTATACAAATACACGTATTTGAATAAATATCGTATTGGTTTTAAAATACAAATACCCAAAAGAGAGCAATATAATACTAGCATCAAAACTGGCTGTCTTTCAAACTTGCTAGTACTACTAAACCGTCCGATTAAAACACGTGTATAAATGCACGTGTTCAATCGAACACCCGAGCGTATCGAAATACGCAAACTACACCGTTTCACCTGAACCGGGAAACTTTCTGTGTGGGACTCTAAATACTCGACAATACGCTGACAGTGAGATTAACCACAAGCACGTCAGTGGCACTGGTTGTACGTAATGGCTACCCAGATATTTATCGAAAGGAAGATCAACAAGATAACTCGTCCGAAAACCTTACTGAGCCTATAGGTGACATTCTCCGTATAGTCCGGTTTGTTCGTCTAAGAGTATCGCATATCGGGCCTAGAGATGGTAAATGTCAGACCCCTAATAGCGTGATAAGTCGTGTAGGTGTGGAACCCAATACAACCTGAGAAATTACTGGCGTACCTACCAGTAAATCTTACTTGCCCTGGCTAGGGACCTTTAGTATTGGCCAACCGTACACAGCGCGATATCAACTCCCAATACCGGGAAAGGCTAACCCCTTCTATCACCTACTGCCTCCAAGTACTTCAGGACTGCACCCAACAACTACATGTTTGCATGACTCATTAGAGCCGTGGTAGGGTGATAATCTAAGTATAGTAGAAACACACTCGAGACGAATAGTGATGTCAAGTCAACGGACTAACCTGTACTCGTATCACCAGAGAACTGCTATCCGACGATAGGTATAATACCAACCGGCAGTTCTCAGCGAGTTCATCTAGTGTAACTCATAACCTAATGAGCACCTGCATACTATCTTTGGTACCGTATACAATGGCCGCGGGACATGCCATCTCCTCCGACGGGGATAAGAAGTGTATGCACTAGTCCACTCTGGAGTTTCGATATCCAGTCTCGATAATCCTATGACTAGGGACAAGTTTAAGGATGGGCTTATAGACTATCCAGCCCCCCACTAGTGTGACTGCCATCACAAAGCTGGTAGTCAAGCAAGGATCCTAAGGGCTATATCAATATGTATTAGTGATATATAAAAGAACATATACACATGTTAGGATAGATACAAACCAGATAGCATATTATCATATTGAGCAAGACTGTTATATATCTGTATATATCCCAAGCTTCTAAAATGTAATATACAATAATGGCCTCTAGAGCATATATCACTAACACTTCACGTGATTCATCCATAACACCTTTGAAACGATTAGAACGTGGTCGTCCTGCCTGTCTCCTACCGGTAGGTGGTAATATCATTGGATCGTTGTACTCCTTCCAATATCGGCTATCAGGTACAGGGTGGTGTTAGGAATATGTATGCCCTAGAAGTCATTATTGTATGATATAATGGATGCTTGGACATATATATAGAGGGCTTTCTTGCTCGACATGATAGTATGCTATCTGGTTGCTCTTTACCTTAACACGTACACTTATATTATTATACCGTCTCTTTGATACATGTTGATAAAGCCCTTAGGATGTTAGCTTGACTACCAGGACTATGATGTGGATCATACTACTGGGACCTGTGTAGTCCACAAGCATATCCTTTAACAGCTCCTAGTCGAGGGAGTATCGAGACACGGCATCAATATTCCAGAGTAGACTAATGTGTATATTTCTTAACCTTGTAGGGGTGATGGTTGATCCCATAACCATTGGTGTTTGACATCAAAGATTGTACATAAGTGCTCATTAGAGAATGGGTACACCGAACATGACTCGCCGAGAACTCCAAGATAGTAATATACCAATCGTCAGATAGCAGTTCTCTGGTGACACTGGTACAGGTTAGTCTGTAGACCCGAGATCGTCATAGTGTCTTGTATGGTTCCCACTGTGCTTTGATTTCTTCCCTACCACGGCTCAAAGGATATTAGGAATATGTATGCCCTAGAAGCCATTATTGTATGATATAGTGGATGCTTGGACATATATATAGAAGACTTTCTTACTCGACATGATAGTATGCTACCTGGTTGCTCTTTATCTTAACATGTACACTTAGTATTATTATACTGTCTCTCTCGTACATGTTGATAAAGCCCTTAAGGTGTTTGCTTGACTTCCAGGATTATGATGCAGATCATACTAATGGGCCCTGGATAGTCCACAAGCACATCCTTTAATTGTTCCTAGTCGAGGGGATATCGAGACGGGATATCGATATTCTAGAGTAGACTAGTATGTACGTTTCTTGACCTTATATGGGGCGATGGTTGATCCCACAACCATTGGTGTGTGACATCAATGATTGTACACAGGTGCTCATTAGAGAATGGGTACACCGAATAGAACTCGCCGAGAACTCCTAGTCGGTACTATACTTATCGTCAAATAGCAGTTCTTTGGTGACACTGGTACATGTTAGTTTGTAGACCCGAGATCGTCATAGTGTCTTATGTGGCTCCCACCGTGCTTTGATTTCCTCCCTACCACGGCTCAAAGGAGTCGTGCAAACAGGTGGATTTTGGGTACAGTCCCGAGTCACATAGATGCAATAAGCGATAGGAGGGATTTCGTCTTTCCCGATATTGGGAGTTGATGTTGCGCTTTGCTCGATTGGCTATAACAGGAAGTCCCTGGCCAGGGCTGCTGTTGACATTTACTGGTAAGTGCTATCAGTAGTTTCTCGAACTGTTATGAGCCATACATCGGCATGACTTATCAAATTACTGGGGTCTGACGTTACCACCCTTAGACTCGATATGCGACATATCAGACGAAGAGACCGGACTGTACGATAGTGTTACTTATAGGCTTCATGGGAGTTTTGACAAGCTTGCTTGTTGATCTTCTAATCGCTCAATACCTGGGTAGCCATTATGTCCAGCTAGTACCGCTGACGGCTTGTGGGTGACTGATGTGATCGTTACCTACTGCTGGCGTATTGACGAGTCTTTAGAGTCATACACAGAAGTTTTCTGGTTCAAGCGAAACGAAATAGGGCACATATGCTGATATGTGTGGGGGTATGAGTATGTGATACCGTATTCTAATATGGTTGTTATTTGTTATCAGTTAGGTTATATATGATATAACCGGATTATCGAATCAAGTGTTGATTTGATAATGTGGTAGACAGATAAATGATTTTAGTCGGTTATATGTGATATAACCGGATTATTAAATCAAGTGTTGATTTAATAATTTGATATATATTTATTTTTGATATAATTATTTATTAACTAATATTATTAGCTCACTTATTATTATTCTTCATAATATATATATATATATATATATATATATATATATATATATATATATGAAGCATGGCATGGATTTTCTATTTTTAGAAAATAGAAAATGAGGTATAAAATGTGGAGATATTTGTGGTATGGTTCAAGGCATAGCTTATATATTTGTTTATTCATTTGTTTGCACTATTGAAGCATGGTGCATTATATGTATTGCATTTTTTCTATGCTTCAATAATATGTGAGTTTTGAATGAGCCATTCTACACTTGCTCAAGAGTTGAGTTCATTTGCCTTAGCCATTTTTCCTCTCTAGCTCTCCATTTTTTCCTCACCTCATCTCCAAGCTTAAATCCCTCACATGAGTTGTGAACCATTGAGCTTGTGAGAACCCTAGTGAGCAAACAACACCCATATTTCACCATCCTAGTTTGAATTAGCAATTTGAACTAGTGTGTTTCTTTCACTAAAGAGTTTAATGAAGAGGTAGCTTGGATCAAGAAGCTTCGGGTGGATCATCTTCGACACGAAGATCATGGAGGAGGCTCGTTCCAACTTCAAGAGGAGCCTAGTGGAGTTGCGTGGACTACAACTCGGAGTATTTGAAAAGAAGGACACGGTCTACAAAAGTTGTAGCCCCTTTCTCTTAGTATAGTTTCTTTTATATTATGTTTAAACCCTAATCATCTACTTAAAGATCTTATTAGTGTTAATTAGCACCCTAAAATTTTTAAAAATGGCATGCTTGATACTAGTAAAAACCCAGTGGTGGTGGTTATAAACACTTTCATGGTATCAGAGCCAAAACTAGAAGATTAGACGATATTAGCTAAAACACGAAACCGAAACAACTCCAAAACCGTACCTCGAAACCCCAAGTTTCTGTTAATTTTAAAATGATCTCTGAATTTTTTTTAAACAAGTGCAGAATGCTACATGTGATGTAACTAGAACACCAGAAAAATTCGAGACCATAACTCCAAAGTTCACCCGGCAAGACTGGCCATTTGACCGGCGTCGCCGGTCCACTGTTCATCTTCGGGTCTGGAATTTTTTTAGTGTTCTATATGTTTTAGTTTAAGGTTTTTGGTTATGTTTGATTAACCCAAAATGCATGTGATGTTAATTTTGTTAAGGGGATAATACAGAGTGTTTCGTAGTCGTAATTTTTACATCATTTCGGGTTTAAGTTTGATATGTGATGCAGTAGTTGGAATCCATATTAAATTAGTTCTGTGAAAACTAGTTTGTTTGTAAATCTAGCATGTTAGTCTCTATTGATCGATTGCCACGAAGTTTCGATTTGGATTGAAACTTCGTCACAATCGCGTATCGTACGCGAATACTCGCCGGATAACTGTACTGGGTAGCTACACCTTATAGCCCCGACCAAGTGACTTTAGGAGACCTCCGTTGCCAAAAGCATCCACTTGGGTGCTCGCGCCCACGGTGTTTCGCCTAAATGCACTTGGTCGACGACATTGGGGGTGTGGCCATTTACTAAAGTTTCCGACGAATATTCGATCGGGTAGTCGGGAATCTTGTTGAATTACCCGACTAAATTATTGAAAAGTGTTTTCGATATGAGACTAAAATGCAAGCTTAATAGTGTTAGGCATGAAATTAAGAATATGAGATATTCCGGGTTTATGATGTCTAAGGAAATGTGGATTCTAATTTTTGTAGTTTTACATTTCTTTTCTGCGACCGTAAGTGTAATATGTGAGGTATCCCAAATCTCGTTGCTATATGTTAACGGAATTCGGGATACGCATATTTACTTACGTTGATGACATGTGATGTTATATGTTGCTGTGATATGTTTTATTGGATCGTCGTGATAGAATAGCCGGTTTTTTTTTATGTGAGATGAGAGTTTTTCATTTTCATTCATGTAAAAACTGTATGTAATATTTTTTTATTTGAGCACTTCTGAGTTAATGATGATGTCACCATTGATGTATATTATTTACTTTTCCGCATTAGGATAACCCAAGGCGGGGAGCACAAGTGACCGGGTTCTAGAGTCCAGTGGGATGCCATCTCGAGAAATCGAGACCGGGTCTCCTAACTCTAGAATTGGAAGGGTTACTTGCCGCTCTCGTAGGGGTCTAGGGATGTTGGTTTGGCTATTCATCACGACCGTGGAATCCGTGTTTTTCATTACTGGCTGAATTTAAAACATGGACCTCCTAATATATCCAATAATTCATATATTGACTTATGTTGCTTGAGTTCTGTGATGTGATCATATAACCGCGTGAGACGAATGTTATATTATATATATGATATATAATAAAGGTTGCTTATATTTTGCACCCGCGCTAGCCCAGCCCCCACTCTGTCGTTAGTTAAGTAACCCAAAGGTGCATGACGGGGCCCCGTGGCGAATGCGGATGGTATAAGCGTACGTTCTATTTTCGTTTCATTTTTCTGTGATGTTTAGGGAAACATTAAATGACGGGACTTCATAAATGAGATTAATGAAAAGAAAAGAAACCTAAAGATGTTGTAGAATCAAGATTTTCAAAAAGGTAACTCTAGTTCTTGCTTTGTATAGTGGTATTCCTTGATGAATATCCAACACCCCATTCAATGAGGAAAGAGCCGAGATCCCTTCACCGGGAGTGACCTATTTAGCGAAACCAGCAAATGCTACAACCCACTCGGTTTTGTTTTTGATAGCCTCTCTAGTTCTTTCTTTGCATAGTGGTATTCCTTGATGAATATCCAGCACCTCATTCGATGAGGAAAGAGCCGAGATCCCTTCACCGGGAGTGACCTCTTTAGTAAAACTAGCAAAAGCCTAAAAACACCCATTTTTCAAAAACACTAGATTCTACAACGATATCAAGTTCATTACGTTAAAGGTTTTCTTTAAAACCAGTCGTAGCCCTCCGTCATTTCAGATAAATACTATTTAGTATCCGTGCTACGTTTGTTGGCCTTCGTCAAGGCGTAGTGTGCGGTAGCTGATTAGTGCTTATCTGCAGCATGTGATGCGATTAGGTTAGTCATATGACTTTGTTGACCTTATTAAGGGTCGTACGTGTGGGTTTAATTCAATCATGAAATGACGGGTCGAACTTGGCTAGCGCTTATGATTTGTCGACCTTGTTAAGGTCATAAGTTGCTAGGGGTAAAAACAGATATTGGAAATTTCAAGTGTTGAAATTTGCAATGAGATTGCATACCTTTTATAAGATAGTTGGATCCCGATACCCACTGCGAGCAAGAGTTACTTCTGGGAGAGTTTTCCACTTTATAATTAGCTGATCCGGTAGGTGTCTAAGAAAGATGTTAACGGGGTTACGCCCCTACGGAAACGAGGTTATTTAATTAGTTCCATGCGAAAGCATGGGGAGACTCCCTCGGAGTACCAATACCTGCCTGGCTAACCGATTGGCGAACTTGTAGAGTGTAATTAATACCGGCTAATCTTACCTTTTATGGTTTGAAGGAAGATTTGATAAAAATAGTGGGAGCCATCCTGATTAGATAAGATAATAACTAATCTAATCTTGTAAAGAGCGCACGCTAAAGCGTTTCCTTCTCTCTCTCTCTCCAGGTAGCGACAAATGACACGCCTTAATCAAGATAATAATATGGATGTATTGACCGAACCCGCTTATTATACTGAGCTGGGGAATGTTGGTTCCGTAGGAATAGGGGAATACCGGGATTCCCACGCAACCCGAACGAAGAAAGAGCAAGTTGATGTATCGTCTTCGGGTGTGTTCGTTACCGAGAACCGTTTCTCAGTTTGCTCTACGTCCTAGGTATTAGATACCAGATCAGGATCCCATGTATGTAATATGTTACATGGGCTAAAGAGAGGTAGAGAACTGGGAAAGGTTGACGTGTCTCTAAAAGTAGGGAATGGTGTAATTGTTGCAGCCAAGGTAGTTGACGAATATCACCTAGTATTACCGAATGGTAATACAATGACTCTGAACAACTGTTACTACGTACCAAACATGATGTGCAATATTATATCAGTTTCCTTGTTTCATAAAGAAAGATATAATTTTGCACTCGAGGATAATGTTATGAACATTTTCCAAAATCAAGTGTTGATTGGGTTTGGTACGTTATGTAATGGAATATACGTTCTAAATCAAACGACAGTTCTAAACGTACAGAACACACATAAGAGGAAAAGTTCAGAAATGAATGAAGCCTACTTGTGGCACTATAGACTAAGTCATATTAATGCGACAAGGCTAACTAAGTTGCATAAAGATGGATATTTGAATCAGTTCGAATTTACGTCTTATGACAGTTGTGAGTCATGTCTCAAAGGTAAGATGACCAAAACTCCGTTTCCTGGACACGGAGAAAGAGCTACTGAACTCTTGGAACTGATACATAGTGATGTATGCGGTCCTATGTCTACACATGCCAGAAATGGTTCTTCGTACTTTATAACATTTACCGATGATCTCTCAAGATTTGGACATGTGTTCTTGTTGAAACACAAGTCTGAAGCTTTTGAGAAATTCAAGGAATATAAGTACGAAGTTGAGAACCAAACGGGTAAAAGTATTAAAATCCTTCGATCTGATCGGGGAGGAGAATACTTGACACGGAATTCCGTGATTATTTAAAAGAGAATGGGATTCTCTCTCAGCTTACTTCTCCGTATACACCACAGCACAACGGAGTTTCGGAGCGGAGGAATCGCACCCTATCAGATATGGTGCGCTCTATGATGAGTACTGCTGAGTTACCTATTTCTTTTTGGGGTTATACGCTTGAGACAGCCGCATACCTATTAAATCAAGTTCCATCAAAATCCATGCCTAAAACACCATATGAGATATGGAGTGGAAAAAGACCATATCTTAAACGAGTTAAGATATGGGGTTGTCCCGCCTATGTCAAAAAGCAAAATCCGGACAAGCTCGAGGCACGATCAGTTCTTTGCAAGTTTGTGGGATATCTTAAAATTCACATGGATATATCTTCTACCACACCGAGGAACAAAAGGTGTTTGTTTCTCAATATGCCACCATTTTAGAAAAGGAATTTCTTATGAAAGAAATTAGTGGTAAAGAGGTAGAGCTGGAAGAAGTTCCAGCAACACAAACTACAACTGATGATTTGATAGAACCGGAGGATCCAATAGTACCCTACGAACCCCAGCCACTCCGCAGATCTAGTAGGGTTCCTCACCCACCTGAGAGAAACTATGGTTTTCTCGTAGACGGTAGGAGCGAGGATTGCATCATGGAAGATGATGACCCAACTAGTTTCGAGCAGGCCATTACAAGTGGGGACTCTGTGAAATGGCTGGATGCTATGCGTTCTGAGATGGAATCCATGTACACCAACAAAGTATGGACTTTGGAAGTTTCTCCTGAAGGGGTAAAACCCATCGGGAGCAAGTGGATCTTTAAGAAGAAAACTGGTGTAGATGGAAAAGTTGAGACTTTCAAAGCTAAACTTATAGCTAAAGGTTTTCATCAACGACCTGGTGTCGATTACAATGAAACCTTTTCTCCTATCGCTATGCTTAAGTCCATTAGGATCCTATTTACCATTGCTGCATGCCATGACTACGAAATCTGGCATATGGACGTCAAGACCGCTTTTCTAAATGGTGATTTAGAAGAGAGCGTGTACATGACTCAGCCAGAGGGAATCGTAGATAGTGGGAGCAGCGGAAAGGTGTGCAAGCTGCTTAAATCCATCTACGGATTAAAGCAGGTATCGCGGAGCTGGAACATTTGTTTTGATGAATCTATCAAAGAGTTTGACTGCATCAAAAATGTAGATGAACCATGTATATACAAGAAGGTAGTAAAGAGTAAGGTTGTCTTCCTCGTATTGTATATGGATGACATACTCTTGATAGGAAATGATGTTCCTATGCTACACTCGGTCAAACTCTTCTTATCACATAAGTTCTCCATGAAAGATCTAGGTGACGCCTCCTACATCCTGGGGATAAAGATCTATAGAGATAGATCTAAATGGATGCTGGGATTGTCCCAATCCAGGTACATAGACACCATACTAAAGAGGTTTAGTATGAAAGATTCCAAGCGTGGTAATTTACTCGCTTGTTCAGGAATCACTCTCTCCAAAGAGATGTCTCCCAAGACTGATTTGGAGAGGGCTCGCATGCAAGGGATACCCTATGTTTCGGCAGTTGGGTCAATCATATATGCGATGTTATGTACCAAGCCGGATGTAGCTTACGTACTAGGTGTAGTGAGTAGGTATCAATCAGATTGTAGGGAGAAGCACTGGACAGCAGTAACATTTTAAAAATCGTTTAGGGTAATTATATGTTAATTAGTGATATAACTTGTGTTTTCGATAAAACCTAATTATAATTATTTTTCTACATAGATATAATTATACCTATTTTAATTATGTAAAATGGCTTATGCATAGGTGTTTAACTAATTACTTATTTAATTGCTAGTTACTTAAATAGTTTCCTTAATTATTTATTTTTAAATATTATTTTAAACTTGCACTTACACACTAAATTAGTGATAATTACAAATTAGTATGGGTTAATTATATGTTAGTGCACCATGACAACTAAACATAATTTGTAACATGTTATTTTTTTTGGAAGTATATTGTTGACCATGGTTCTAGATATTTCTAAGTAAAGCTAGAAAATAAAATAAAATAAAATGAGAATAGAAGTATGGTGCATATTGTTTGAGGTATGGGTGAAACTTTGACTTGGCCACACCCTCATTTCCCCTCCTCCCATTCTCGGCCTGATGAAGGCAGCAGCCCCCTCTCTCCATTTCTTCTTCTTCTTTCATTGCAAAAACCTTCATTTTCCCATAAAAAATCCACAAAAAAACAACACTAATTTCTAGTTAAATCTTCACTAAAATTCCTTGTCCAAAACTAAGCTTGGATCTTGGAGCAAGTTAGCATTTTGGGTGGCCAAAGCTAGCAAGTTAGATCTTCCAAAATCTTGAGGTATAAAACTTAATCCAATTGTTACTTGTTAATTATTTGCTTTAATCTAATTTTAATTAGGTGTTAATATAGTTTTAATTGCAAAATAGAGTTTTAAAGAGAAGGGTTTGGGTTAAAGTTAAGGTTTTTATCACTTAATTAGGTTAGCTAAATATAGTTAACATCTAATAGCTTTATCAAATATAATCTAGTTGTTAAAATTGCTAATCTTTACTTTTAAATTGTCTAAATTAAGTGTTTATGCAATTTAGTTGCATGCTTAGTATGTTTAGGTGAGATTGAAATTAGTTAATATGTGTGTGGCTTAATTAAGATATTTAAGTGTGATTGTGGCAACTAGGTTTGCTAAAACACATAGTTTTGCACTAAAATACCCTATCGTTGCTTACTAGGTTTTTTTTAAAGGAAATGGGTTTAAGATAAATTTGAGGTTGTGATGATCTACAACTATTTTCCTAACTTTAGTTAGTGTTATGTCTTGTGCGATTGTACGATTGGATTCTAGGATTGGTGTTTGCTACGCATAGCAACCCCTAGTTGTGGTTTGTGGCGATGTCATGCATGTTTTGTGCACCAAGTGCACGCGCATCTTGCTAGTGCGCGTTGGTTGTCTTGTATCGTTGTGTGTCCGCGTCTATCTAAATGTCTATCCTCTTATATACTATTTGTGCGATTCTAAGATTGGTTGCGGAGACGTCGGACGCGGCAAGGAAAGGAAAGGCTGTGATTGGGTCAGATTAATCGAGGCATCCCGGTGAGTAGATGTACACATCTATAGGGGGATCGTCTGGATGGCGCAAAGCGCCCGATAGTTAGGATTATTAGTAGTTCTTGTATTCATATGCGTAGTCTCCAATCATTCATATCATGGCATTTCATCTTCTTACATAAGATATTATTACTTAGGACACTTGCACCATTACCATTGGTTCATGCCGCACGTGCACTATTTTATGTGAACACACACGCTATTAGTAGTTGCTATGTCACGAACACTATAAAACTTGCTAAAATTGGTATTTGTGCATTTGCATCATGTATTATGTGTAGACTTTTACTTGTATTCTCATTTTCTTATGATGGATATACAGGTTTGTTAGCAATAGACCTCATCGCATCATCATTCATACATAGCTTCTAGTCATGAATCGCATTGTATATTATTGTATCATAGACATCCATCATTACCGACATGTTTATATATTGTGATTTTTCTTGGAGATTTCAATATTTATGAGATTTCTGGATTTTAGGGAAAACCGCAAGAATTTTATAAACCTATTATCATTTTAAAATAATGCATGTTGTGGTTTTCTCATGATATGATGTGTATGGTGTCCACTATGAGTTTTCCTAATTTGAGTTGGTTTTCGAGACCCGATTCGAGGAGTAGGATGTGTTGGATATATGTATGCCCTAGAGTCCATTATATGTATAGTGGATGCTTGGACATGCATATATGTATATATATTACTTTCTTGCTCGACATGATAGTATGCTATCTGGTTTACTTTATCTTGACATGTTCATTTGATCATGCATTTTATTCATTTGGTACATGTTGATAAAGCCCTTAGGATATTTGCTTGCCTACTTCGACAATGATGCGGATCATACTAGTGGAACACATGTAGTTTATAAGCATATCCTTGAACTGTTCCTAGTCGTGGGTGTATCGAGACGGGGCATCGATATTCCAGAGTAGACTAGTGTATACCATTCTTGTCTCATATGATTGGCGATGGATGATCCCATATCCATCTGGTGTGGTGACACCAAAGATTGTATGCGGGTGCTCAGTGGAGATTGGGTACACTGAACGAACTCGCCGAGAAATCCTATGTGGTATTATATCTATCGTCGGATAGTAGTTCTCATGTGACACTGTTACAGGTTAGTTTGTAGACCCGAGATCGTCATAGAGTCTTGTGTGTCCTCCCACTGTACTTTGATCTCCACCCTACCACGGCTCTTCTGAGTCGTGCAAACAGGTGGATTTTGGGTACAGTCCTGAGGTACATAGAGGCAATGAGCGATAGGAGGGGTTTCGTCTCTCCCGGTATTGGGGGTTGATATTGTTTTATGCTTGATTGGCTATAACAGGAAGTCCCTGGCCAGGGCTGCTGAGATTTACAGATAAGTGTTATCAGTAGTTTCTCGATCTGTTATGAGCCATACACCAGCATGACTTATTAAGTGTAACGTTTTAAAAATAATTAAATAAATAATTAAATGAATAAAATTGTTTAAGTGAATTTTATAATTTTCGGTAAAGCAAAATGTATTTTTCGTAAAATCAAACCGCAATTGTTTTTCATTATAAATTCAAAATACCTATTTAAATTATGTAATTACTAGTAAATGGTGTTTATTTAGCCACTTATAAAATTTTAGTTTAATTAAATATTTTTCCTAAATTAATTATTTTAAATATTAACATAAGCTTTATTTTTACACTAAATTAGTGTAAATTACAAATTTGAATGGTTTTAATTTGTAAAAATGAACCATGGCATATTAGAATTTAGTGTGTATCATGCAAAATTTATTTGCAAATTTTTCCAATTTTCTAGAGTTTTCTTGAGTTGCTATAGTAAAGAAATGAAAAGAAAATAAATAAAGCATGAAAAGACATATGTATACATCATTATGTGTGAACCTTCTACACAATTCTTCCCTCTTTCTTTTTCTCCCTCTCTTCCTCATGTGGCCGGCCATCATCCCCATGGCAGCCCCCCCCATTTCCCACTTCTTTTTATTACAAAAAATCATTAAAAATCCACCAAAATTCAATAAAAAATGCATAAAATCCTATTTATTCTCTACCCTTTATTCTTTGCTCATTTTTTTCATGGATTTTGGAGATGGGAAGCATGCAATTTGGAGGCTTATTTCATATTTGGATTTCATATTTTGAAGGTATAAATTTCCTTCTTTTATTTTATTTCTATTAGATGTTTCCTTTAGAACATAATTAGATTTATTAAATTAATTCTATTTGTGAATTTTAAAATCCAAGTTAGGGTTTGAAAAATCAAGTTGTGATTTTTAATAATTAATTAGGGTTATAATAACTAGTATAACATATTTAGAGGTGGAAATTCTTGCATGGTTGATATATTGTAATTTGTTCATTCAAATTGCTTAAATCAAGCAATTTTTGTAAACTAGATTTATGTATATTATATTTATTGGTGAGATAAAATTTCAATTTATGTTTGTAACATTAGATTTTTATTTAAATGAGGATATTGACATGTTTAAGGAATGGAAAACTTAATTTGGTTGCTAGTTTTTATTTATAATTGATAAATTGTAAGTAAAATGCTATTTTTGCTAACTAGAATTTGGAAATTCTTAAATTAATGAGATTTAAAATCTAATTTATGGTTTCATTATATTACCATCATTATAAATTGTAGTTTGAAAAGTTAATTCATGCAAAATTTTGTTATGGAATTATGGAATTTTGCTTGTAAGTTGTGGAAAATTGATAAAATTGCAAACTAGAAATTTTGTTGTAATACAAATTAGTGTAATAAAAATATGGTAATGGTTTCTTTAACTTAGTTATGTTATTTAATGAATATTATGACCATTAGTTTCATTAAACGTCAAGTTTTGAAGTAAAACGGTGAATTGACATTTTCAAGGTTTTCGGAATTGGATGATTTGATCGATTTTAGGGTTCCGATGATTTGAACCAAGTTTTATATTATAAGTAATGGGTTTTGAAACTACGGGTTGTTTATTGGTTTTTACCTCGATCAATCGACGTTTGTACGCCGATATCGAGCGAATTTGGTTCTTTTGCGTGAACGGGACATAGGTTTTAACCTATGCGCGTTCCGTGTGTCGTTTTGACTTTTGTCCGTGATTTAGTTTACGATACTATATATGTTTACATATAGGTACCCCTCACGTGGATTGCGGACGATGAAGAAGAGGATGGCGACACTGTCTTCGGCAGGCATGGACCAGGTGAGTAGATGCATATCTACGGGGGGAAGTCGGGTGGATGGCGTTTAGCACCCCCGCAACGTAGAATAGGATTAGTACTTATTGACAATAGGAAACCAGACGTGACCCTAGTAGGACCCTAGTATTGACCCTAGGCTGGACTAGACCGATTTAGGAAAGCCATATCAGAGGATGAGTACCTTAGAAGAGGTTCGTAGGTTTCAGATAGAAACACACCCACGCACACACTGAAACTCGATATGGGGTACGTGTATGTGTATATATATAGAACTAGGTATAGGTATATACATATATATACAACACGTATATGTGATTCATTGATGTGATATGATATCCGAGGTATGATGAAACAGTATAACTGGGCTTGATGCCGTGATTCTTGACTACAGTCGTAATAAAGTGTTAGCGGATCATTAGAGAATGAGATAATGAACATGAATATATAAATTATAAAGAGTGGTGGTGATATTGATGTACATGGAACGCTAGAATAGTACCCGGACTGTAACTTGTGACTGATTACGATATGATATATGTATAACTTGATTACGACATTATACTGATGTGACCTGATGCCGATATCATATAAGTATGACTTAATCACAATATGATACACATGACATTATACGAATGAGGAGACACCTAGGAGATACTTGACCGTACCCCGATATTGGGATGCCGTACGATGGATTTTACCGTGCGAGGCTTAGATTTGATGATTGATCCGCACTCTTGATTCGAGGAAGCCGTACTACGTACGTGACGCTATTGAGGCGGGATCGCCGACTATTAGAGATATTGATTCAGACCTTAGGTAGACTCTAGTTTCTTACTGACTAGTCTATTAGGTTTAGTTCCTTAGGATGTTAGATGGACACTGGTTTAGGTTCGACTCACATAGTGGTAGTTGTACTCGTATCTCGCAGAGGAGTGGATAATGCACATCTGTATTTACATTCATACTGTAATCATCATGGTGCATGTTCTTTTATATGTTGCTATAATCAGTATAAACTTTACCTGTTAGGACACCAGCACCATTACCGATGATGCGCATATTCCACGCACACTTATTTGCCGGCTCACACACATCATCATCGGTAATTGCTATGTCACGTACACTTTAGATCATATTATCTTTTATTGATAGAATCAGTTAACAACTAAACCGATATAATATTGTGATCACTCTCTGATGGCAAGTATAAGACATGATATTCATTACTTAGACATTCATGCATTCATATTTTCGTGTTATCATGCAGTATTATGGACATATGCCGACACCTATCATATAGTTACTTATGATTTTGAGATTTGAATTTTTATGAGATTTCTGGATTTTTGGGGAAAACCGCAAAAATATATCAAAACTTCTCTCTCTCTCTCCTCTTCTCTTTTTAAAATAAGATGCGGTTTTCTCGTGATGTATGTGTCGTCCACCATGAGTATTTCATGTTTTCTGATGGATTTCGAGACCCGATTCGAGGAGTGGATGAACCGTCTCGGGTACATGGTGGGCCCGGTATGGTACCCCGGGGCAAGAAGATCGAGTTGTAGACGATGAGCCTGGCAGGGGAAGGCTACCTACCGGTGATGTCTGGCGCGGCGGATATCCGGAGGATACCGACCGTTGTCGTGGGATTTGATGATATGGGCCGATCCGGACTGACGGAGCCCGACATATTGAGACTTGAGGTTACATGTATTGTGTCGATGCTTGACACGGATTTCTATGGATTTCATTGTGGAGATTTCAGATGCTTATACCCACTTTACTATGATAACAGCTAAAGAGTTCTTATACATATATATCTGGATTTCAGGATTTGTTACTTTACATTCATGGTGCATGCATTTCATTTCATATGACATAGTATCACATGAGGCACGGACACGACACGGAGTATTTGCACTTATACGTAGTATTACCCTGCTATTACTAGATGTTTGGGATATAGTAGTGTATTATTATGACCTAGGATAGCGTCGTGCATTCGATTTCTTTTCGTAGATGTCTTCTACTCACGAGTTGGCAACTCACCCCCGTTGTGCCAAATTCTTTACAGGTGCGATGTACAGGTTTCCCCTTGGCAGTTGCTGGCACATCATTTTCATTTCGGGTGATTTGCACGGTAGGTTGGTTCATTTGTATCTGAACCGCCGTTGTATTTTTATTATTTCATTTGTATCTAGAAAGCTCCATCAACCATATTTGTATTACTTGATAAGTTTATTGGACCAGTTGTTTATTTCGACCTTAGAGTCGCGCATGTGTTATTCTGATCTGGTGGTTTTTTTTTGTTTTCTTTTGAGATTTGAGCCTCGCCCTTTAGCGTTGTATATTATTGTGATTGTTGTGGTTGTCTCCGCCTGTTGGCGTTGAGCTAGCACCCGTTTGGGGATGCTTTTTATTGTTTATTCATATTATACTTGTTGTACCCGTTTGGGGGCCAGTTTTTACAGAGGAGACTCTGCCGAAATTTTTGGTAAAATTTGCTGATGTTTTTTTTATACTTGTTTTCTTTTCTTTTCTTCTTTTTCTTCTTTTATGGTTTAGATTTCTGGGCTTCGGCTTACTTAGGTCACGTGGCGCCTCTAGACGCTTCGTAATCTAAGTGCCGGTCACGTTCCGTACTTTCGGGTCGTGACAAAGTTGGTATCAGAGCGCTAGGTTTAACCTTGTATAAGTCTAGGTGACCCTTGGTTGATGGAGTAGGCGATTTAGGTAGAGTAACGTACCGTGGGTATGGTCCACGGCATACTTACGATACGCTACTCTGCTTAAGGAGTCTTAGGATGTACATTGTTTGCACCGTATTTCATTCGTTCCTTTGATCTATCTTCATCGATGTCGGATGGTGGTTTCTGTTACCACGGGCAGAGGGAGCTGCGGCTCGAGTGCGATAACCATTAGAGTATTGGTTATTCTTGAGGATTGAAGCATTGCTTAGCGTGCGGACGAAGGGTATTCACATGCCGTCCGGATGAAGTTAAAGGGTTCGAACGATTATCAGAAAACCATTTTTCCTAAGTTTAAAGTATTCGGAAGAACATGCAGGTATTTCGATGGACCCTCTAGAAGAATGAAACCCTAACTCGACATAATGACCACGAGAACGCCCTTGAACCTTAGGGTTTACGGCAGTTCCGCTGTGCCATTAGTGAGGCTTGGGTTTGCCCTTCTACAGCTGGATCATCGATGCTGGGGTATGTACCGGATATTTTTAAACTGTACTTGAGTGTTGAGCTCTCGGGGATTATGGGATTTTGATGGATCGATCGAGAAGTTTAATGTAGTCCGGATATCAAGTGAAGGGATCGACTATGTGGGAGACTCTAGACATGAGTATTGCCGTTGGTAGCGCAGTCAACACACCTATGAAAGAACGAGTTCGAAGCGGTCGACATCAGAGGAAAGAGGCGCACATTGACGATAGTGTTTACGATTGTGATTTAGTGATTTGAATTTCCTATTTTTGTTGATTGGATTTTTGTATTTTGAGGACTTTGTTCTACGATTGGTATTTCCTGTGTGTACCTTCATTCTATCTGTGTTTCATATATCAGTGTATTGATGTGGTTTAGTACGCACCCAGTACACTTGATTTGGTTTTATACATTTTGAGATTTTGATTCGATTTCCTGCATTTGGGTTACACATGATTTGATATATGCTTCGACCTAGTTTTTATCCATTTTCGTACTGTGATTCGAGTCTGATATCCGATGTATGTTTTCGTGCTCCATGTGCACCTGATTAGGATTCTTGCGCATACTTGGCGCACTTGATGCGATTTTGTGCACACCAGATGCACTAAATCGGGGTTTTGTGCAGATTAGATGCACCTGATAGTGAGTCGTGCACGCCCGTTGCACTTGACAGATGTTTTTGGTGCACACCTGTTGCACTTAGTTTTGTTTTGTGGGTATTCATGGTTTCTGCATTTGGTTTCGATTTCAGTGCGCACTGGACGCACATGACATTTTATTGATGTGATTGGGATTGATTTTAGTTTGAGCAGTATATTTTCATGATCATTATTATTTGAGTTAGTGACCAGGCGGGACGTGTATGTTAAATAAAAGATATATATATAGCTATTTTTTTTAAAAATTAAACGTCCGCTACTTAGACCGTGACACGTGCATTGCACGGCGATTTGCAAGAAGGGGTTTTTGTATACTGCTTTATTATGATGATTCGGCGATTTTACTAGGATGCGAACTATATATAAGTTATAGATTGATGTATATTATGATGGTTTTCACATTGGGTTATGATATTTCATTATCACCATAACTCCGATGATTGCGTCATGCTTGACGGAGTTGATTTTTGTTATGTATTAATGATTTCGGAGCCCCGACGATTTTAGTATTTTGCTAAATGTTTTAGTATTTGGAAGTTGAGTGTTAATTTAAATTCGGGGACCGAATTTCCTAAAGGGGGAAGATTGTAACGTTTTAAAAATAATTAAATAAATAATTAAATGAATAAAATTGTTTAAGTGAATTTTATGATTTTCGGTAAAGCAAAATGTATTTTTCGTAAAATCAAACCGCAATTGTTTTTCATTATAAATTCAAAATACCTATTTAAATTATATAATTACTAGTAAATGGTGTTTATTTAGCCACTTATAAAATTTTAGTTTAATTAAATATTTTTCCTAAATTAATTATTTTAAATATTAACATAAGCTTTATTTTTACACTAAATTAGTGTAAATTACAAATTTGAATGGTTTTAATTTGTAAAAATGAACCATGGCATATTAGAATTTAGTGTGTATCATGCAAAATTTATTTGCAAAATTTTTCAATTTTCTAGAGTTTTCTTGAGTTGCTATAGTAAAGAAATGAAAAGAAAATAAATAAAGCATGAAAAGACATATGTATACATCATTATGTGTGAACCTTCTACACAATTCTTCCCTCTTTCTTTTTCTCCCTCTCTTCCTCATGTGGCCGGCCATCATCCCCATGGCAGCCCCCCTCCCATTTCCCACTTCTTTTTATTACAAAAAATCATTAAAAATCCACCAAAATTCAATAAAAAATGCATAAAATCCTATTTATTCTCTACCCTTTATTATTTGCTCATTTTTTTCATGGATTTTGGAGATGGGAAGCATGCAATTTGGAGGCTTATTTCATATTTGGATTTCATATTTTGAAGGTATAAATTTCCTTCTTTTATTTTATTTCTATTAGATGTTTCCTTTAGAACATAATTAGATTTATTAAATTAATTCTATTTGTGAATTTTAAAATCCAAGTTAGGGTTTGAAAAATCAAGTTGTGATTTTTAATAATTAATTAGGGTTATAATAACTAGTATAACATATTTAGAGGTGGAAATTCTTGCATGGTTGATATATTGTAATTTGTTCATTCAAATTGCTTAAATCAAGCAATTTTTGTAAACTAGATTTATGTATATTATATTTATTGGTGAGATAAAATTTCAATTTATGTTTGTAACATTAGATTTTTATTTAAATGAGGATATTGACATGTTTAAGGAATGGAAAACTTAATTTGGTTGCTAGTTTTTATTTATAATTGATAAATTGTAAGTAAAATGCTATTTTTGCTAACTAGAATTTGGAAATTCTTAAATTAATGAGATTTAAAATCTAATTTATGGTTTCATTATATTACCATCATTATAAATTGTAGTTTGAAAAGTTAATTCATGCAAAATCAAGTTTTGTTATGGAATTATGGAATTTTGCTTGTAAGTTGTGGAAAATTGATAAAATTGCAAACTAGAAATTTTGTTGTAATACAAATTAGTGTAATAAAAATATGGTAATGGTTTCTTTAACTTAGTTATGTTATTTAATGAATATTATGACCATTAGTTTCATTAAACGTCAAGTTTTGAAGTAAAACGGTGAATTGACATTTTCAAGGTTTTCGGAATTGGATGATTTGATCGATTTTAGGGTTCCGATGATTTGAACCAAGTTTTATATTATAAGTAATGGGTTTTGAAACTACGGGTTGTTTATTGGTTTTTACCTCGATCAATCGACGTTTGTACGCCGATATCGAGCGAATTTGGTTCTTTTGCGTGAACGGGACATAGGTTTTAACCTATGCGCGTTCCGTGTGTCGTTTTGACTTTTGTCCGTGATTTAGTTTACGATACTATATATGTTTACATATAGGTACCCCTCACGTGGATTGCGGACGATGAAGAAGAGGATGGCGACACTGTCTTCGGCAGGCATGGACCAGGTGAGTAGATGCATATCTACGGGGGGAAGTCGGGTGGATGGCGTTTAGCACCCCCGCAACGTAGAATAGGATTAGTACTTATTGACAATAGGAAACCAGACGTGACCCTAGTAGGACCCTAGTATTGACCCTAGGCTGGACTAGACCGATTTAGGAAAGCCATATCAGAGGATGAGTACCTTAGAAGAGGTTCGTAGGTTTCAGATAGAAACACACCCACGCACACACTGAAACTCGATATGGGGTACGTGTATGTGTATATATATAGAACTAGGTATAGGTATATACATATATATACAACACGTATATGTGATTCATTGATGTGATATGATATCCGAGGTATGATGAAACAGTATAACTGGGCTTGATGCCGTGATTCTTGACTACAGTCGTAATAAAGTGTTAGCGGATCATTAGAGAATGAGATAATGAACATGAATATATAAATTATAAAGAGTGGTGGTGATATTGATGTACATGGAACGCTAGAATAGTACCCGGACTGTAACTTGTGACTGATTACGATATGATATATGTATAACTTGATTACGACATTATACTGATGTGACCTGATGCCGATATCATATAAGTATGACTTAATCACAATATGATACACATGACATTATACGAATGAGGAGACACCTAGGAGATACTTGACCGTACCCCGATATTGGGATGCCGTACGATGGATTTTACCGTGCGAGGCTTAGATTTGATGATTGATCCGCACTCTTGATTCGAGGAAGCCGTACTACGTACGTGACGCTATTGAGGCGGGATCGCCGACTATTAGAGATATTGATTCAGACCTTAGGTAGACTCTAGTTTCTTACTGACTAGTCTATTAGGTTTAGTTCCTTAGGATGTTAGATGGACACTGGTTTAGGTTCGACTCACATAGTGGTAGTTGTACTCGTATCTCGCAGAGGAGTGGATAATGCACATCTGTATTTACATTCATACTGTAATCATCATGGTGCATGTTCTTTTATATGTTGCTATAATCAGTATAAACTTTACCTGTTAGGACATCAGCACCATTACCGATGATGCGCATATTCCACGCACACTTATTTGCCGGCTCACACACATCATCATCGGTAATTGCTATGTCACGTACACTTTAGATCATATTATCTTTTATTGATAGAATCAGTTAACAACTAAACCGATATAATATTGTGATCACTCTCTGATGGTAAGTATAAGACATGATATTCATTACTTAGACATTCATGCATTCATATTTTCGTGTTATCATGCAGTATTATGGACATATGCCGACACCTATCATATAGTTACTTATAATTTTGAGATTTGGATTTCTATGAGATTTCTGGATTTTTGGGGAAAACCGCAAAAATATATCAAAACTTCTCTCTCTCTCCTCTTCTCTTTTTAAAATAAGATGCGGTTTTCTCGTGATGTATGTGTCGTCCACCATGAGTATTTCATGTTTTCTGATGGATTTCGAGACCCGATTCGAGGAGTGGATGAACCGTCTCGGGTACATGGTGGGCCCGGTATGGTACCCCGGGGCAAGAAGATCGAGTTGTAGACGATGAGCCTGGCAGGGGAAGGCTACCTACCGGTGATGTCTGGCGCGGCGGATATCCGGAGGATACCGACCGTTGTCGTGGGATTTGATGATATGGGCCGATCCGGACTGACGGAGCCCGACATATTGAGACTTGAGGTTACATGTATTGTGTCGATGCTTGACACGGATTTCTATGGATTTCATTGTGGAGATTTCAGATGCTTATACCCACTTTACTATGATAACAGCTAAAGAGTTCTTATACATATATATCTGGATTTCAGGATTTGTTACTTTACATTCATGGTGCATGCATTTCATTTCATATGACATAGTATCACATGAGGCACGGACACGACACGGAGTATTTGCACTTATACGTAGTATTACCCTGCTATTACTAGATGTTTGGGATATAGTAGTGTATTATTATGACCTAGGATAGCGTCGTGCATTCGATTTCTTTTCGTAGATGTCTTCTACTCACGAGTTGGCAACTCACCCCCGTTGTGCCAAATTCTTTACAGGTGCGATGTACAGGTTTCCCCTTGGCAGTTGCTGGCACATCATTTTCATTTCGGGTGATTTGCACGGTAGGTTGGTTCATTTGTATCTGAACCGCCGTTGTATTTTTATTATTTCATTTGTATCTAGAAAGCTCCATCAACCATATTTGTATTACTTGATAAGTTTATTGGACCAGTTGTTTATTTCGACCTTAGAGTCGCGCATGTGTTATTCTGATCTGGTGGTTTTTTTTTGTTTTCTTTTGAGATTTGAGCCTCGCCCTTTGGCGTTGTATATTATTGTGATTGTTGTGGTTGTCTCCGCCTGTTGGCGTTGAGCTAGCACCCGTTTGGGGATGCTTTTTATTGTTTATTCATATTATACTTGTTGTACCCGTTTGGGGGCCAGTTTTTACAGAGGAGACTCTGCCGAAATTTTTGGTAAAATTTGCTGATGTTTTTTTTATACTTGTTTTCTTTTCTTTTCTTCTTTTTCTTCTTTTATGGTTTAGATTTCTGGGCTTCGGCTTACTTAGGTCACGTGGCGCCTCTAGACGCTTCGTAATCTAAGTGCCGGTCACGTTCCGTACTTTCGGGTCGTGACAAAGTTGGTATCAGAGCGCTAGGTTTAACCTTGTATAAGTCTAGGTGACCCTTGGTTGATGGAGTAGGCGATTTAGGTAGAGTAACGTACCGTGGGTATGGTCCGCGGCATACTTACGATACGCTACTCTGCTTAAGGAGCCTTAGGATATACATTGTTTGCACCGTATTTCATTCGTTCCTTTGATCTATCTTCATCGATGTCGGATGGTGGTTTCTGTTACCACGGGCAGAGGGAGCTGCGGCTCGAGTGCGATAACCATTAGAGTATTGGTTATTCTTGAGGATTGAAGCATTGCTTAGCGTGCGGACGAAGGGTATTCACATGCCGTCCGGATGAAGTTAAAGGGTTCGAACGATTATGAGAAAACCATTTTTCCTAAGTTTAAAGTATTCGGAAGAACATGCAGGTATTTCGATGGACCCTCTAGAAGAATGAAACCCTAATTCGACATAATGACCACGAGAACGCCCTTGAACCTTAGGGTTTACGGCAGTTCCGCTGTGCCATTAGTGAGGCTTGGGTTTGCCCTTCTACAGCTGGATCATCGATGCTGGGGTATGTACCGGATATTCTTAAACTGTACTTGAGTGTTGAGCTCTCGGGGATTATGGGATTTTGATGGATCGATCGAGAAGTTTAATGTAGTCCGGATATCAAGTGAAGGGATCGACTATGTGGGAGACTCTAGACATGAGTATTGCCGTTGGTAGCGCAGTCAGCACACCTATGAAAGAACGAGTTCGAAGCGGTCGACATCAGAGGAAAGAGGCGCATATTGACGATAGTGTTTACGATTGTGATTTAGTGATTTGAATTTCCTATTTTTGTTGATTGGATTTTTGTATTTTGAGGACTTTGTTCTACGATTGGTATTTCCTGTGTGTACCTTCATTCTATCTGTGTTTCATATATCAGTGTATTGATGTGGTTTAGTACGCACCCAGTACACTTGATTTGGTTTTATACATTTTGAGATTTTGATTCGATTTCCTGCATTTGGGTTACACATGATTTGATATATGCTTCGACCTAGTTTTTATCCATTTTCGTACTGTGATTCGAGTCTGATATCCGATGTATGTTTTCGTGCTCCATGTGCACCTGATTAGGATTCTTGCGCATACTTGGCGCACTTGATGCGATTTTGTGCACACCAGATGCACTAAATCGGGGTTTTGTGCAGATTAGATGCACCTGATAGTGAGTCGTGCATGCCCGTTGCACTTGACAGATGTTTTTGGTGCACACCTGTTGCACTTAGTTTTGTTTTGTGGGTATTCATGGTTTCTGCATTTGGTTTCGATTTCAGTGCGCACTGGACGCACATGACATTTTATTGATGTGATTGGGATTGATTTTAGTTTGAGCAGTATATTTTCATGATCATTATTATTTGAGTTAGTGACCAGGCGGGACGTGTATGTTAAATAAAAGATATATATATAGCTATTTTTTTTAAAAATTAAACGTCCGCTACTTAGACCGTGACACGTGCATTGCACGGCGATTTGCAAGAAGGGGTTTTTGTATACTGCTTTATTATGATGATTCGGCGATTTTACTAGGATGCGAACTATATATAAGTTATAGATTGATGTATATTATGATGGTTTTCACATTGGGTTATGATATTTCATTATCACCATAACTCCGATGATTGCGTCATGCTTGACGGAGTTGATTTTTGTTATGTATTAATGATTTCGGAGCCCCGACGATTTTAGTATTTTGCTAAATGTTTTAGTATTTGGAAGTTGAGTGTTAATTTAAATTCGGGGACCGAATTTCCTAAAGGGGGAAGATTGTAACGTTTTAAAAATAATTAAATAAATAATTAAATGAATAAAATTGTTTAAGTGAATTTTATAATTTTCGGTAAAGCAAAATGTATTTTTCGTAAAATCAAACCGCAATTGTTTTTCATTATAAATTCAAAATACCTATTTAAATTATGTAATTACTAGTAAATGGTGTTTATTTAGCCACTTATAAAATTTTAGTTTAATTAAATATTTTTCCTAAATTAATTATTTTAAATATTAACATAAGCTTTATTTTTACACTAAATTAGTGTAAATTACAAATTTGAATGGTTTTAATTTGTAAAAATGAACCATGGCATATTAGAATTTAGTGTGTATCATGCAAAATTTATTTGCAAATTTTTCCAATTTTCTAGAGTTTTCTTGAGTTGCTATAGTAAAGAAATGAAAAGAAAATAAATAAAGCATGAAAAGACATATGTATACATCATTATGTGTGAACCTTCTACACAATTCTTCCCTCTTTCTTTTTCTCCCTCTCTTCCTCATGTGGCCGGCCATCATCCCCATGGCAGCCCCCCCCATTTCCCACTTCTTTTTATTACAAAAAATCATTAAAAATCCACCAAAATTCAATAAAAAATGCATAAAATCCTATTTATTCTCTACCCTTTATTCTTTGCTCATTTTTTTCATGGATTTTGGAGATGGGAAGCATGCAATTTGGAGGCTTATTTCATATTTGGATTTCATATTTTGAAGGTATAAATTTCCTTCTTTTATTTTATTTCTATTAGATGTTTCCTTTAGAACATAATTAGATTTATTAAATTAATTCTATTTGTGAATTTTAAAATCCAAGTTAGGGTTTGAAAAATCAAGTTGTGATTTTTAATAATTAATTAGGGTTATAATAACTAGTATAACATATTTAGAGGTGGAAATTCTTGCATGGTTGATATATTGTAATTTGTTCATTCAAATTGCTTAAATCAAGCAATTTTTGTAAACTAGATTTATGTATATTATATTTATTGGTGAGATAAAATTTCAATTTATGTTTGTAACATTAGATTTTTATTTAAATGAGGATATTGACATGTTTAAGGAATGGAAAACTTAATTTGGTTGCTAGTTTTTATTTATAATTGATAAATTGTAAGTAAAATGCTATTTTTGCTAACTAGAATTTGGAAATTCTTAAATTAATGAGATTTAAAATCTAATTTATGGTTTCATTATATTACCATCATTATAAATTGTAGTTTGAAAAGTTAATTCATGCAAAATCAAGTTTTGTTATGGAATTATGGAATTTTGCTTGTAAGTTGTGGAAAATTGATAAAATTGCAAACTAGAAATTTTGTTGTAATACAAATTAGTGTAATAAAAATATGGTAATGGTTTCTATAACTTAGTTATGTTATTTAATGAATATTATGACCATTAGTTTCATTAAACGTCAAGTTTTGAAGTAAAACGGTGAATTGACATTTTCAAGGTTTTCGGAATTGGATGATTTGATCGATTTTAGGGTTCCGATGATTTGAACCAAGTTTTATATTATAAGTAATGGGTTTTGAAACTACGGGTTGTTTATTGGTTTTTACCTCGATCAATCGACGTTTGTACGCCGATATCGAGCGAATTTGGTTCTTTTGCGTGAACGGGACATAGGTTTTAACCTATGCGCGTTCCGTGTGTCGTTTTGACTTTTGTCCGTGATTTAGTTTACGATACTATATATGTTTACATATAGGTACCCCTCACGTGGATTGCGGACGATGAAGAAGAGGATGGCGACACTGTCTTCGGCAGGCATGGACCAGGTGAGTAGATGCATATCTACGGGGGGAAGTCGGGTGGATGGCGTTTAGCACCCCCGCAACGTAGAATAGGATTAGTACTTATTGACAATAGGAAACCAGACGTGACCCTAGTAGGACCCTAGTATTGACCCTAGGCTGGACTAGACCGATTTAGGAAAGCCATATCAGAGGATGAGTACCTTATAAGAGGTTCGTAGGTTTCAGATAGAAACACACCCACGCACACACTGAAACTCGATATGGGGTACGTGTATGTGTATATATATAGAACTAGGTATAGGTATATACATATATATACAACACGTATATGTGATTCATTGATGTGATATGATATCCGAGGTATGATGAAACAGTATAACTGGGCTTGATGCCGTGATTCTTGACTACAGTCGTAATAAAGTGTTAGCGGATCATTAGAGAATGAGATAATGAACATGAATATATAAATTATAAAGAGTGGTGGTGATATTGATGTACATGGAACGCTAGAATAGTACCCGGACTGTAACTTGTGACTGATTACGATATGATATATGTATAACTTGATTACGACATTATACTGATGTGACCTGATGCCGATATCATATAAGTATGACTTAATCACAATATGATACACATGACATTATACGAATGAGGAGACACCTAGGAGATACTTGACCGTACCCCGATATTGGGATGCCGTACGATGGATTTTACCGTGCGAGGCTTAGATTTGATGATTGATCCGCACTCTTGATTCGAGGAAGCCGTACTACGTACGTGACGCTATTGAGGCGGGATCGCCGACTATTAGAGATATTGATTCAGACCTTAGGTAGACTCTAGTTTCTTACTGACTAGTCTATTAGGTTTAGTTCCTTAGGATGTTAGATGGACACTGGTTTAGGTTCGACTCACATAGTGGTAGTTGTACTCGTATCTCGCAGAGGAGTGGATAATGCACATCTGTATTTACATTCATACTGTAATCATCATGGTGCATGTTCTTTTATATGTTGCTATAATCAGTATAAACTTTACCTGTTAGGACACCAGCACCATTACCGATGATGCGCATATTCCACGCACACTTATTTGCCGGCTCACACACATCATCATCGGTAATTGCTATGTCACGTACACTTTAGATCATATTATCTTTTATTGATAGAATCAGTTAACAACTAAACCGATATAATATTGTGATCACTCTCTGATGGCAAGTATAAGACATGATATTCATTACTTAGACATTCATGCATTCATATTTTCGTGTTATCATGCAGTATTATGGACATATGCCGACACCTATCATATAGTTACTTATGATTTTGAGATTTGGATTTCTATGAGATTTCTGGATTTTTGGGGAAAACCGCAAAAATATATCAAAACTTCTCTCTCTCTCTCCTCTTCTCTTTTTAAAATAAGATGCGGTTTTCTCGTGATGTATGTGTCGTCCACCATGAGTATTTCATGTTTTCTGATGGATTTCGAGACCCGATTCGAGGAGTGGATGAACCGTCTCGGGTACATGGTGGGCCCGGTATGGTACCCCGGGGCAAGAAGATCGAGTTGTAGACGATGAGCCTGGCAGGGGAAGGCTACCTACCGGTGATGTCTGGCGCGGCGGATATCCGGAGGATACCGACCGTTGTCGTGGGATTTGATGATATGGGCCGATCCGGACTGACGGAGCCCGACATATTGAGACTTGAGGTTACATGTATTGTGTCGATGCTTGACACGGATTTCTATGGATTTCATTGTGGAGATTTCAGATGCTTATACCCACTTTACTATGATAACAGCTAAAGAGTTCTTATACATATATATCTGGATTTCAGGATTTGTTACTTTACATTCATGGTGCATGCATTTCATTTCATATGACATAGTATCACATGAGGCACGGACACGACACGGAGTATTTGCACTTATACGTAGTATTACTCTGCTATTACTAGATGTTTGGGATATAGTAGTGTATTATTATGACCTAGGATAGCGTCGTGCATTCGATTTCTTTTCGTAGATGTCTTCTACTCACGAGTTGGCAACTCACCCCCGTTGTGCCAAATTCTTTACAGGTGCGATGTACAGGTTTCCCCTTGGCAGTTGCTGGCACATCATTTTCATTTCGGGTGATTTGCACGGTAGGTTGGTTCATTTGTATCTGAACCGCCGTTGTATTTTTATTATTTCATTTGTATCTAGAAAGCTCCATCAACCATATTTGTATTACTTGATAAGTTTATTGGACCAGTTGTTTATTTCGACCTTAGAGTCGCGCATGTGTTATTCTGATCTGGTGGTTTTTTTTTGTTTTCTTTTGAGATTTGAGCCTCGCCCTTTGGCGTTGTATATTATTGTGATTGTTATGGTTGTCTCCGCCTGTTGGCGTTGAGCTAGCACCCGTTTGGGGATGCTTTTTATTGTTTATTCATATTATACTTGTTGTACCCGTTTGGGGGCCAGTTTTTACAGAGGAGACTCTGCCGAAATTTTTGGTAAAATTTGCTGATGTTTTTTTTATACTTGTTTTCTTTTCTTTTCTTCTTTTTCTTCTTTTATGGTTTAGATTTCTGGGTTTCGGCTTACTTAGGTCACGTGGCGCCTCTAGACGCTTCGTAATCTAAGTGCCGGTCACGTTCCGTACTTTCGGGTCGTGACATTAAGTTATTGGGGTCGAAGATACCATCCCTAGACTCGATATGCAACATATCTGACGAAGAGACCGGACTGTACGGTAAGTGTTGCCAGTTGGCTCGACGGGAGTTTTGACAGCTTTACTGGTTTTCTTCTGATCGCTCAATACCCGGGTGGCCGTTACGTTTAGCTGACCGCTTGCGGCTTGTGGGTGTTTGATATAATCATCACCTACTGCTGGCGTATTGACGAGTCTTTCCCACACAGGAGTTTCCTAGCCCAGACGAAACAATGTGGTGTGCATATGAGATATGCACGAGGACCCGATTAAATGTGAGTATGAGATACCATATGTTAATCGGGCGTTTATCTATTGTTCGGGTCATATGTGATACGACCGGTTTGTTAAATTAAGTGTTGATTTAACATTTGACTTTTAGTTCAATTTCTTTATTAATCCCTTTCTTTATATTTGATGTATGCATGCATGTATGCACATGTTGATGTGCATGGACACATACATACATGGATGTGTGTCATGGTTGTTGAGACACTTATGATGGAAATATAAGACTCACATGGAACTAATATATATATATATATATACATATATATATGTATATATATATTTGTATTTGAATTAAAGAAAAGAAAAAGAAAATTTGATCCATGGTTATTTCTTTCTACACACTTCCAAACTAAACCACACTTGACTTAATTTTTAACCTTGGATTAGTTTTCCTTTTGGTTTTAACTCATTTGCAAAAAATATCTAGATATCTAAGTTACCATGGTTTGAGATGAGAGAAGAAAAATATATATTATTTTCTATTCTCTTTTCTCATTATCTTTTCATTGTTCTTGAGCTCTTAAGTTGCCATTATCTTCTTCCTCATTCTCTTGCTCTCTTGAGTTTACACAAGAAGTGAGTTAGTTAAAAAGATTGGGTTTTGAATAGAGAAAACACACCACCTCATCATTCTACTCTAATCTAGCCAATTAGTTTAGAGTGTTAGCTTCATCTTCTTCTTTGATTAACTGGAGCTAGGAGCTTGGACAAAGTGGACTTCGGGTGGATCATCGTGGACAAAGAAGTTTACTAGCAAGCCTTTTCAAACTCTCAACGATCCTAGGAGTCAACACAAGAGGACTACAAAGGTTGTATTCCTTTCACTTAGTGATAATATGTTCATAGTATGTGATACTTTAGTTGTTACCCTAGACTTCTAGTTAAAGATTCTTGTTATGTTTGCTTAGCACCTCTATAAATTTTAAAGTGGCATGTGTGATGCTTCCATACTCTACAGTAGGTGCTAGGGAAATCCAACAATGGTATCAGAGCCAAGCTAGAATTTTAGATACGGTGTTAGAACAATTATGAAAACGAAATCGACTCCAAAAAACACGATACCTGAAACCCTAATTTTGCTCTCTGGAAATTTTTTTAAAATTTGTTTAAAATTTTTTTAAACAACCGCAGAACACTGTATGGGACAATCTAAGAACACAGGTGAAATACGGGGACCAGTGCTCGGATTTTGGCCGAGCGCTTTGCTCCCAAAACCGGCCTGCTCGGCCTCCCCTTCCCCATTCTGCTCCGTATTTCTCCAGTGCTCTGTTGTCTAGCATTTGGGGTTTCAGGTATTGTTTGCTTAGCCTAAATTTTCATGTGATGATTATTTTGATTAGGGGCTAATTTGTAGTGTTTCGTGGTCGTATATTCTTACACTGTATTGGTAACCTTGACAATGTTTAGCAGTTCGAACGAACTTCAAAACCCCACATCTTGACCCCGCTGAAATTTCCAAGTGTTGTAATTTTCCTAAGTTAACTTTATATTCAATAGTCGTGCAAGTATCCTATGGGCCCTCTAGAAAAATATAAAAACCTTAACTCGATTCTATGCCCACGGAACCGCGATCGAACCTTAGGGTTTGCCGTAGTTCCATGGTGTCATAGGTGAGGCGTTGGTTAACCCCTTCTACGGCTGGACCATAGACACTGTGGCACGTTTTTGAGTATTTGTAACTTTGCTCAAGTGTTGAGCTTTCGGGGTAAATTATGGGTGAATGTTGATTCGATCGAAATGTTAAATATCGTCTTGATATATGAGATTGTGATAATTGCAATTGTTGTTTTTCACTTTCTTTTCTGCGACCGTAAGTGTAGTATATGGTGTATCGCCGATTTCGTTGCTATACATCAACGACAATCGGGATGCGCATACTTGCTTACGTTGATGATATGAGATATTATGTGTTGCTGAGATATGATGTGTAGGATTGTCGCGATCGAATAGCCGAGGGTTTTATGTGAGATGAGAGTCTTTATTTTCATTCATGTAAATATCAATTGTATGTAATATTCTTTTATTTGGGGAACTTCCAGGTTGAGGATGATGTCACCATTATTGTATATTATTTACTTTTCCGCATTAGGCTAGACCCAAGGAGGGGAGCACAAGTGATCGGGTTCTAGGGTTCAGTGGGAGGTGTAGGGTTCCTAGGCACACTCAAGAGGTCTCACAAGGCATCAACCATGCCAATTTCAAATTTTACAAGTGCCGAGAAACCCTAATACGGATCGTTAACTAGAATTTTAGGCGAAACTAGCAACTAGTAAACTACTTTACTAAAGGGTAAACGGAAATACAACCTTTGTAGATCCGGTCTTCCACCTCCATAGCTCCGCGATGAAGTCTCCTTGCTGCGATCATCGGATCCCAGGCTCTAGCGTCGGTTTCATCGAAAGAATGATCGGGCTAGGTCGTCGACTTCGATGCCGAAGATGATCTACGTTGAGACAACACAAGATCAAGCTCCAACTTCACCAAGTCAAGAAACTTGTGAAGAAAACACCCTATACTACTTGGCAAGAGGTAGAGAATGAAGAAATAGGAAGTGGGTTCACTTTAGAATTGGATTTCTCACTCTTTTTCTCAAGATGCCATTAATGGTTGCAAGCTTCTTCTTTGTTGAAGAAGAAGAAGAAGAAGAAAAGAATATGATTAGTTATTTTCTCATTAGAAAATAAAAAAGAATACTTATCATATAGCAACCATAGTTAGGTGTAGAGAATAAACCATGGTTAGTTTGAATGGTTAGGGTTAAGCATGAAGACAAAATGGTCACTTAGTCAAACCTTCATGAAGCTTCAACTAGAAAACAAATCAAGCCACCATTTTTCCTTTCGCCAAAATGAATGAATGAATAAATAAATAAATAAGCAAATAAATCAAGTGAAACCCTAACCATTGACCAACCATGGTTTAAACCAAACATACACCCAAACTAGCATGTATCATCAAACATGACACAATCTTGTGCACAAAAAATATATCATATACACAATGTGCACATCAAGTGAGAAAATCCATTTAAAGTGAACCAATACTAGTTAATGCAAAGTAATATATCAAATATATAATTATGCATTAAATCATTAAATCAACACTTGATTTAACGATCCGATCATATCTCATATAACCGACTAATATCCAATGTATCGTCTTATCGAATCAATCCTTGAATCGATAACTAGGTTATATCGCATACAACCAATCGATACATTCATCGCGAGAATGGAATACAGTATCACATACACGTATTATTCTCAGTCCCGCACATATCTCATATGCGCTCCTATTTCGTTTCGCTTGAGCCAGGAACCTCTGTGTAGGACTCTAAAGACTCGTCAATACGCCGGCAGCAGGTGATGATCATATCAAACACCCACAAGCCGCAAGCGGTCTGCTAAACGTAACGGCCACCCGGGTATTGAGCGATCAGAAGATCGACGAGCAAGCCCGCTCACACTCCTGTGAATCCAACCAGTAACACTTACCGTACAGTCAGGTTTGTTCGTCTGATATGTCGCATATCTCGCCTAGGGGTGGTAAACGTCAGACCCCAATAGCTCGATAAGTCGTGTCGATATGAGGTCTATAACAGTTCGAGAAACTACTGGTAACACTTACCAGTAAATCTCAGCAACCCTGGCCAGGGATTTCTGGTTATAGCCAATCGAACACAGCGCAACATCAACTCCCTATACCGGGAGAGACGAATCCCCTCCTATCGCTCATTGCCTCCATGTGATTCGGGACTGTACCCAAAAACCACCGTTTTGCACGCCCTCTTGGACGTGGTAAGGTGGAAATCAAAGCACAGTGGGAATCACACAAGACTCTATGACGATCTCGGGTCAACAGACTACTCTGTACCAGTGTCACCAGAGAACTGCCATCTGACGTAAGGTATAATACCATCTGGGAGTTCTCGGCGAGTCCGTCCAGTGTACCCAGTCTCCACTGAGCACCCGTATATCATCTCCGATGTCAAACACCAATGGATATGAGATCATCCATCGCCCATCTGTATGGGTCGAGAAGGTATACGCTAGTCTACACTGGTATATCGATGCCCCGTCTCGATACACCTACGACTAGGGACCTTGAAGGATGTACTTATAGACTACCATGTCCCCACTGGTATGATCCGCATCATAGTCCAGGTAGTCAAGTACACATCCTAAGGGCTTTACCAACATGTAACAGAGAGGCAATCAGTATACACGTTAAGGTAAAGAGTAACCAGATAGCATACTATCATGTCGAGCAAGAAAGTCCTCCCTATATATGTCCCAGCATCCATTACAATATACATCCTATGTACAGTAATGGCCTCTAGGGCATACATATAACTAACAGGAGGCCATCTCGAGGAGTCGAGACCGGGTCTCCTAAACTCTAGAATTGGCAGGGTCACTTTCCGCTCTCGTAGGGGTCTAGGGGTGTGGGCTTGGCTATTCATTGCGACCGTGGAATTCGTATTTTCTATTGCTGGTTGAATACAAAATACGGACCTCCTAGATATCCTATTTTCATATGTGCTTCTGCTGATTGATATTCTGTAATGTGATTACTTAGTATCTGAGACGAATGGATTATTATTATATATATGATATATAATAAACGTTGCTTATATTTTACACCCGCGCTAGTCCCGCCCCGCTATGCCGTTAGTTAAGTAACCTAACGGTGCATAATGAGACACTGTGGCGAATGCGGATGGTATAAGTATACGTTCTATTTTCGTTTCTTTTTGTAGGGTTGCTAGGCACGCGCACAAAGGTCTATGAGGCATCAACCATGCCCGATTAAAATTTTAGCCGTGCCGAACAACCCGAAGCCGGATCTTTAAACTAGGGTTTAGGCGAAAACTAACATGTTAAACTCTTTAACACTAAGTGAGAGGGATTACAACCTTTATAGATCCGATCCTTCACTTCTTAAGCTCCGTGTTGAGGTCCCTTCGTTGCGATCATCGTGTTCCGGACTCTCGAGAGGGTTCACGAAGAGAATGATGCAACATTGCTTCCGATCTTCGATAACATAGATGATCTGTCTCGAAGTTTCGTTAACACAAGCTAACACTCATAATATGAAATGAACACCCTCATCTAAATGGCAAGGATAGATGAGGATGATGAAGTAGGATTTTTGCTCTCATTTATAATCTTTTTCTCACTCACTTTCATCACAAAAGCAAAATTAGAAAGCTTTTCAAGAAGAAACTCAAGCAAGAAGAAGAATGAATAATCTTTTTTCTTTTGTGATGAACAATGAATTATTGTAGTGGTTATAAATCTAACCAAGGATTAAGCATGAAAGAGTTAACCCTTGTAGAGAGTTAACTAGAGTTAATCGTTTGGATTGGGTTAACATAATATCTTCACAAAATATCAAGCAACCACAAAGTCAAAGCTTCATGCAAAAGCTAACCCTAATCCAAACCCTAACCAAGTTTAAACCCTAAACCATTGTTAAATTTTTAACCCTAACATGTTACAATATTATATATCACATATATAATATATTTTGTAACAATAGAAAATAATACAATTAACATATATCGCATATATATCAATGTATTATCCCGTGAGAAAATGAATCTTTTAGTGAGCTAATATTAATTAATGTAATTTAATATATCATATATATTATTATACATTAAATTATCGAATCAACACTTGATCCGACAATCCGGCTATATCGCATATAACCGACTAATACGATGATCCGGCTATATCACATATACCCGGCCGATATCTCATATCGCGAGAATCCAATACGGTATCACATACCGCATTATCCTCGGTCCCGCACATATCACATATGTGCTCCTACTCCATTTTGCCTGAGCCAAGAAACCTCTGTGTAGGACTCTAAAGAATCGTCAATACGCCGGCAGTAGGTGATGATCATATCAAACACCCACAAGCTGCAAGCGGTCAGCTAAACGTAACAGCCACCCAGGTATTGAGCGCTCAGAAGATCAATAAGCAAGTCTGTACATTCTCCTGTGAATCCAAACAGTAACACTCCCGTACAGTCCGGTCTCGTCGTCTGATATGTCGCATATCTCGCCTAGGGGTGGTAAACGTCAGACCCCAGTAGCTCGATAAGTCGTGTCGATATGAGGTCTATAACAGTTCGAGAAACTACTGATAACACTTACCAGTAAATCTCAGTAACCCTGGCCAGGGATTTCCAGTTATAGCCAATCGAACACAGCACAACATCAACTCCCTATACCGGGAGAGATGAATCCCCTCCTATCGCTCATTGCCTCCATGTGATTCGGGACTGTACCCAAAAGCCACCTTTTTGCACGCCCTCTTGGACATGGTATGATGGAAATCAAAGCACAGTGGGAATCACACAAGACTCTATGACGATCTCGGATCAACAGACTACTCTGTACCAGTGTCACCAGAGAACTGCCATCTGATGTAAGGTATAATACCATCTGGGAGTTCTCGGCGAGTCCGTCCAGTGTACCCAGTCTCTACTGAGCACCCGTACACCATCCTTGATGTCAAACACTGATGGATATGGGATCATCCATCGCCTATCATATGGGTCAAGATGCGTATACGCTAGTCTACTCTGGTGTATCGATGCCCTGTCTCGATACATCCTCGATTAGGAACAATTATAGGATGTACTCGTCGACTACCGTGGCCCCACTAGTATGATCTCATCATAGTCCGAGTAGTCGAGTACATATCCTAAGGGCTTTATCAACATGTAATATAGAGACAATCAGAGTACATGTTAAGATAAAGTACAACCAGATAGCATACTATTATGTCGAGCAAGAAAGTCCTCCCTATATATGTCCAAGCATCCATTACAATATACATCTTATGTACAGTAATGGCCTCTAGGGCATACATATAACTTACTATCTCCCACTTGCACTAGGGCAATCTGTTGTGGTATCACATACCCAATAATTAGTTGTGGTTGAAGTATCTCATACTCAACCATCCCATAAAAGTCTCTACCGGGAAAAAGGCCCTTGTGAGTGGATCCGCACTGTTGTCCACTGTGTCTACTCTCCTAACCTCGATCTCCCTAGAGATCAACCATCTCCATGATCAGGTGATACTGTCTAAGAATTATATCTGGATCTCTGATGGGACGGGGGTTCCTTGGCAAAAGCCACAACTCCATTGTCACACAATGGTAGGAACGAAGTTCATCTCATGAACTTATATATATCCAGACTGCCTCTTTGGTAGCATCCTTGGTAACGATGTATCTTGTCTTTAATCGTCTAGTATGTCACGGTATCTAGCTTGGAACTCTTCCAACATACCGTCCCTCTACTGAGGGTAAAGACAATGCCTGTGACTGACATTCAGTTGTCCTTATCACATTGGAACCTTTCCAGTGATTCTCTCCAGGATCAATTGATACTATCTCACTACAACTAGTGAGAATCCTAACATGCAATTAGATCTATCTCATAGATCCAAAACCCAGGATTTAGGAGGTATCAACTTCGATCCTATATGGAGAATCCTTGTGATAAGCAGAGATTGACCGAGCGTAGCATAGGAAACTCCTTCCCTATCAAGAGTATGTCATCTACGTACTCTACGAGGATCACCACCATACTCTCTACTACCTTTTTGTATATACAAGGTTCATCTACCATTTTGATGAAGTCAAACTCTTTGACTACCACATCAAAACAGACGTTCCAACTCCGCGATGCCTGTTTTATCACATAAAACATCTTGCACACATTTCCGCTGCTCCCACTGTATACGAAGCCCTCTAGCTGTGTACTTATAGACGCTCTCTTCCAAATCATAATTTAGAAAAACAGTCATGACACCCAACCACCAGATATCGTAGTCATGGTATGTAGCCGTGGTGAGTAGGATCTGGATGGACTTAAGCATAGCTTTGAAAGTCTCAACTTTTCCATGTAAACCAAGTAATCTTCTCAAGATATACTTGCTCCTAATGGGGATTTAACCCTTCAGATAAAGCAACCAAAGTCCATACTTTGTTGGTGTATAAGGATTCCATCTCAGATCACTAAGCATCCAGCCATTCTTACAGAGTCCCACTCCTGATGGCCAGCTCGAAACTAGTTGGGTCATCATCTCATGATGCAATCCTCGCTCCCACTGTCATAGAGAAAATGAAGTATCTCTCAGGTGGGTGATGAACCCTACTAGATCGGCGGAGAGGCTGAGGTTCGTTGGAAACTATTGAATCTTTTGGTTCTACCAAATCATCAGCTGCAGTTTGTATAGCTGGAACATTTCCAGTTCTACATAACAGACCTTGCCTCGAGCTTGTCCGGATTTTGCTTTTAGACATAGGCCGGACAACCCCAAATCTTAACAAACTTAAGATATGGGCTCTTCCCTTTCCATATCACATATGAAGTGGTAGGCAACTGATTTGATTTGAACCCTATTCAATAGGTATGCAGCTTCTCAAGTGCATAACTCCCAAAAGAAAATAGGAAACTCAGTAGTACTCATCATAGAGCACACCATATCACATAGGGTGTTATTGCTCCGCCCCGATATACCATCGTGCTATGGTGTATACAGAGGAATAATGCTGAGAGAGAATCTCATTCTTCTTTAGAATAGTCCAGGAATTCCGTGCTCAAGTATTCTCCTCCTTGATCTCATCAAAGGACATAATACTTATACTCGTTTTTGGTTCTCTAGTTCTAACTTATATTCTGTGAATATCTCAAAAGCTTCGGACTTGTGTTTCAACAGGAACATATGTCTGAATCTTGAGAGATCATCAGAGAATGTAATGAAGTACAAAGAACCGGTCTTGGCATGTGTAGACAGGGGATCTTCATACATCAGTATGTATCAATCCCAAGAGTTCACTAACTCTTTCTCTGTTTCCAATAAACAGAGCTATGGTCATCTTATCTTTGTGACATGACCGGCAAGTTTCACAAGATGTAAATTTAAACAGATTTAAATATGCATCTAAATGTAACTTAGCTAGTTGGGTCACATTGATATGACCTAGTCTACAATGCCTCAAGAAGAATTCGTTCATTTCTGAACTCTTCCTCTCGTGTGTGTTCTGTATACTAAGAACTGTAGTTTGATTTAGAACGTCAATACTTTTAGATAACGTGCCTGAACCGATCAACTCTTGATATAGGAAATGTTCAAAACATTATCCAACAATACAAAATTATATCCTTTTTTTACTAATAAAGAGTCTGATATGATGTTGTATATCAGGTTTGGTATCTAATAATATTCGTTCAGAATCAATGTATTCTGGTAATACAGGGTGATAGTGACCAACAGACTTGGCTGCAACACTTGCACCGTTTTCTGTCTCATGAAACTTATCACCCGTTCTCAGTTCTCTACCTTTCTGTAGCCCATGTAATAGATTACATATGCCGGATCCTGATCCGATATCTCATACCCAGGACGTAAAGGATACTGAGAAACAGTTCTATGTAATGAACACACCCGAAGATGATGCATCAGCATGCACTTTCTTCGTTTGGGCGGTACGGAAAATCTGGTATTCCCCAATTTCCTGCTCTGTCTTATAACAATTATAAGTTGGAGCGGGACCAACGTTTCCCAGCTCAGTATAACAAATGGGTTCGGTCAATACATCCGTATTATTATCTTGATTAAGGCGTGATATGGTCGCTACCTGGAGAGAGAGAGAAAAGAAAACACTCAGCGTATGCTCTTGCAAGATTAGATTGGTTATCTAATATATCTAATCAGGATGTCTCCCACTGTTTTAATCAAATCTTCCTTCAAACCCTAAAAGGAAAGAATACCCGGGATTAATTACATGCTACAAGTTCGCCAATCTTTCAGCCAGGCCAGTGTTGGTACTTTGAGGGAGTGTTTACCCCAATCAGAGCAAAGCTCTGTTCAAATTCCAAGATGGGAAAAGAAGCAATGCTTCTGTTTTTCTCCAATCAGAGCAAAACTCTGTCTTTAAAATTAAAGTGAAAATAAAAGTTAAAATAAATGAAATAACGTTTCAGATCCCCTGCGCTGAACGCAGAGCGCCACATGTCAAAATCAGACACAGTAGCGCAAGGAGCGCAACGCCCAAGGCAGCGTACTCCATCAGAGCAAATTTCAAAAAAAAAATGCGCAAAGCGCAACTGCGCAGTGCGAAAAAAAATAAAATAAAAAAAAATAAAAATAAAAAAATAAAAAAATAAAAAAATTTAGTTGCGCGACACGTGTCTGCGCAGTTGCGCAAGCGCTGCGTTGCGCGACACATGTCACGCGCTGGGGAGTTGGGAAAAAAAAAAGAATGAAGATTTAAGGAAATCTTTTCTGTTTTTTGTTAAAACAAGAAGATTTCTTCTGTAAAACAGGGGCGTTTGGATCAAAGATCCAACGGTGGGGAAAATTCCCCAAATCACTCAGAAAAAGATCTCTTTAACAAATTTAACTAATTTATGAGCACTATAAAAAGGACCCCAGACCTCATTTCAAAATCATCAACATCTTGCTAAAAAAAAAGAGAAGAGAACTCTTGAGAACTCTTGAAGAATAAAAAAAAAGGTAAAAACCTTTAAAAGAAGAGAAAATTCTCTTATGAACAGATCATTGATCTAAGAACAAGATCATGGATCTTCAACAATAAATAAATAAATAAATAAATAAATAAATAGTGCCTTGCACTTGTTTTATGAACCATCGGTTCTTGAACCTAAAAGGTTCTTAAATTAATAGTGCTTTGCACTTTTATGAACCTTTGGTTCTCTGAGATAAGAAAAACAAGAAAAAACTTGTTTTTTCTTAGATCTAAATCAAATAGTGCTTTGCACTTCTTTTATGAACTATTGGTTCTTGAATCTAAAAGGTTCTTAAATTAATAGTGCTTTGCACTTTTATGAACCTTTGGTTATCTGAGATAAGAAAAACAAGAAAAACTTGTTTTTTCTTAGATCTAAATCAAATAGTGCTTTGCACTTCTTTTATGAACCATCGGTTCTTGAATCTAAAAGATTCTCAAATTAACAGTGCTTTGCACAAATGCAATGCATTACTTAAAGGGCCAGGCCCAAATCAAAATGACCTGACAGGCCAAAATAAATTGCAAGGCAATAAATGGGCAGAGCCCAAATAAATTGATGATTTGCATCCTTTATACAAGGGCAGAGCCCAAATAAAATTGATGCCTTGCATCATTCTTAAAAAAAAACAGAGCCCAAAACAAATTGATGCTCTGCATCCTTTCTGGGCAAAGCCTAAATAAAAATAAAAAGAAATGCAATGCAAAAGCAAATAAAATGTTGAACATTCTCAATTGGACTTAGCCCAATTTTGGCCATAAGTCCTTAAATTAAATTGACTGAGCAAAATTGCTCTACTAAATCAATTTACAATCGGTTCGAGGGTACATCTCCGAATTTCTTTGACATCCATCGTTGTAATTCCTCAACGACGTCAAAGAGGTGACGGGTCCCAATGACCATACATTAATATGGACTGCGGGGCCCTTAAACTCGCGGACCGAAACGTCCGTAAACTAATATCGGACCGAAACGTCCCTAAACTAATATCGGACCACCACGTCCCTAAACTGGAACATGGACCACCATGTCCCTAAACTGGAACATGGACCACTATGTCCCTAAACTGGAACAATAGAGCCCAAACGCTCTTTTGTCGGATCTAAACGATCCCGTTAAGTTGATTTTAGTCTCAAACCGGATTAACGTATCCTTAACGAACGTTTAAGTTGATCTTAGCCGCAACGCGACTAATGCATCCTTAAACTAAAAACATCAAACCCAAATCTAAGTAAATAGGGATTTGGACTAATCCACGTCCTACGGGCGACGGCATTACTCAGTCTCCGTATACAATCCACGGGCTACCACGAACAAAACAAACACCCACGACACGAAGTGAAATTCTGGAGAAGGAGAAAGTTGTTACCGCGACGCGGTAGCGTAATTAACTGCAAGGGGCTTGCGCCCGCAGGGAAGAGCGTCCCCACAATCAAAAACCCCTCACCCTGAAGGGGAATCTGACGAAGTTTGCTACATCGGCCGCATCCGTCTAAACCTCCGATACACAGTGCCATAAATCAACTTGGCATCTTCGGAGAGGTAGACGGATAAAACCAAATAGCATCTGCCCCGAATCTCAGCGTCAGGACATCGCGGTCCTGTGCGCCGCCTTTCGGAGGGGAACAGATTCTGGCACGCCCGGTGGGACCTTTTCCTCTTTCCACTCCACACTTCGTGTGTCGTGTTCGCGAACGAATCGCGGTTTGCTAATGGTTGCCTGTGGATTCGAGGTACTAAGATTTGGTGTCTTGCTCCGTGCAGAAAACAAAAGATCAATGGCTTCGAACTGCACTGCCTGCAACTGCAACTCTCGCTCGGTCCTTGCTGGAGGAGTGACTTATGGGCCCCAAGCGGCCTCCCTTTTCAAAATGCCGGTGGAGCAGGTGGCTCAAGCCACCACTGGACTATTTTTTGGGACTATGCTCCCACCAATGAGCTTCAACGCCCCAATGACATTGCAAGAAGCTCCAAAGAAGTCGGTCTTCGATCGACTTACCACTGCCGCGACCCCTCTCAATAGGTCGCCCAACTCCACTGCTTCAGGTTTTAATGGATTAGGCCAGAGCTCCATCGGGCCCATGAAGAAGCCTGCCATACCAGAAGGCGTTATCCCGAAGCGGATAACCATTCCAACTCCCGTTCCTGGCAAAATCACCAAGGTTGCTTCCCATGTTCAGAAGTCCGCTTCTGACAAGTTGGCCGTCCCCGTTCAATGGACGTCGATCTTTAAAAAGCTGGTACCAGTATATTCTGACCAACACAGGGGGTATGAGGAGGTCACCCCTATAGCTGAAATAACTCCATCAGCACGACATGCCCGACGTCGCTACTGGTTCCGAGTGAGGAAGGCTGGGGGCAACTCCCCCTCTGGACTTACTCCTCCAACTCTAATGGTTGGGATCGATACTGCTGTTCCAACCAAGAACAACTTTGAATTGCTCAACAAGGTGCGCAGAAACTCTTCTACTGTGATGTTGAAACGAACTCCTTCACCTGTGGAGAATACTCCAGAGAAGAAGCTAGAGCAGCCCCCTCAACGGCTGTCCTCTAAAATTTACAAGGTCTGGCGGCAAGTCTAGGAGTCGGTGATTGATGAAAACTATCTCCACCGACAGAAAAGGACGGAGGTTCGGCAAAAGAAAGATTACTCTGTCAGACCGGAAGAAGCAACGGCTACTCGAGTGTCTACTGCAGCGACACCCTCAACGCCAATCACTCAAAAGAGAAGGAGGCCGCAAAAAGCTCCTGCGAACAAGGCACACCGTGAAAGCGCTGGACACAAACGCCCCAAGTCTGGGGGCATGGTAGTGCACACAGTCTATATGGCTTCAGGAAAGGAGGAAAGCCGCGCTTTGACGGGTCACCGACCACTCACCTGATCCGTGACGAAAGCCCAAGAGCAGCAACAGAAGCTTCAGGAAATGATGACTGTGATGGCTGCACTTACTGAACCGAAAGAAAGTTCGGAAGTATCATCAGAACAGCGTCACGAACAGGAAACCGACGCTGACTTTTTACGTAGAATCCTCGAAAAGAGGGACAAAGAAGCTGCAGAGCAAGCGGCTAACATAAAACAGATGGCGCTCCTCTTCCAAGATATGGTAGGGATGATGTTACAGCCGGAACCTCCTGCTGAAGATCCTCCGATCGTCCTTGAAGATGACAGGGGAGAAACGTCAAATCCTCCGCCGGCTCTGTCAACAGCCAAAGAGGAGGCAATCTCTAAAGTTGACCTAGACGAATATATAGCTCAGCAGATCCGGGTTCATCAGGCGAATGAAGCGGCTGGGCAAATTGTTAGAACCGGACGACCGTACCCGAGCTGGTATGACCAAATCAGTTACCCGCCAGGATATACGATCCCTAAATTCCACGTATATAAAGGGACAGGGAATCCGCATCAGCACGTCGCTCAATTTAGGGCCTTATGCGGCAATACTGGAGGCGATGACAAATTGTTGCTACGTCAATTCGTCGGCAGCTTAGCAGAAACAGCCTTTGAATGGTATTCGGAGCTACCTAACGACTCTTTCAAAACATTTGCAGAGATGGAACTGCTGTTTACACAAAGATTCGCGAGTGCTAGTGAACGCACCCCGATAACAGCACTGATAAATGCCAGGATAAGGCCAAGCGAAACGTGGGTCCAATACGCAACACGATGGCGGAACCTATGGTCGAAATGCGAACAACGCATAGAAGAGGCACCTGCGGTAGGCATGTTTGTGGGCACTCTCGATCCGCAGGCGACCATCTCACAATTCATGATGTTCTTTAGGCCGACCACCTTCCAGGCCTTGATTGACAAATTAGCCCAAATGGACCAGATGGGCCATAGACCGTCCCCTCCAAAATCAGATTCCCGAGATGAGAAAGGGAAAGGGAAAGCGATCGTCGTTGCCAATGCTCAACAACAGTCGAGCAACTCAAAGCCGGTCGTTCGCCAAAACAACGCGCGTCCACGCCCATCCCTCGAAGAGAGGCTAGGACGTTCTTACTCGTTTCCTCAGAATAAAACGGGAAGACTGTTCGAGCTGGCAGTGCGCAACAGACTCATCAATCTGCCGAGTCCAAAGCGTCTATCGCAGCCAGGCGATCTTAATAATCCCAATTATTGCCCTTACCACCAAACGGTAAGTCACCCGATTGAGGATTGTTTCATCTTTAAGGGATGGATCGAAGATCAGTACCTACAAGGCAAGTTCGCGCTGTCTGAAAGCTGGAAGGTAAACCCACCATAGCCACACTCTCCAAAGAAGACGGACACGCCGGGGGCAGCTTGTTCTTTAGTCAAGGATGAAAACAATGGAGAAAACTCATCGGATGAATCCGAAGACTACGTAGCGACTTGTCATATGATTTCTCATTCACTGAAGGATGATAAAGAGGCTCCTTGCGCTGAGAAACCAATGGCGAATCCTGAGCCGGAGATTCTACAGCCATCAGACGAGTTGATCGATGTCTTCCTAAGTGAAATTCGTCTGAAAGCAAAAGCCAATCAAGAGCATGAAATGGCCATACTGGAAAGAGCCAAGGCATTCCCGTCAAATCAAAAGCCATACACTGCGGGTAAAAACAAGTTCAAGACGAGGAAAAGGTTCGCCAAAGCTCTGTCAGTAGGAATGAAGCTACTACCCTCTGAAGAAAATACTCTCGCTGAGGCAGAGATGCACCCTAACTTCTGTTTATATCACCAGAAGATCATACATCCTACCGAAGACTGCGAATCCTTTAACTGTTGGTGGCAAGGGTATGTCGCTCAAAAGCAACACTTCGACGGGACAAAGTGTGAAGCTTGTGGACATCGGAAAAATGCGATATATGAGCGCAAAAGAGTCGCCGACGATTGCCATATAGCCGACTCTAAGGCATCGCAAATTATCACCTTTGGAAGCAACTCTGATGAAGAAGCTATCCCTAACTCTTCCCTCGGGGAATCTATTTCAAAAATAAAGGAATTGAGAAGCTGCGAGAACGTTCAGCCATGCAATCGCATGCTACTTGGAAAAAATCCTGGCCCCGCAAACAATGGAGCGAACAAAAAGGATAAAAGAAAAGGAAAAAAGGCCCTCGTCGCGCTCAACAACAATCAGGTGACCCTAGACCGGTTTCTTGCCAAAGCAACAAGCGGCAACCCCTCCAGGAAAAGTTGAAACGTCCTTACTCGTTTCCGCAAGATAAAACAAGGGGACTGTTCGAGCTGGCAGTGTGCGACAGACTCATCAATTTGCCGGGTCCAAAACGTCCGTTGCGGCCAGGCGATATTAATAATCCTAATTATTGCCCTTACCACCAAACAGTAGGTCACCTGATCGAGGACTGCTACGTCTTCAAAAACTGGGTTGAAGACTAATACCAACAGGGCAAGTTTGCGCTGTCTGAGAACTGGAAGGTGAGTCCGCCACAACCGCACGCTCCGAAGAAGATGGATACGCCGGGGGCATCATGTTCATTCATGGAGAAGGACTCACAGACCGAAAAGTCAATAAACTAGATATTCCCCTCAAATACGGCGACGGCGGATCGAGATGTCCTTAAACTAATGATGGACCGCAATGTCCTAAAACTTGCAAATGACCGAAACGTCTTTAAACTACTACCGCAGCATCCTTAGGCTGACGAGATAAAAAAAAATATAAAAATAAATAAATAATAAATAATAATAATAAAAATGGTATGTCCATAAGCAAAGAGGGCACGGATGAAAACCTGAAAGGGCTCCGTGAGTAAAAACAGCAGGGCTACCGGCGAGTGTTCGTGAAAGCCTGAAAGGGCGCGACCTCGTAAAAAAAAAGAGAAAGAGAAAAAAGTAAAAGGAATAAAAAGAATAAAAAAAAGGGTAAGTCCATAAGCAAAATGGGCACGGATGAAAACCTGAATGGGTTCCGTGAGTAAAAACAGCAGGACTACCGGCGAGTGTTTGTGAAAACCCGAAAGGGCGCAACCTCGTTAAGAAACACTTATAGGGTCCTCTCGACCCTGTAAGGAGAAACCACCTGCGTGAGATCCTTACGACTCATAAAGGAACAACACACTTAGGGATCCCCACGATTCCTAAGGAGAAAATACACTTGCGAGATCCTCACGACTCGTAAGGAGAACTCTCTTGTGGGACCCTTACGGCTCATAAGATTTGAAAGTCTTAAGTTACAGAGGCCTAAACCTGTGCTTAAGCAACCCCCACAACTTTCAACATTGCCCTACAAGTAGTCCAATATTGACCCTTGTATACAATCCACGGGCGCGAATAAACATTTCCCTAACTAAGTCCCATCCGAGACTAGGGATATGTTTGCATGGTAAACAACCCTTGTAAATCCTCTCGACTTACAAGGAGAAAACCCTCCTGTAGGATCCTTACGACTTATAGAGGAACAATACACTTAGGAACCCTCACGATTCCTAAGGAGAAAATACACCTATAAGATCCTCACGACTTGTAGGGAGAAATAGCTTTGTGAGACCCTTACGGCTCATAAAGTCAAAAGCCTTAGTCGACAGGACCTTAACCCTGGTCGCTAAGCCTCCTTTGTTCCACAACGACAGAGGCAAATGATGATTCACTCCTGGCAATATCCCAGTTGTAGCGGTGCTGATGCCAAAATCGGTGTTCAATTTCAGGTTTACGGCGAAAAGCCAGTAAGCCGCACATGCATGCGAAATAGCCGAAATGATGGGGCAACTTGCAATAAAAAAAGTAGCAAGTAAATGTATGCATGCGAAATAGCCGAAATGATGGGGCAACTCGCAAAAAAAAAAAAAGAAAAAAAAGCAGCGAGTAAAAATAAAATAAATAGCCGAAATGATTGGGCACCGTGAAAAATAGCCGAAATGATTGGGTAATCGCGACCTTCGCGATATAAAAGCTGAAATGATAGAGCATCGCGGAAAGAATTAAAAAAAATGAAACTTTTTGCCCTACAGGTGAAATCACATCGATCCCTGTATACAATTCAGGGGCACAGATAAAGAGGGAACCATACCTTCCCAACAGGCTCCATCAGAAAGCGAAGCCAAATCTCGACGGTTCATAGACAACCTAGAGACCATCTCGACATTTGTCGCAATATTACAGACATGATGTCAACAAATGAAGCAAACGAAGATCTCGAGCTTCAGGGTCTCGACGTCAACATCGACAACTTAGAGATCACTAACGGTGTGCCTCCTCATTCCAGCAGGACACAGATATTACACCATCAAGCGGAGCGATGGCAAAATCCCAGCTTCACCTCAGCATTCGTCTCGATACAGTAGACGCAATGTCAACAACAGCGTTCCTCCGCAATCCAGCATGATACAGATATTACACCATCAAGCGGAGCGATGGCAAAATCCCAGCTTCACCTCAGCATTCGTCTCGATACAGTAGACGCAATATCAATAACAGCGTTCCTCCGTAGTTCAGCTGGAGGCAGATGCAACATCAACAAAAGACCTCACGTCGAAACAAAGCGGAGTAACGACAAAATCCCAACTCCACCTTAGCATTCGTCTCGTTACAGCAGACGCAATGTCAACAACGGTGTTCCTTCGCAGCCCAGCAGGGTGTACATGCAAAGTTAACAAAAGACCCCATGGTCGAAACAAAGCGGAGTGATGGCAAAATCCCAGCTCCACCTCAGCATTCGTCTCAATACACCAGACGCAGTGTGAGCAAATGAAGCGAAGGCTAAATTCTTAGCTTCAAGATCTTAACGGAAAGTCATATAAGGCCTGAAAGACCACCGGAGATCATCTCATATGAAGTGGTCACCTCCTCGACGTTCGTTTCGATACAGCAGACGAGTTGTCACCCCAGCGTTCTTCCTCCAGCAGGGATTCAGACATGACAAAGCAAACGAAGCGAAGGCCACATTCCTAGCTTCAACGTCTTTACGGTAACTCACATAAAACCGGAAAGACAATCGGAGATCATCTCGCACCAGCACAGAGTGGTCACCACCTTGACGTTCGTCTCGATACAGCAGACGAAATGTCAACCCCAGCGTTCTTCCTCCAGCAGGGATTCGGACGTGACAAAGCAAACGAAGCGAAGGCCACATTCCTAGCTTCAACGTCTTTACGGTAACTCACATAAAACCGGAAAGACAATCGGAGATCATCTCGCACCAGCACAGAGTGGTCACCACCTTGACGTTCGTCTCGATACAGTAGATGAAATGTCAACCCCAGCGTTCTTCCTCCAGCAGGGATTCGGACGTGACAAAGCAAACGAAGCGAAGGCTACATTCCTAGCTTCAACGTCTTTACGGTAACTCACATAAAACCGGAAAGACAATCGGAGATCATCTCGCACCAGCACAGAGTGGTCACCACCTTGACGTTCGTCTCGATACAGCAGACAAAATGTCAACCCCAGCGTTCTTCCTCCAGCAGGGATTCGGACGTGACAAAGCAAATGAAGCGAAGGCCACATTCCTAGCTTCAACGTCTTTACGGTAACTCACATAAAACCGGAAAGACAATCGGAGATCATCTCGCACCAGCACAGAGTGGTCACCACCTTGACGTTCGTCTCGATACAGTAGACGAAATGTCAACCCCAGCGTTCTTCCTCCAGCAGGGATTCGGACGTGACAAAGCAAACGAAGCGAAGGCCACATTCCTAGCTTCAACGTCTTTACGGTAACTCACATAAAACCGGAAAGACAATCGGAGATCATCTCTCACCAGCACAGAGTGGTCACCACCTTGACATTCGTCTCGATACAGCAGACGAAATGTCAACCCCAGCATTCTTCCTCCAACAGGATTTGGACACACCAAAGCAAACGAAGCGAAGGCCACATTCCTAGCTTCGACGTCTTGACGGTAACTCATATAAAACCGGAAAGACAATCGGAGATCATCTCGCACCAGCACAGAATGGTCACCACCTCGACGTCCATCTTAATACAGCAGACGAGATGTCACCCCAATGTTCGTCTCGAGACTTCAGACGCAACGTCATCAAACGAGTGGAGCCACGGCAAAATCCCTAGTTCCAAACCTCGGCGGTTCACCAGTAACCTAGAGACAACCTCGACGTCCGTCTCGATACAGCAGACGAGATGTCACCCCAACGTTCGTCTCGACACAGCAGACGCAACGTCATCAAACAAACGGAGCCACGGCAAAATCCCTAGTTCCCACCGCAACATTCGTCTCGATACAGCAGACGCAATGCCAGCAAACGAAGCAAAGGCCAAATTCCTAGCTTCAGGGTCTTGATGGCAACTCATATAAAGCCCGAAAGACTATCGGAGATCATCCCCACACCAGCGCGGAGTGGTTATGACTCATCGGGGCTCACCAAAATAAGCCTAACCTCAAGTAGAAAGCGACATGGCAAATTCCTAACGCTTGCTCTTCCGACTGTCAAACTGCCAAGGAGGATTGCTTGAAGACGTCTTGTCCAGCCCCCGAAGGGATCAGAGACACGGCAGTCGCAGGGCTACTCGAACAGCACGATTGCCTATCGAGGACTATATCAGCTTATGCGATGGTACGATGGCCAAAACCCTAAGTACCACCAACCTTAACGGGCTTCTGTCGTAAAGAGCAGAGGTTAAATGTGACGTTAAGATGTTCTTGCGAGAAACGCTCGATTCGTCTCGACTTGCGGAAAAAATTGTTGAGGTGGCTCGACTCGTGAGATAAAGCCTTAGGCAGTGGGCATAAAAGAAGCCTATTTCCTAAGCACTGGGACCCTGCAAGTTGGCCCAAAACGGTCTCTTGCATACCATCCACGGGTCTCACTCTCCAACATCGAACTTCGACAAGGATGGAAACAACCGCTTACAAGTCCTCTCGACTCGTAAGAGGGAAAAATTCTCTTGTAGGATCCTTACGACTTACAAGAGAAAACCACACTTAGGAATCCTCACGATTCCTAAGGAGAAATACCCACCTATGAGATCCTCTCGATCCGTAGGGAGAAAAGTCTTTATGAGACCCTCACGGCTCATAGAGTTGAAAAGTTTTAGGCAGCAGATCTGAACTTGCGGCCTAAGCCCTCGCTATCTCGTGAAGAAATCAAGAAGCTTACTCTATTACCTGCTAATTGTGACGACATGCTGAGAAAGAGGAAAAGCAACAGAAAGAGCATCCGATTTACATTTGATCAAGCATTCAAGACACATTCATTCATGCATGGGCAAAAAGACTCAGGACAAAAGATATATAATAAAGACAAGCTGGGATAGAAAAAAAAAATTCCATTAATATTGCCCGAAGTTCTTACAGTCATAAAAACAATAAATGAAAGTTACAATGGAATAACCTCAGATCCAGGGCATGGATTGAGGAATTCAAAAACGACCCTATCTATGACTTTCCAAGCCTCGCGGACCATCCTAGTGTGCTTCCTTTCGCGAGCACAAGCGTCAGGGTCCCTTCCGATGTCTTCCACCCTCTGATAAGCAGCGAGTATGGCAGACTGTTGAAAGACCTTGTGCAAGAGGTCGATAAGACTGTCTCGCCGTCTCTTCGAGATAAAGTTCAATAGGTACACAGAGTGCACCTTGTCCTCAGCGGCATCCAACGCCCTAAGCGACACGCCGGAACAGAATAGGGGAAGCGCTTCCCAGATAGCTCCCACGATAAGTTTAAGAAGAGAGGAACGTCGGGGAAGCAGTGGACCATTGTATGCGTCGAAGCGACTCATTATTTCAGCACACTCCTCGTTTGTGAACTCCTGATTTTGAGAGCAGCCAAGTCGGCGGATGTCCTCATGAGAGATGATCTCGTTAAGAGCATACATGTGGGCGTTCATTGTTCCTGTGAAAGAGAATCAACAGAATTATCAGGAAGACTGATTAAGCAAAACGATATAATGCACTGAGAAATAAAATGTCATCTTAAAGTTCCAAGATCCATGAAGAATTCTTAAGAGTTCTTCTATATGATTTAGGAGGAGCAAAGCTCCATTAATGAATTAAGAAAATCCAAGGAAAATCTTTCAGAGAGCAGAGCTCTATGGAACCCTAGTAGGGTCCCCTTTAGTTCTCTTTAGATCCCTTTAAGACCTGTAGAGCAAAGCTCTGCTAAGTGAAACCCTAAATAGGTTTCCTTTAGATCAGGGATCTATTGAGAGTGAGGCTCTATCAAAGAAAATTAATTTAATTTAATTTAATCCAAATTAAAATTTTCACCTAAAAGTTTTAAGAATGTAACTCTTAAAGTTCTTGAAAATAAAGAGCAGGGCTCTGAGTTCTGAAAGTAAAATTTTAGAGATGAGAATCATCTAAGAGACCAAAGGTCCTATTTATAGGCATCAAGTGCCCTTTCAGCTTCCAAGGGATGGCGCGACGGTTCGGAGTCTGCTACCGCTGCGCTCACGTTAGGAGGCCACGTAAGCGCAACGGCGGGGGGGCATCTGTTTATCCCAATCAGAGCAAAGCTCTGTTCAAATTCCAAGATGGGAAAAGAAGCAATGCTTCTGTTTTTCTCCAATCAGAGCAAAGCTCTGTCTTGAAAATTAAAGTGAAAATAAAAGTTAAAATAAATGAAATAACGCTTCAGATCCCCTGCGCTGCACGCAGAGCGCCACATGTCAAAATCAGACACAGTAGCGCAAGGAGCGCAACGCCCAAGGTAGCGTACTCCATCAGAGCAAATTTCAAAAAAAAAAAATGCGCAAAGCGCAACTGCGCAGTGCGGAAAAAAAAAATAATAATAAAAAATAAAAATAAAAATAAAAAAATAAAAATAAAAAAATAAAAAAATTTAGTTGCGCGACACGTGTCACGCGCTGGGGAGTTGCGCAAAAAAAACAGAATGAAGATTTAAGGAAATCTTTTCTGTTTTTTGTTAAAACAAGAAGATTTCTTCTGTAAAACAGGGGCGTTTGGATCAAAGATTCAACGATGGGGAAAATTCCCCAAATCACTCAGAAAAAAACCTCTTTAACAAATTTAACTAATTTATGAGCACTATAAAAAGGACCCCAGACCTCATTTCAAAATCATCAACATCTTGCTAAAAAAAAGAGAAGAGAACTCTTGAGAACTCTTGAAGAATAAAAAAAAGGTAAAAACCTTTAAAAGAAGAGAAAATTCTCTTATGAACAGATCATTGATCTAAGAACAAGATCATGGATCTTCAACAATAAATAAATAAATAAATAAATAAAATAGTGCCTTGCACTTGTTTTATGAACCATCGGTTCTTGAACCTAAAAGGTTCTTAAATTAATAGTGCTTTGCACTTTTATGAACCTTTGGTTCTCTGAGATAAGAAAAACAAGAAAAAACTTGTTTTTTCTTAGATCTAAATCAAATAGTGCTTTGCACCTCTTTTATGAACTATCGGTTCTTGAATCTAAAAGGTTCTTAAATTAATAGTGCTTTGCACTTTTATGAACCTTTGGTTATCTGAGATAAGAAAAACAAGAAAAAACTTGTTTTTTCTTAGATCTAAATCAAATAGTGCTTTGCACTTCTTTTATGAACCATCGGTTCTTGAATCTAAAAGATTCTCAAATTAACAGTGCTTTGCACAAATGCAATGCATTACTTAAAGGGCCAGGCCCAAATCAAAATGACCTGACAGGCCAAAATAAATTGCAAGGCAATAAATGGGCAGAGCCCAAATAAATTGATGATTTGCATCCTTTATACAAGGACAGAGCCCAAATAAAATTGATGCCTTGCATCATTCTTAAAAAAAAACAGAGCCCAAAACAAATTGATGCTCTGCATCCTTTCTGGGCAAAGCCTAAATAAAAATAAAAAGAAATGCAATGCAAAAGCAAATAAAATGTTGAACATTCTCAATTGGACTTAGCCCAATTTTGGCCATAAGTCCTTAAATTAAATTGACTGAGCAAAATTGCTCTACTAAATCAATTTACAATCGGTCCGAGGGTACATCTCCGAACTTCTTTGACATCCATCGTTGTAATTCCTCAACGACGTCAAAGAGATGACGGGTCCCAACGACCATACATCAATATGGACTGCGGGGCCCTTAAACTCGCGGACCGAAACGTCCGTAAACTAATATCGGACCGAAACGTCCCTAAACTAATATCGGACCGAAACGTCCATAAACTAATATCGGACCACCACGTCCCTAAACTGGAACATGGACCACCATGTCCCTAAACTGGAACAGGGACCACTATGTCCCTAAACTGGAACAATAGAGCCCAAACGCTCTTTTGTCGGATCTAAACGATCCCGTTAAGTTGATCTTAGTCTCAAACCGGATTAATGTATCCTTAACGAACGTTTAAGTTGATCTTAGCCGCAACGCGACTAATGCATCCTTAAACTAAAAACATCAAACCCAAATCTAAGTAAATACGGATTTGGACTAATCCACGTCCTACGGGCGACGGCATTACTCAGTCTCCGTATACAATCCACGGGCAACCATGAACAAAACAAACACCCACGACACGAAGTGAAATTCTGGAGAAGGAGAAAGTTATTACCGCGACGCGGTAGCGTAATTAACTGCAAGGGGCTTGCGCCCGCAGGGAAGAGCGTCCCCACAATCAAAAACCCCTCACCCTGAGGGGGAATCTGACGAAGTTTGCTACATCGGCCGCATCCGTCTAAACCTCCAATACACAGTGCCATAAATCAACTTGGCATCTTCGGAGAGGTAGACGGATAAAACCAAATAGCATCTGCCCCGAATCTCAGCGTCAGGACATCGCGGTCCTGTGCGCCGCCTTTCGGAGGGGAACATGGAGGTTCCCCGTGCTTTCGCACGGACCTAATTAAAGTAAACCTCATTTTCCCAGAGGCGTAACCCCATTAACACCTTTCTAGATACCTACTTGATCGGCTAATTGTAACGTGTAAAACTCTCCCAGGTGTAACTCTTACTCGCAGCGGGTATTGGGATCCAACTATCTCATAGAAGGTATGCAATCTCATTGGAAATTTCAACGCCTGAAATTCCCAATAATATTTTGCCCCAAGCGATCTATGACCTTGACTGAGTCAACAAACCATAGACCGCAAGTAAAGTTCAACCCGTCATTTCCCGATTGAATTAAACCCACCCGCACGACCCTTGACCGAGTCAACAAGGTTGCACGACTACCCTAATCCAATCGCATCATATGCTTTGCAGATAAGCACTAATCAGCTACCGCACACTACGCCTTGACTGAGTCAACAAACGCAGCACGAATACTAAATACTACTTATCTGAAATGACGGAGGGCTACGACAGGTTTTTAAGAAAACCTTTTGCGCAATGAACTTTATATCGTTGTAGAATCGAGTGATTTTAAATGGAGTGTTTTTGAGGCTTTTCTAGTTTTGCTAAAGGGGTCACTCCCGGTGAAGGGATCGTCGGCCCTTTCCTCATCGAATAAGGTGCAGGATATTTCACAATTATCACTATGCAAAGCAAGAACTATAGAAGCAATCAAAAGACAAACCGAGTTTGTAGCATCTGCTAGTTTCACTAAAGAGGTCATTCCCAGTGAAGGGATCTCGGCTCTTTCCTTATCGAATAAGGTGCTGGATGTTCTACAAGGAACACCGCTATGCAAAGCAAGATCTAGAGCTACCAGTTTTTAAACAAGTTTCTACAACATCTTTAGGTTTCTTTTAGTTTCATTAATCTCATTAATGAAGTCCCATTTTATTATGCTTCACAAGCATCACATTTGAAACGAAATCTGCAATATAACATATATCTCATATATATAATATAAACATTCGTCTCAGGCAGTAGTATGATCTCATCACAGAACATTGCAGCAGAAGAACATATATGAAATATTGGATATACTAGGACGTCCGTGTTTTCAATACGAGCCTGTATAAAACACGGATTCCACGGTCGCGATGAATAGCCAAACCCACATCCCTAGACCCCTACGAGAGCGGTAAGCAACACTGCCAATTCTAGGGTTAGGAGACCCGGTCTCGACTCCTCGAGATGGTCTCCCACTGGACCCCAGAACCCGGTTACTTGTGCTCCCCGCCTTGGGTCTACCTAATGCGGAAAAGTAAATAATATACAATGGTGACATCATCCTCAGCCCGGAAGTGTCCCAATAAAAGAATATTACATACAAATGAATTTTACATGAATGAAAAAGAAAAAAACTCTCATCTCACATAAAACCCCCGGCTATTCAGAACGCGACGATCCAATATAATATATCACAGCAACACATAATATCTCATATCATCAACGTAAGTAAGTATGCATACGTCAATTGTCGTCGATGTATAGCAACGAAAACCGGTGATATAACTACATACTACACTTACGGTCACAGAAAAGAAAGTGTAAAACTACAACAGTTGGAATCCGCAACCTCCTTAGACATCGCATACCTAACCAAATGAATTCCTTAGATATCGCATGCCTAACAATTATAAACCCCGCATTTTAGTCTCATTATCGAAAACTCTTTTCAATATCAAGTCGGGCAATTCAACAAGATTCCCGACATCCTGATCGAATGCCCGTCGCAAACTTTAGTAGACGGCCGCACCCCCGGATGCCGTCGATGAAGTGCACTAAGGCGGAACACCGCTGCCGCGAGCACCCGAACGGATGCTTTTGGCGACGGGGTTCTCCTACAGTCACTTGGTCGGGGCTATGGGGCATGGCTGTCTGTTAAGTTTACCCGGCGAGTATCCGCGTACGTTACATGATTGCGACGGACTTTTGATCACATCAAAATTCCGTGGCAACCGATCATCTGAGACTTAACTGCTAGATTTATAACATTCAAATTAGTTATCTCATAACTACCTGTGGATTCCAAATATTGTATCACATTTCAGATAAAAAGGCAGTGTTAAAATTTCCGATCGAATAATCAAACACCCAAGATTTCCCCAATATATCTCAACACTTGAAATCAGTTTAAAAAACATCCATCACATACCACAGTACCAATGGTCCAGCCGTAGAAGGGTCAAGCCAACGCCTCATATGTGGCACGCCGTACTGCCACAAACCCTAAGGTTTAGAGGCAGTTCAAGATGGTCACATAATCGAGTTAAGCTTTGTTGTCTTCTAGAGGGTCCACCGCATTACTTGCATGACTTTACGAAAGTTTCAAACTCGAGAAAAAATCCAACTTTTGAAAATTTTCCGACAGGGGAAAAAGTGAGTTATTGATATCCATTCAAACTTTTTAACAGTTTCTAAAATTATCCGGAAAAAACTAAACAAAGTTAAATTATCCGATCGAATCAACAAGTCCCCAATACAACCCTAGAAAACTCAACACTTGAGTGGAATTAAAAGATTCCCAGAAAAAAATAACAAGAAAGGACCTAAGAATAATTACATGAAATTCCAGGGACTAAGTCACAATTTTGGCCGCGGAACCGCCGCCAAACCCTTGGTTTGGTCGCGGTTCCGCGGTCATATGAGCGAATTAGAGGGACGTACTTCACAGTAATTCTTAGTTTTTCCCGCTTGTTTTTCTGAGTATTTTTAATACTGAAAAAATCATATTTTTAGAAAATGTACAGAGAAGGGTAAACATCGGGGTTTCCGGGTTTGATCGGACTTTAAACTTCGTCTAGACTTCGCCTAAAGCTCTAGCTTGGCTCTGATACCACTGTAGGGTTGCTAGGCACGCGCACAAAGGTCTATGAGGCATCAACCATGCCCGATTAAAATTTTAGCCGTGCCGAACAACCCGAAGCCGGATCTTTAAACTAGGGTTTAGGCGAAAACTAACATGTTAAACTCTTTAACACTAAGAGAGAGGGATTACAACCTTTGTAGATCCGGTCCTTCACTTCTTAAGCTCCGTGTTGAGGTCCCTTCGCTGTGATCATCGTGTTCCGGACTCTCGAGAGGGTTCACGAAGAGAATGATGCAACCTTGCTTCCGGTCTTCGATAACATAGATGATCTACCTCGAAGTTTCGTTAACACAAGCTAACACTCATAATATGAAGTGAACACCCTCATCTAAATTGCAAGGATAGATGAGGATGATGAAGTAGGATTTTTGCTCTCATTTATAATCTTTTTCTCACTCACTTTCATCACAAAAGCAAAACTAGAAAGCTTTTCAAGAAGAAACTCAAGCAAGAAGAAGAATGAATAATCTTTTTTCTTTTGTGATGAACAATGAATTATTGTAGTGGTTACAAATCCAACCAAGGGTTAAGCATGAAAGAGTTAACCCTTGTAGAGAGTTAACTAGAATTAATGGTTTGGATTGGGTTAACATAATATCTTCACAAAATATCAAGCAACCACAAAGTCAAAGCTTCATGAAGCTTCATGGAACCTTCATGCAAAAGCTAACCCTAATCCAAACCCTAACCAAGTTTAAACCCTAAAACATTGTTAAATTTGTAACCCTAACATATTATAATATTATATATCACATATATAATATATTTTGTAACAATAGAAAATAATACAATTAACATATATCGCATATATATCAATGTATTATCCCATGAGAAAATGAATCTTTTAGTGAGCTAATATTAGTTAATGTAATTTAATATATCATATATATTATTATACATTAAATTATCGAATCAACACTTGATCCGACAATCCGGCTATATTGCATATAACCGACTAATACGATGACCCGGCTATATCACATATACCCGGCCGATATCTCATATCGCGAGAATCCAATACGGTATCACATACCGCATTATCCTCGGTCCCGCACATATCACATATGTGCTCCTACTCCGTTTTGCCTGAGCCAAGAAACCTCTGTGTATGTGTCACGCCCCGCTTCCTAGAGTACGCTAAAATGGGCACGTGACATAGCCAACCATGCTACTTGTGGGTAGGAAGTATCCATCTACAGTCACATTACGGCTGTAGAGATATCAAGAACAAAATAAAATTATCTAAAACATGTCCATAATCCAAAATAACATGAGTCAAGAATAATAAAATGCGGAAGCGAAAGATCCAATACAAAATAACTGGAATGTATGTCCCATAATGCGGGCTCACATCAGGAATAAAATGCAGGAAAGAAAAGCTAACTACTGCCGACACTCACAGCTCAGCCTGTCGGCTGAAGTACTCCTGCTCGGACTGCGACAGCGGTACAGAATCTGGGCCATGCTAAATCCAGACGTCAGCGCGTCAAGTCATCAAGTAATAACATAATAAACAGGGTAACAGGCAATGCGGATATAAACATGAATAAAGCAAGGGTAACAATAATATAAATCAGAGCAGTGCAGGGTACAGTGCAGTGGGTAAACTAAACTGTTCTATCAGGTTTTCTGTTCTAAGGTCTTTGAAACCAAATTGATGAATCATCGATGTAACTCAATAGTATCCCGTACATACCCGGGACCACGGCCCCAGATTCTCGGGCTGAAACCGAGACATGCCGCTAGTCACTAAACAGGAATGTGTACAGATGAATGATGTCAGCAGCATCATTCCAAGGCTGGCCTAGCCTCTAAAACTGATCAGAACAAGTAGCGAACTGTTGAGTTACAAGTCAGGTTTCACCTTCGATTTCCCCATACCCCCAAGTTATATGTGTATGTCAGGTCAGGTATCCCGTAATCAAGAACTAATGCCAACACAGGATCAGGTAAACAGGATTGTCTGGATAGACAACAGGAATGGTCCGTGAGGACTACAAGTCAGATTGTTGGCATTAGGCACAAGATCAAGTAACGAGTCAGGTCATGGTACATCAGGTCAAGTCAAGCAGTATACGGTACCATGTTGGGTCAATCAATATATATGTAGCAAGTCATGTCAAGATGTAAATGATATCATGGGTGTGCTCATAATCAGTTACAAAATCAAGCACGGTTATCAATAACATAATCTAAACAATGAATTAAACCATAAGCAGATTCAATTAATTAGCAGTACAGTTATCAGTTGTGTTTTCAGAGATGATTTCAACAACATAAGAATACAGTATGACAATTTTGGCCGTTAAATCATGTTAACGAGTTTTAAGAACCTTGAGGTGCAATGATTTATATATAGGTTCAAAGGACGGAATCACAGCTAATACAGATTAAATGCGCATAAGTGTCCGAATGGAGTAAAACTATAGAGAGAATGCCATAGACTGCGACAATAGTGGAAATGTGATTAAAACATACAAATGTGATTATTAGGTGTAATACAGTAATTGCAAACGGTAGGTTTCAAGTGTGGAAGATAAAAATGATATAACATGAAATTGAACACGTAAAATGGGAAATTATAGTACTAAAGTTAAATTGCAGGTTTTAGGGTGTCATCAAGTATATGTAAATATTGTTTAGCATGTAGCAAGGGGTACTTGCCTCGACGGGTCGCGAATCAGGAAAACGGAACGTAAAACGTCGGCGGGGAAAACTCGCGACTGGCGCATGGTTCACGGAATGAACCCAAACGACGAACAGTGGAACCACACAGATCAGAGTATCTCGCTGGATCGTCGGGACACGTCGCCGGCACGGCCGGATTCCGTCGAGACACAAAACAGCAAGCAACTAAAGAATTTCATGAAAGGAAGAAGAAGGGAAGAGGGGAAGGAGGATGGAGAGGAGGGAAGGATACTCACTGTGGATTGTGAAGAGGTCGTGATGGTCGACGGCGTCGACGGAGCTCCGGCGGAGGTACCTGCAGCGACCACCGGCGATCAAGAATGGAAACAGAACTGCAAAGAAAAGAAAAGAAAAGAAGGAAGGAGAAGAAGGAGAGGAGGGGAAGCGATGCTCACTGAGGGGTGTGCACAAGGCCAGGGACGTATGGAGATCGCCGGCGGCGATTCCACGACAAGCTGCGGCTGTAGGTGGGTGCGCGGCCTCGTGCAGGGAGAGAAAGGAAATGGAGGCAAGGAGGTGGAGATGAGGTAGACGACGAGGGCGAGGAGGCGATGATGTCGGCGATGATGGCGTCGGCGATGGGGCTGTGGCGGTGGAAGTCATGGCGGCTAGGGTTGCGCGAGGTGGGTTCTGTTGGAGGAAGAAGAAAGAAATATATATAGAGGAGAGAGAGAGAGAGACGGGGAGAGAGAGAGAGGGATTGCGAGAGGAGAGAGAGAGGAGAGATATAGAGAGAGGAGAGAGATCGAGAGGAGAGAGAAATACGGGGAGAGAGAGGGGGAGAGAGAGAGAGTGGGGCCCACGGGGTTTTTAGAGAGATTTGATTGGCCGAGGGATGAAAAATTTGAAAGATTTAAAGGAATCAGGAAAAATATTATGAGGTTAAAATATATATATTTTGACGGTTAAAATATTAGAATTTGGGATTTTGGCGCAAATGTAAAGTATTTCCAAATTGCGCCCGGGTCGGGTCCAAAAATTCGAAATTGAAATAAGAAAATTTTAGGCGGGATCCAAAATTTAAAATGAAGTATTTTACAGTCAAAAAGCATACCCCCAAAACGGACACACGTACGTGCGCGTAGCCGTCCAAACTCGTCCGTTTCACTGAACGGGACAAGAACACGATGCACGGACGCTACAACAGGGTTAGGGGTGTCAAGCATGCCATGACGAATATTTTTAATTTTATTTTAGATGCCTTAAAGTGTTATATGCAGAAATGAATTGCCGGGTAAAATTTATAACTCACAACAGTCAAGTAGGATCAACAAATTAAATACCATACGCCTACATACGGCAACAAAACTAGTAGCATTGGGCTCGGTTGTTACATTATACCCAACTACAAAAGAATTTAGTCCTCGAAATTCCAAGAATATAAGGTAGACAACAATAACTATGAGAAAAGATGAGGAAACTTCTGCCGGATTTCGTCTTCTCGTTCCCAAGTGGACTTTCCATGCGAGTGATTACCCCAAGAAACAAGCACAATAGGGATCACCTTGTTCTTAAGAACCTTTTCCCTTCGATCCACGATTTCAACCGGTCGCTCCTCAAAAGTCAAGTCTTCTCATACCGTCAGCTCCGAATGATCCAATACATGCGTTTCATCTCGAACATACCTACGGAGTTGAGATACGTGAAACACATCGTGCACATTCGCCAAGGACGGCGGTAACGCCAAACGATACGCCACCTCACCAACACGCTCCAAGATCTCAAAGGGTCCAACGAATCGAGAACTGAGCTTTCCTCGACTTCCAAAACGAATCACCCTTCTAGTCGGTGATATCTTCAAGAATACCAAATCACCCACGGCGAACTCTAGAGGTCTTCTCGACGTATCCGCCCAACTCTTCTGTCTGTCTTGAGCTGCCTTCATATGATTTCTGATAGTGTTAACCTTCTCAACTGTCTGCATAACCAAATCTGGTCCCAATAATCTTCGTTCACCGACATCGTCCCAACAAACAGGTGAACGACATTTACGACCATACAAAGCTTCAAATGGAGCCATCTGGATAGTTACCTGAAAGCTGTTGTTGTAAGAAAACTCCACCAAATGCAGATGAACCTCCCAAGACCCGTTGAAGTCCAACATGCATGCTCTCAACATATCCTCGAGAGTTTGGATCGTTCTCTCCGACTGACCATCAGTTTGAGGATGATAAGCTGTGCTAAACTTCAATCGAGTCCCCAAACTTTCCTGTAAACTCCGCCAAAAGTGTGATAAGAACCGAGTGTCCCGATCGGACACGATGCTCACCGGTACTCCATGCAATCTTACAATCTCCTGCATGTACCGCTCCGCCAAAGTTTCTGTTGATTGACCAACCCGAAAAGGGATAAAGTGAGCTGCCTTGGTCAAACGATCAACAATCACCCATACAGCATTGTTGCCTTTTGGACTCCGCGATAAAGCCATCACGAAATCCATGGTTATATGTTCCCACTTCCACTGAGGAATTGGAAGTGGTTGCAATAAACCAGCAACCCTTTGATATTCAGCCTTAACTTGCTGACACACCAAGCACTTTGCCACAAAGCGAGCAATCTCCCGTTTCATGCCTTCCCACCAGAAATGCTGTCGAATATCTCGGTACATCTTTGTGCCTCCAGGATGTACAGAATAAGCTGAACTGTGTGCTTCTTTCATAAGCTCTTCACGAATATCTCCCTTTGGCACACACAAACAGCTACCATACCTCAACGAACCATCTTCGTGGATCAATAAATCTGTTCGTAGTCCGGCTTCAACATGTTCTCGAAACTTTTGCAGTCTAGGATCCTGTGATTGCGCTGCTTTAATATTCTCGATCAACGATGAATGTACTTGCAGCTACATCAACTGTCCCGTAGAACGCGGTAGCACAACCTCCAAGTCAAATCTTCGAAAATCTTCAACGATCTCCTTCTGCGTAGTTAACACCTAAATTGCTGGTAACCGACTAAGCGCATCCGGCACAACATTAACCTTCCCCGGATGGTACTTAAGATCAAGATCGTAGTCAGCCATCAGCTCTAACCATCTACGCTGCCTCATATTAAGCTCCTTCTGCGTGAACACATACTTCAAGCTCTTATGATCAGTAAAAACTTCGACCCTTTCGCCTAAAAGGTAGTGTCTCCAAATCTTCAACGCGAAAATCACAGCCGCAAGCTCCAAGTCATGCGTTGGGTAATTCTTCTCATGGGTCTTCAACTGTCTCGATGCATACGCTACAACCTTCCCATGCTGCATCAAAACACATCCCAATCCTTTTCCAGATGCGTCGCTGTGAATCACCAATCCTCCGGAATTGTCTGGCACGGTCAGAATAGGGGCGGTTATCAATTTCTGCTTCAACGTCTCAAAAGCTAACGCACATTTATCCGTCCACACAAAAGGTACCTCCTTGTGCGTAAGCTTGGTTAACGGCTCCGCCAGACGAGCAAAGTTCTCCACAAATCTTCTGTAATACCCGGCGAGTCCAAGAAAACTTCTTATCTCCGCAACATTCTTTGGAATCGGCCAATCTCGAACTACTGCAATCTTTTCTGGATTGACGACAATTCCATCGCCAGACACAACATGCCCCAAAAACTTTACTTCCTCCAGCCAAAACTCGCACTTACTCATCTTCGCATATAACTTCTCTTGTCTCAACGTTTGCAGTGCGATCTTCAAATGCTCAGCATGCTCTTCAAAACTCTTCGAGTAAACCAGAATATCGTCAATGAACACCACAATAAATTGATCCAAGAATGGTGGAAAGATTCGGTTCATCAAGTCCATGAATACTGCCGGCACATTCGTTACTCCGAAGGGCATCACTAAGTATTCGTAATGTCCATACCGAGTTTGGAACACCGTCTTGCAAATATCTTCTGCTTTCACTCGGACCTGATGATATCCGGATCGCAGATCCAGCTTCGAGAATACCCTCGCGCCACTAAGCTGCTCGAAAAGTTCGCCAATGCGAGGGATCGGGTACTTGTTCTTAATAGTCACCCGGTTTAATTCTCGATAGTCGATGCACATCCTTCTTGTGCCATCCTTCTTCTTTACTAGAAGAACTGGAGCTCCCCAAGGCGAGTTACTGCTTCGAATCCAACCCTTCTCAAGCAATTCAGCAACCTGTTTCTTGACTTCTTCCAACTCTACTGGTGCCATTGGATAATACGCTTTGGATACTGGCGCTGCACCAGGAATAAGATCAATTGCGAACTCCACGTCTCGCTTCGGCGGTAAACCCGATATATCTTCAAACACGTCTATAAAATCGCGAACAACAGCCGGCTCTTCAATTTTATCAACTTCCATTGATGCAAGAATATTTGTCGGCCTAGCCCTAAACTCGACTGGCCCGACAGAACTGCTTCCTCCAGTGAAGCTAAACTCGGGATGTTCGGAAATCTGAAAAATTACCTTCCTTGCCCTACAATCAATGTGAGCGTGGAAAGTACCATGAAAATCCATTCCCAAGACGACTTCGTAGCTGCCTGTATCAATCACCAAGAAATCTGCAAAAAGCTCCCGTCCGCACACAACAACTGTACAATCTTTACATTCCCTATTAGCTATGATTTTCCCATTCCCAGTGTGTATGTCCCAGAAACTATACAGGGTCGTGTAGTCAATCGAGTGTGTAGTTAAAAACTTGGATGACATAAAACAATGGGATGCACCAGAATCAAATAACGCTAATGCGGGAAAACCATGAACGAGTAGAGTACCTGAAACAACTTCTCCTGACGCCTTAGCTTCTTCAGCTGTCAAGGTAAAAGCTCGAGCCTGATTAGGTCCTTGAGTCAGCTATTTCTGTCCCTGGAACGGTTTCTGCGGAGGCTTCTAAAAATCATCCCTCGTATGAAGCTTCGACGGACAAGTACTAACAGCGTGATCTGCCGCTCCACAAACCAAACAGAGTCCCAGCCTCCTTCGACAATCCTTTTATACGTGGCCAGGTAAATTGCAGTAGTTACAAGTCATGCTCTTTCTTCGATCGACGACAACAGGCTTCTTCATGGGTGCTATACCTCAATGGTCTACTGGAATACCTCTGCGACCATGAGCTCGGTTTGGTACAAATGTTGGCTTCCTTACCGCAGCTGCTGTCTGCTGCAAACTCCCCTTCATCCCGGATAAACTCTGCTGCTCTCGGGTTGCCGCAAGTACTTGTGAGAAAGTGGTCAAACCCAGGGAGACAATCTACCTCTGGATGTCCACATCCAAGCTGCGCATGAACCTCCGTGCCCTGTCTGCATCGTTGGCAACTAAAGGTCCAGCGAATCTGCTGAGTCTTGTCCATTCTGCTGCATGCACATCTACGGGTGCTCCATTCTGCTTTAGCCCGATGAACTTCTCTTCCATTTCCTCCCGTGCAGTCCGCGGGAAGAACTTCTCTAGGAAACTCTTCGAAAAATCCGCCCACTTGATCGGCTTGGGCAAACGGTTCTCCTCCACAAGCCACCATTCTCGGGCGTAGTCCACTAACTGAATGCGTACTACATCAACTCTTTTCTCATCTGGAATCTATGCCGCAATAAGCAAGTTCTCTGTGTCAACTAGCCACTGCTCCGCTGGCAACGGCTCCTCCAAACCAGTAAATGTAGACGGACCCAAACGCCTGAAATCTGCTACGGTCCCTACTCGGTCAACTGGTTTAGCTCCAACATTGTTCACAGACTGCTGAACGATCTGCAAACCTTCCTGAAACGATTCCGCTTGCTGGATCAGCTCGGTCTGTTTCTTTTGATTCTCCAGCATTCCCCTTATCACTCCAAGCATGGCGGCTTCGTCCACATGCCTTTGGTACGTCTTCAAAGTCTTATCTGCCATATTCCTGAAATCAAAACATCCAACATTATCATGATGATAGATTCGAAATATAGATCAAGGCTAGAACTCCAAGTTACTTAAATAGAGTGCCGCATTGTAACTATGCCGCGGTATCATAGCCACAATTACATAACTCCACCTAAGTCGCCTAAGTCCTAGAGATAACAAGGATTCAGGTTTTCGAGTCGATATGCAAAGGAAGTTTGCACATCGTAAAAGATATAATCAGGAAGAATGTGATTCAAGAATGGTAAAACGGCAAGGTAGTAGGACATGTTTCCTAAACACGGGTATTCTGATTCGTGTATTGGGTACAATACCCAACTACAAAAGAATCAACCCGACTAACCTATGGCTCTGATACCAAAAGAACCATGTCACGCCCCGCTTCCCAGAGTACGCTAAAATGGGCACGTGACATAGCCAACCATGCTACCTGTGGGTAGGAAGTATCCATCCACAGTCACATTACGGCTGTAGAGATATCAAGAACAAAATAAAACTATCTAAAACATGTCCATAATCCAAGATAACATGAGTCAAGAATAATAAAATGCGGAAGCGAAAGATGCAATACAAAATAACTGGAATGTATGTCCCATAATGCGGGCTCACATCAGGAATAAAATGCAGGAAAGAAAAGCTAACTACTGCCGACACTCACAGCTCAGCCTGTCGGCTGAAGTACTCCTGCTCGGACTGCGACAGCGGTACAGAATCTGGGCCATGCTAAATCCAGACGTCAGCGCGTCAAGTCATCAAGTAATAACATAATAAACAGGGTAACAGGCAATGCGGATATAAACATGAATAAAGCAAGGGTAACAATAATATAAATCAGAGCAGTGCAGGGTAGTGTACAGTGGGTAAACTAAACTGTTCTATCAGGTTTTCTGTTCTAAGGTCTTTGAAACCAAATTGATGAATCATCGATGTAACTCAATAGTATCCCGTACATACCCGGGACCACGGCCCCAGATTCTCGGGCTGAAACCGAGACATGCCGCTAGGCACTCAACAGGAATGTGTACAGATGAATGATGTCAGCGGCATCATTCCAAGGCTGGCCTAGCCTCTAAAACTGATCAGAACAAGTAGCGAACTGTTGAGTTACAAGTCAGGTTTCACCTTCGATTTCCCCATCCCCCAAGTTATATGTGTATGTCAGGTTAGGTATCCCGTAATCAAGAACTAATGCCAACACAGGATCAGGTAAATAGGATTGTCTGGATAGACAACAGGAACGGTCCGTGAGGACTACAAGTCAGATTGTTGGCATTAGGCACAAGATCAAGTAACGGGTCAGGTCATGGTACATCAGGTCAAGTCAAGCAGTATACGGTACCATGTCGGGTCAATCAATATATATGTAGCAAGTCATGTCAAGATGTAAATGATATCATGGGTGTGCTCATAATCAGTTACAAAATCAAGCACGGTTATCAATAACATAATCTAAACAATGAATTAAACCATAAGCAGATTCAATTAATTAGCAGTACAGTTATCAGTTGTGTTTTTAGAGATGATTTCAACAACATAAGAATACAGTATGACAATTTTGGCCGTTAAATCATGTTAATGAGTTTTAAGAACCTTTAGGTGCAATGATTTATATATAGGTTCAAAGGACGGAATCACAGCTAATACAGATTAAATGCGCACAAGTGTCCGAATGGAGTAAAACTATAGAAAGAATGCCATAGACTACGACAATAGTGGAAATGTGATTAAAACATACAAATGTGATTATTAGGTGTAATACAGTAATTGCAAACGGTAGGTTTCAAGTGTGGAAGATAAAAATGATATAACATGAAATTGAACACGTAAAATGGGAAATTATAGTACTAAAGTTAAATTGCAGGTTTTAGGGTGTCATCAAGTATATGTAAATATTGTTTAGCATGTAGCAAGGGGTACTTGCCTCGACGGGTCGCGAATCAGGAAAACGGAACGTAAAACGTCGGCGGGGAAAACTCGCGACGGGCGCACGGTTCACGGAATGAACCCAAACGACGAACAGTGGAACCACACAGATCAGAGTATCTCGCTGGATCGTCGGGACACGTCGCCGGCATGGCCGGATTCCGGCGAGACACAAAACAGTAAGCAACTAAAGAATTTCATGAAAGGAAGAAGAAGGGAAGAGGGGAAGGAGGATGGAGAGGAGGGAAGGATACTCACTGTGGATTGTGAAGAGGTCGTGATGGTCGACGGCGTCGACGGAGCTCCGGCGGAGGTACCTGCAGCGACCACCGGCGATCAAGAATGGAAACAGAACTGCAAAGAAAAGAAAAGAAAAGAAGGAAGGAGAAGAAGGAGAGGAGGGGAAGCGATGCTCACTGAGGGGTGTGCACAAGGCCAAGGACGTATGGAGATCGCCGGCGGCGATTCCACGACAAGCTGCGGCTGTAGGTGGGTGCGCGGCCTCGTGCAGGGAGAGAAAGGAAATGGAGGCGAGGAGGTGGAGATGAGGTAGACGACGAGGTTGAGGAGGCGATGAAGTCGGCGATGATGGCGTCAGCATTGGGGTTGCGGCGATGGAAGACGAGGCGGCTAGGGTTGCGCGAGGTGGGTTCTGTTGGAGGAAGAAGAAAGAAATATATATAGAGGAGAGAGAGAGAGAGAGACGGAGAGAGAGAGAGAGGGATTGCGAGAGGAGAGAGAGAGGAGAGATAGAGAGAGAGGAGAGAGATCGAGAGGAGAGAGAAATACGGGGAGAGAGAGGGAGAGAGAGAGAGAGTGGGGCCCACGGGGTTTTTAGAGAGATTTGATTGGCCGAGGGATGAAAAATTTGAAAGATTTAAAGGAAACAGGAAAAATATTATGAGGTTAAAATATATATATTTTGACGGTTAAAATATTAGAATTTGGGATTTTGGCGCAAATGTAAAGTATTTCCAAATTGCGCCCGGGTCAGGTCTAAAAATTCGAAATTGAAATAAGAAAATTTTAGGCGGGATCCAAAATTTAAAATGAAGTATTTTACAGTCAAAAAGCATACCCCCAAAACGGACACACGTACGTGCGCGTAGCCGTCCAAACTCGCCCGTTTCCCTGAACGGGACGAGAACACGATGCACGGACGCTACAACAGGGTTAGGGGTGTCAAGCATGCCATGACGAATATTTTTAATTTTATTTTAGATGCCTTAAAGTGTTATATGCAGAAATGAATTGCCGGGTAAAATTTATAACTCACAACAGTCAAGTAGGATCAACGAATTAAATACCATACGCCTACATACGGTAACAGAACTATTAGCATTGGGCTCGGTTGTTACAGCAGGACTCTAAAGAATTATCAATACGCCGGCAGTAGGTGATGATCATATCAAACACCCACAAGCTGCAAGCGGTCAGCTAAACGTAACAGCCACCCAGGTATTGAGCGCTCAGAAGATCAACAAGCAAGTCTGTACATTCTCCTGTGAATCCAAACAGTAACACTCCCGTACAGTCCGGTCTCGTCGTCTGATATGTCGCATATCTCGCCTAGGGGTGGTAAACGTCAGACCCCAGTAGCTCGATAAGTCGTGTCGATATGAGGTCTATAACAGTTCGAGAAACTACTGATAACCCTTACCAGTAAATCTCAGCAACCTTGGCCAGGGATTTCCAGTTATAGCCAATCGAACACAGCACAACATCAACTCCCTATACCGGGAGAGACGAATCCCCTCCTATCGCTCATTGCCTCCATGTGATTCGGGACTGTACCCAAAAGTCACCTTTTTGCACGCCCTCTTGGACGTGGTATGATGGAAATCAAAGCACAGTGGGAATCACACAAGACTCTATGACGATCTTGGGTCAACAGACTACTCTATACCAGTGTCACCGGAGAACTGCCATCTGACATAAGGTATAATACCATCTGGGAGTTCTCGGCGAGTCCGTCCAGTGTACCCAGTCTCTACTGAGCACCCGTACACCATCCTTGATGTCAAACACTGATGGATATGGAATCATCCATCGCCCATCATATGGGTCAAGATGCGTATACGCTAGTCTACTCTGGTGTATCGATGCCCTGTCTCGATACACCCTCGACTAGGAACAGTTATAGGATGTACTCGTCGACTACTGTGGCCCCACTAGTATGATCTCATCATAGTCCCAGTAGTCGAGTACCTATCCTAAGGGCTTTATCAACATGTAATATAGAGACAATCTGAGTACATATTAAGATAAAGTACAACCAGATAGCATACTATCATGTCGAGCAAGAAAGTCCTCCCTATATATGTCCAAGCATCCATTACAATATACATCGTATGTACAGTAATGGCCTCTAGGGCATACATATAACTAACACTTTTCTGTGATGGCTTAGGAACTTAAATGATGGGACTACATTAATAAGATTAATGTAAAGAAAAAGAAACCTAAAGATGTTGTAGAATTGGATTTGAAACACACCCGGCCTTTTTATGAAAAATGCAAGTTTCAAAAGATGCGAAGCTTAAGCCACTCCTTTTGTAAACCGTTTTGATTCTACAACGAGATCAAGTTCAAAGCATTAAAAGGTTTTCATAAAAACCATCCGCAACAACCCTCCGTCATTTTAGGAAGCAGAGTATTTAGTATTCGTGCTACGTATGTTGATTATAGTCAAGACGTAGTGTACGGTAGCTAAGTGATGTCTTCCTACGAAGCACATGATGCGATCAGTTAGGACATTCATGTGATTACGTTGATCATAGTCAAGGGTCATATGCGTGGGTCTAGTTAATCTCGAAATGATGGGTAAAACTTGACTAATGCTTATGATATGTTGACCATAGCCAAGATAATAAACTGCTAGGGGTAAAAACCATATTGGGAGTTTCAAGAGTTGAAATTTGCAATGAGATTGCATACCATCTATATGATAGTTGGATCCCGATCCCACTGTGAGTAAGAGTTACTCCCAGGAGAGTTTTGCACTTTACAATTAGCTAATCCAGTAGGTGTCTAGAAAGGTGTCGACGGGGTTTGACCTCTGAGAAAACGAGGTTTATTTTAATCAGGTCCGTGCAAAAGCACGGGGAACCTCCCTCAAAGTACCGACACTGGCCCGGCTGACCGGTTAGCGAAACTGTAGAATGTAATTAATCCTGACTAGTTTTCTTTTAAGGTTTTGAAAGAAAATTTGATAAAAGCAGTGGGAGACATCAATTAGATAAGATAATAACTAATCTAATTCTTTGCAAGAGCATTTCGCTGAGTGTATTCTTTTCTCTCTCCTAATGGCAGATACCGATGACGGGACTTAAGCTTCTTTTAGAGAAAAACAAACTGACATGACCAAATTATAAAGAATGGTTGAGGAACTTGAACATTGCACTCACATATGATAAAGTATCATATGTCCTCACTACCAAAGCCCAACCCGACCCAGGACCTGAATCATCTGTTTCGGATAGGGAGATCCTAAAAACATGGGATATTGATTGCAACACGGCCAAGTGCCTCGCGCTTGCTTCTATGGACAGTATCCATCAGAAACAACATGAGAAGATGGATGTTCAATCCATCTTTCTTCATACAAAGGAGTTGTATGAAGAGCAATCTCGGACTTTGCGATACGAGGCACCTTGAAAGTTGTTTCAGATGCGAATGGCCCCTGGCGCATCAGTAGGAGAACATGTTCTGAAGATGATTGGTCTTATAGAAGAACTTGAGGAACTGGGATGAACCATGGATAATGAGCAATATACAGATATTGTTCTGCAGTCTCCCCCCGCCTTTGCTCCGTTCATAGTGAATTTCAATATGGACGATTTGGAGAAATCATTGCCTGAACTTCTCAATATGTTGAGAAGTGCAGAGAGCACGCTCAAGACAGCGAAGACTCCCGTTCTGCTTGCTGGGCCATCTTCCTCTTCCGTCCCAAAAGCCAAGGCCAAGGGAAAGAAGAAGAAGAAACCCATCAAACCGAAAGGTGGAGTTAAAAAGGCGAAGGGGAAAGACATATCTGGGGCCGCGGGAAGTGGAAAAGGAGAATGTTTTTACTGCTACAAGTTGGGACATTGGAAACGCAACTGTGCTGTGTATCTTGCTGATATCAAGAAGAAGAAGTATGTTGATGCTTCCGCTTCAGGTGTGTTTGTAACTGAGAACTGTTTTTCAATTAACTCTGCATCTTGGGTATTAGATACCGGTTCAGGTTCTCACATCTGCAATTGTATGCAGGGATTGAGAAACGGTAGAGTTTTGAAGACTGGAGACCATACTCTGCGGGTTGGAAATGGTTCCAATGTGCATGCTGTATCCGCAGGAGAATATCATCTGGGGTTGTCTTCGGGTTGTATTTTGGTTTTGAACCCTTGTCATTTTTAAACAAAGAGCTGCTGGCTCACACCTCTCTCTCTCTCTCTATATATATATATATAATATATATATATATATATATATATATATATATATATATATATATATATATATATATAGAGAGAGAGAGAGAGAGAGAGAAAGAGAAGCACTCCATCGTAAAACGGTCCGCGTTATTTGAAAACGGGAACTCCCAATCTACGATATATTTTAACGATCCGATCCGTTCAAGCTGATCACCATACTGTAAGTCGATGTCGCACACCCCGCGGGTTCGCGGGGAGGCGGAGTTTGCAAAAAACAATTTTTATATGCTTCGCAACACCGACTTGAACCTATGATCGACCATAAACCCTAGCTAGCACAACTACTATGAGGTTTAACTACTATGTAAGAAAGTTATCCCTCAAGAATTAAGTCCGTCTTCTTCTTGTACTCCTCCTCCTCTTCTTGAGCTCCTTGAAGAGTGTACGGATCGTGCTTCCTCGTCGGCCTCCTCGAGTCAAAGATGATCCACCCGAAAGTCTATACTTTGAGCTCCAACCTCAAACTTGAAGTAACTAGGATACCTAGTGTGCTAATCTAAGTAGCCTAGAGAATATAGAGAGTCTAATGGATTGTTTTGTCTCACTAAACCCTATGACTCACAACACATGTGAAGGATTAGGGTTTAGTTTGAGGAAGAAGGAGATGGAGAAATCAAGAGAGAGAATGAGGAGAAGAATAATGAACCAACATCAAGCATGAAGTGTAGAGAATGACTAAGTATATGAGCTCAATTATTCAAGCATGCAATATTTCATAATAAGAAATATCACCCATGCTTGAATAGTGAGTCAAGACCAATATAATAATCCATTAGCCATACTTTGCACCTTACCACAAATATCTCTTTCTTTTCTCCAATATCCACCTCATTAATCCATTTACCAAAATGGATAAAACTAAATAATGAGGTGTCTCCTTCTAGAATCATACCTTGCCAAATTACAAGAATGCCCCTCACCGTATATACATACTCGTATCCGTATTCCGAAAAATACGAATACATTGAGACGATAACAATCCAATAATACAATACTAGGATGCGGCTTAAACCAAAGCCCACTAGTATTGTCCACCCGATCAGCATCCGTGTACAAGTACACGTATTTGATCGAAACCCTGCCACAAAACCATACGGTGTCTACATCTTTTGCCCGAAGCAGGGAAACCCTCTGTGTGGGACTTTAAAGATTCGACAGTATGCTGGCAGTGGGTTTAACCACAAGCACGTCAGCGGTACTAGCTGCATGTAACGGCTACCCAGGTATCTGTCGATAAGAAGGCCGATGTGCAAACTCATCCAAACTCCTACTGAGCCTATCTATGATAATCTCCATACAGTCTGATCTATTCGTCTAAGAGTATCGCATATCGGGCTTAGGGGGCGGTAATCGTCAGACCTCTAATAGCGTAATAAGTCGTGTCGGAATAGAGCCCAAAACACCCTGAGAAACTACTGGAGTACTTACCAGTAAATCTCGCTTGCCCTAACCAAGGACTTTGTTTAATGGCTTTCCGAACACAGCTCAATATCAATCTCCAATACCGGGAGAGACGAATCCTGTTTAACCACCACTGCCTCCAAGTGCTTCGGGACTGCACCCAACTACTACCTATTTGCACGACTCCTCTGAGCCATGGTAGGATAGTAATCAAAGAACAGTGGGAACACACTCGAGGTGAAGTAGCAGTGTCAAGTCGACGGACTAAGCTGTACTCATATCAAATGGGAACTGCTACCCGACAATAGGTATAATACCCACCAGAAGTTCCCAACGAGTCCTGTCTAGTGTACTCATAACCCAATGAGCACCTGCATACTATCTCCAGTACGATGTACTAATGGCTGTGGGACAGACCATCTCCCCTGCTGGGATGAGAAGCGTATACACTAGTCTACTCTGGAGTATCGATGCCCCGTCTCGATAATCCTATGACTAGGGACCTGTATAAGGATGTGCTTATAGACTACCCGGCCTCCACTAGTGTGACTGCCATCACAACGTTGGTAGTCAAGCAAAGATCCTAATGGCTCTACAAATATGTATAAGCGATATGCTAAAAGAAACATATGCACATATTGAGGTAGATACAAACCAAGTAGCATACTACTATATTGAGCAAGACTGTTATTTTATCCGTGTATATTCTAAGCTTCCAAAATGTAATATACAAACCAGTACTATACAATAATGGCCTCTAGGGCATATATCACTAACAATCTCCTACTTGCACTAAGGCCATGTATTGGCATATCGCAGACCTATCATCTCGAATAGCCTTTCGAACTGCGTCTGAGAGATGGCCTTTGTGAGTGGATCTGCAGTGTTGTTCTCTGTCTCTACTCTCCGCACCTCGATCTCCCGGCGATCAATGATCTCCCTGATCAGGTGGTACTGCCTCAAGATATGTCTGGACTTCTGATGGGACCTGGGTTCCTTTGCTAAAGCTATAGCCCCGTTGTTGTCACAATACAGAGGTATTGGTTCAACAATGGATGGAACTACCTGAAGTTCTGTTAAGAATTTCCTCATCCAGACTGCTTCTTTTGCGGCGTCACAAGCAGCAATATACTTCTCTTCCATCGTCGAGTCAGCAACGGTGTCCTGTTTCGAGCTCTTCCAACAGACCGTCCCTCCATTGAAGGTAAAGATATAATCCGACATGGACTTGGAGTCATCCTTGTCACTATGGAAGCTGGAGTCAGTAAAGGCCTCGATCTGGAGGTCTTTTCCGCCATACACCAAGAATATCTTTTTAGTCCTTCTCAGGTACTTAAGAATGTTCTTTATTGCTATCCAGTGCTTCTTCCCTGGGTTTGACTGATACCAGCTTACCACGCTTAGTACGCAAGCAATATCTGGTCTGGTACATAACATCGCATACATTATAGAGCCTACCGCAGAAGCGTAGGGTATAATAGACATGCGACCCCTTTCCAAATCAGTCTTTGGAGACATCTCTTTGGAGATGGTGATTCCGTGACAAGCCGGTAGATTACCGTGCTTGGAATCTTCCATACTGAATCTGGTGTCGATATACCTGGACTGTAAAAGTCCCAACATTCTCTTAGATCTATCACGATAAATCTGGATCCCCAGAATGTAAGAGGCATCACCCAGGTCTTTCATAGAGAATCTTTGTGACAAGAATCTTTTGACAGATTGTAGCATAGGAATGCCATTTCCTATCAGCAGAATGTCATCCACGTACAAGACGGGGAATACCACAGTTCTCGCTACAATCTTACTATAAATGCATGGTTCATCTGGATTTTTGATAAAGTCGAATTCTTTGACTGTCTCAGCAAAACAGATGTTCCAACTCCGCGATGTCTGCTTTAGTCCATAGATGGACTTAAGCAACTTGCACACTTTCCCGCTGCTCCTACTCTGAATGAAACCCTCTGGCTGATCCATATAGACGCACTCTTCCAAATTTTCATTTAGAAAAGCGGTCTTTACATCCATCTGCCAAATCTCATAATCGTGGAAGGCATCAATGGCAAGAAGGATCCGAATAGATTTGAGCATAGCCACTGGAGAAAAGGTTTCATCATAGTTCAAACCAGGTCTTTAACGAAATCCTTTTGCAACAAGTCTAGCCTTATAGGTTTCAACCTGTCCATCTACACCAATCTTCTTTCTGAAGATCTATTTGCGGCCTACGGATTTTACCCCTTTTGGATCAATGTCCAAAGTCCATACTTTGCTGATGTACATGGACTCCATCTCGGTCCGCATTACATCCAGCCATTTTACCGAGTCTTTGCTCTGAATAGCTTGCTGGAAACTAGTTGGCTCATCATCGTTAATGATGCAATCCTTTCTATTCCCGTCTATGAGAAAACCGTAGTATCTCTCGGGCGGATGAGACTGCCTACTAGTCCTGCGGAGTGGCACAGGGATGTCCTGTTCTTTTGAAACTTCTGGTTCCACCATGCTTTCAATAATAGCTTGTGGTTCTGGAATTTCTTCCAGTTCTATTGCGCTCCCACTAGTTTCTTTTTCTAAAAATTGATTTTCCAAAAAGTAGGTATGCCGAGAAACAAAAACCTTTTATTCCTCTGCGTAATAGAAAAGATACCTCCTGAAGTTCTTTGGGTATCCCACAAACTTACACAGTATTGAGCGTGCCTCGAGCTTGTCCGCATGCTGCTTTTTTACAAAAGATGGACACCCGCATATCTTCAGATACTGAAGATAGGGTTTCTTCCCACTCCACATCTGATATGTTGTGGTAGACACAGTCTTGGTAGGTACCTTGTTCAAAAGATATGCAGTTGATTTTAGTGCATAGCCCCAGAAGGAACGTGGCAACTCAGCGTTACTCATCATGGAACGCATCATATCCAATAAGGTTATGTTCCGCCTTTCCGATACACCGTTGTGTTGAGGTGTGTATGGAGGAGTAAGCTGAGAGAGAATTCCATTCTCTTTTAAGTAACCCAGGAACTTGGCACTTAAGTATTCACCACCTCGATCAGATCTAACTGTCTTGATACTTTTGCCTGTTTGTTTTTCCACTTTATTCTTATATTCCCGAAATTTCTCAAAGGACTTGGATTTATGTTTCATCAAGAATACATGTCCATACTTAGAGAAATCATCCGTAAAAGTAATGAAATAAGAATAACCACTTCTTGCATGTGTAGATATTGGACCACACACGTCTCTGTGTATGAGTCCCAAGAGCTCGCTCGCTCTTACTCCGTGTCCAGTGAACGGAGTCTTTGTCATCTTTCCTTTGAGACATGATTGACAAGTTGCATAAGACTAATATTCGAACGGATCCAAATATTCCTCTTTATGTAACTTCGTCAACCGTGTTTTATTGATGTGACCCAGTCTACAATGCCATAAGAAATCTTGATTTAATTCCGGAGACTTTCTTTTAAGTGTGTTCTGGACGTTGAAAACTTGATATTGGTTTAATACATATATACCGTTGTTTAGTGTACCCGACCCAATCAAACCTTGATTTAGGTGGATATTTACTATATCGCTTACAAATGTAAAATCAAAACCTTCTTTAGAAAGTAAAGACACAGAAATGATATTACAAGTCAAATAAGGTACACAAAAACAGTTGCGTAAAACCAAAACATGTCCACTTGTCAATCCTAAGTGATATTCCCTTACGGACACAGCATCCACGCTCGCTCCGTTAGCAACCCTAAGGGTTATTTCACCCGCCTTCAAAACTCTACGGATTCTCAGTGCCTGCAATAAATTTCAGATATGAGATCCTGATTCGGTATCCAATACTCAGGAAGTAGAGTTGATTGACAGACAGTTTTCAATCATAAACACACCTGAAGCCGAAGCCACAACTTGTTTCGAATCCTGGTTTTGGGCTTTCCAGGGCCTGCATTCCTTCTTCCAATGGCCCTTTTTGTGACAGTAGAAGCATTATTCCTTCCCTACTGTCTGCCCCCCAACTTTTTGTTAGTGATATGTATGCCCTAGAGGCCATTACTGTACATACGATGTATATTGTAGTGGATGCTTGGACATATATAGTGAGGACTTTCTTGCTCGACATGATAGTATGCTATCTGGTTGCTCTTTATCTTAACATGTACTCTGATTGTCTCTATGTTACATGTTGATAAAGCCCTTAGGATGATTACTTGACTACCAGGACTATGATGCAGATCATACTAGTGGGGACATTGTAGTCGCTAAGTACATCCTTCAAATGTTCCTAGTCGTAGGTGTATCGAGACAGGGCATCTATATACCAGAGTAGACTAGCGTATGCTTCTCGACCCATGTAGATGGGCGATGGATGATCCCATATCCATTGGTGTTTGACATCAGAGACAGTATACGGGTGCTCAGTAGAGACTGGGTACATTGGACGGACTCGCCGAGAACTCCCAGATGGTATTATACCTCACGTAAGATGACAGTTCTCTGGTGACACTGGTACAGGTTAGTCTGTAGACCCGAGATCGTCATAGAGTCTTGTATGATTCCCACTGTGCTTTGATTTCCATCATACCACGTCCAAGAGGGTATGCAAAATGGTGGCTTTTGGGTACAGTCCCGAATCACATGGAGGTAATGAGCGTTAGGAGGGGTTTCGTCTCTCCCAGTATCAGGAGTTGATATTGCGCTGTGTTCGGTTGGCCATAATTGGAAATCCCTGGCCAGGGTTGCTGAGATTTACTGGTAAGTATTATCAGTAGTTTCTCGAACTGTTATGGACCTCATATCGACACGACTTATTGGTTACTGGGGTCTGACGTTTACCACCCCCAGACTTGATATGCGACATATCAGACGAAGAGACCGGACTGTACGGGAGTGTTACTGATTGGATTCACAGGAGAATGTACATGCTTACTTGTTGATCTTCTGATCGCTCAATACCTGGGTAGCTGTTACGTTTAGCTGACCGCTTGCAGTTTGTGGGTGTTTAATATGATCATCACCTACTGTCGGCGTATTGACGATTCTTTAGAGTCCTACACAGAGGTTTCCTGGCTCAGGCAAAACGGAGTAGGATCACATATGTGATATGTGCGGTACCGAGAATAATACGAGTATGTGATACTGTATTCGATTCTCGCGATATGTGATATCGGCCGGGTATATGTGATATAGCCGGGTTATCGGATCAAGTGTTGATTCGATGAAATGATACATGTTATATTAGTCGGTTATTTATGAAATAGCCGGATTATCGGATCAAGTGTTGATTCGATAATTTAATGTATAATTATATATATGATATATTACATTGCATTAACTAATATAAGCTCACTTAAAGATTCTTTTTTTTCACTTGGATAATACATTGATGTATATGCGATATATGTTAATTGTATTATTTTCTTTTGTTATATTATATATTATATATGTGATATATATAATATTGTAACATGTTAGGGTTACAAATGCAACTTGGTTTTAGAGTTTAAGCCTAGTTAGGGTTTGGATTAGGGTTAAATTTTGGATGAGCTTTGTGGAAGCTTCTTGAAGCTTTGACTTTTGTTCTCATTCTAAGATATTTTGTGAAGATATTTGTTAACCCAACCCAAATCTCAACCCATGGTTTATTCTCTACAAGGGTTAAGGATGTGATCTTTAACCCATGGTTGCAATTCTAACCTCACACAACAATTTATTATTCATCACAAAAGAAATTCTTCTTCTTCTTCCTCTTGAAAAAAGCTTTCTAGCTTTTTGTGATATGATAATTTAAAGTGAGAAATTGAAAACAAAAGAGAGCAAAATTCCTATTTCATCATCCTCATCTATTCTAGCCATTTAGATTAGGGTGTTTGCTTTGCTAATACTTGATTTGTGAAGCAAGAGTGTCACGACCCAAAATTAGGCACATGACCGGCCCTTAAACCACGTAACGTCTACAGGCGTACGTAATTTAAGTAAGCCGAAACTCAGAAATCTAAACCACCCCAAAAGGGATAAATGGAGAAAAAACATAGTTTAAAACATTCGGAAAATCTTAAGTAAAAATCATTAACTTTATTTTTCTTTCTTGAAAATTTCGGCAGCACCTCCTTTGTAAAAACTAGCCCCGAAAATGGGTACAACGTAGATAATATATAAAGCATCCCAAACGGGAGCAAATCACGCCCAACGGCGGAGACAACCACCACAAGCATATATACGACGCCGAAGCGAAGAAATATAAAAGAAAACTGCATAAAGAAGTAAAACTTTTCAACAAAACCGGCTCCCACGAGCACGGCACCCAAAGTCACCACAAAAAAATAATACTGAATCCTCACAAGTCGTCTCTAAGTCATATACAACAGTGGTAGATGGAGAATACTAGATCCAACAAAAAAAATATACAATGTACAAACAGATAACCGCAACCCACCTAAAAGCAAGGCCTCACAGCCAACCGTAGCGGTATCCGCAAAAGTAGAGATGATAAGACGCCCTGCCGCGACTAATCAGAGGGTAAGTCCTGCAAAACACTGTGGCACAACGGGGGTGAGTTGCCAACTCGTGAATAGTAAATAACATCATACTGTAATCGCAAGTATGCACGAACATCGATCTATCTATCACAAGTAAACCGATAGGATAAGTATGATAAGTGAATATGCAACAATCATGTAAAGGTACATCATCAGGGTACTACAACTACATGAAACAATGCATATCAACATAATCCTGAGTGTGGGATGATATAATATAAAATCTCATGCAAAAATCATCAACATGGAAAAACACCAGTGTCCCTCACTGACACATCAAATCCCAAATTCTCAGGCACCGCATCCTCAGATCGGCCCTCACATCCTGTAAGTCTCACAAAAACCTGAGTGTCAAACACCGACACTCGAAACATCATGAAACCCGTGTCTAGTATCCACATGTAAATCCTCATAACTCAGGCGCTGTCACCATGACTGGCCCTGACGATATGTCATACCTCACTCCGGTCAGTATCCCCATGATAACCGCCGAGTCCAAATACAATCACCGGTAGGTAGTGGTCCCACCACCAGGCTTATCGTCTACACCACGAAATCACCACTCGCCCCGGGGTACCATACCGGGTCCACCATGTACCCGTTGACGGTGCCTCCCGCTCCTCGAATCGGGTATCACAAGCCAAATCTCAGAACCGAGAAATCACATGGTGGACGCACTGAAATATCATATCAAGAGAACCCGGGTTTTCAAACAATACATAGTTTTCTTGAAAATATCCCCCACGGTCCTCAAATCCATAATCACATGAAATCCATATCTCAATGCGTAAAATTCACGTAAAACTGATATATGCAACATAAAACATCAATATGAGCATATAAAGGGAAAACCGCTCTTTAAATGAATCCAGCTTTTTAGAATATATCTTGCGGTTCCCAAAACCTCCGAAAAACAATGCAGCATCATATAAGGTGTACATGTAATTGTAGCAAGGTTTAAGTATCTACATGTAAGCTAGTATGTATGATGTAAGTCATAAGTGCAAGGATCAACAACTCAATATCATATATCAAACAATACCACTTGGGGTACATACAACTATAACGAAAATATGCGGTGTACATGTCAATATGAGTGCATGATATACATGTAACTATAATAGACTATGTGGGTGTACATGTCAATATGAGTGCATGATATATAATATAGCTATAATAAGGTATACATGAAATGGAATAAGTGTTACTACCTCAACTATTCCTGCTCAAAGCAATGTCACGTATGTAAGTATCAACAATATCTCATATGCACAATGGGATAAGGGCTACTACCACAACTATCCCTATCCACTACTGTATCACGTATGTAGGTGTCAACAATATATATCGGCTTGTGCGTGTCATGGCAATTACTGACGATGTGGGTGTAGCATAATATTTAGTGCTCGTGCAACACGAACCGTCACTAATGTGTTATATCTAAAGGTACGAGTCTAGTACAACAGATAATGCTATGCAATGACATTCATATGAAAGTAAAGAATATGCAAATACTATGCAGCTAACATATCAAATTCGCCCCGACGCATAACGCCATACGGGCGATTTCCCCGTAGATGTTAAATCTACCCACCGATGGTCTCGAGCTATGAAAATCCGACCACCTGCTTCCCCTTGTCCGCAGCACCTGAAATCCCTGCTTGCGAACCTAAAATTTCATAAATACAACACATAAGCTAAATATCCTATAATGACGAAAAGACAACGAAACACGAAGAAAACGCCCGGAAAATTTCACTGCGCGCTTAGCGCATCTATCGCGCACGATACCGGCCAAAACCCTAATTGGGGTCGCTAAACTACAAAACACCAAGTCTGGACCCCGATCGTCCCGATCGCGCAACACAACACAAAAATTACGAGGAATACACTAGATATAACCTCGCAACTACCAAACGAACCCTATGTCGGAAAACCCCCGAAATCTAGTAAGCAACCTATCGCAATATTTCGCACTATATTCAAGATAACGCATATCTAGTGAATACAAATACCTTAAAATAGCTTAACTAAACTATCTAAACCTTTCCTATATTTTTAACACTCGCTAATTATGTTTTAGCAAAAACCTAGTAAGCAACTTTGCTTAATTTAACAAAGTATTCATTAGCAAAAATTAACATAATCTACTAGGTTAATCTTTTCCAAAACACAATTTAACACTTCAAATGAACACTAATCACTTAATCAAAATTTAACCTTAACATGAATTTCTTAAACTAAATATAATGAATTAATCATGATTTAAAAACTAAACTAAACACATAAATAGCTAACTAAATTGGCTAGTTTAAGATTAAAGCAACAATATAAGGATTAAGGTAAGAATTATACCTCCCTAAGAACACAAAATGAAACTTAACCCAACATCTTAGCATCAAAAACCAAGCTTTGTTGAAGATCCATGAAGGATTAGTGAAGGAAAAATGGTTTAATTTTTATATAGGAATTTTTGGATTTATTTTTGGAATTCTTTTTGTGTTTTTGATTGAAAAAAGTGAGAAATGAGCTTGGAAATTGAAATGGGCAGAAATGGGGATGAGGCTCGGCTAAGGAGGGATGGGGGGGTATTTTTGTGAATATTTTGTGAGGAAATAGCTAGGAAAGAGAGTAATTAATACTAATTAAAGCTATTTTGCCACCTTTCACTCTTTTTTTTTCTTTTTAAATCCAAATCCTTTTGCACAAAAGAAATATCTAGATATTTAAAAAGAAGTTTCTAAAATAATTCTAGTGACAAAATTAATTTATTCACAAGAGAAAAATTTTCCCGATTTACGTGCACAAAATACCGCTTAAAATAATATTTTATTTGGGAAAAATTCTATCTGAACCAAAACCTCCTAAATACTCCCAAAGTTCGCGCATAAGCTTTATTTTAGCCAAACTAGGTGTCGGTAAGCTTATACGGTCGTTTGATCGAAATCGGGTTAAAACGGAAAAAACCGACAATTTTGCCCTAAAACGGGAAAATTCGCAAAACGATTTCTAAAACGTTACAATCTCCCCACCTTATAGAAATTCGGTCCCCGGATTAAAATTTCATACTAAGCGTGCCTTCAAAAAGATGAGGGAATTTCTTCCGCATCTCGCTCTCGGCCTCCCAAGTGATCTCCTCACTAGTCGGGCTACGCCAAAGAACCTTCACAGATGGAAAGACCTTTGACCGAAGTTTCTTCACCTGCTGATCCAAAATAACTACCGGTTGCTCGGTGAACGAAAGATCGCGCTCAAGCTGAACGGTCTCGTGCTGAATCGTGTGAGAAGGATCATGAAGGTATCTACGAAGCATCGACACATGAAAAACAGGGTGAACATTCGGAAAACTGGGCGGGAGCGCCAAACGATAAGCAACAGAACCCACTCGCTCAAGGATCTCGAAAGGACCTACAAATCTGGGACTGAGCTTCCCTCTCTTCCCAAATCGCATAACGCCCTTCATCGGAGAAATCCTCAGGAATACATGATCCCCCACTGCGAACTGAAGTCTGCGACGACGACGGTCGGCATAAGACTTTTGCCTGCACTGGGCTGCTCTCATCCTATCCTGAATCAGCTGGATCTTCTCCGTGGTCTCCTGAACTAGCTGGGGTCCCAAAACCAGACTCTCACTAAGCTCGGTCCAACAGACTAGCGATCGACACTTCCTACCATATAAAGCCTCAAAAGGTGCCATCTGAATAGTCTCCTGAAAGCTGTTGTTGTAGGAGAACTCAATCAATGGCAAGTGACAATCCCAACTGCCACCAAAATCAAGCACACATGCACGGAGCATATCCTCCAGAGTCTGAATAGTCCGCTCCGACTGGCCATCAGTCTGTGGATGAAAAGCGGTACTAAAACTCAGCCGGGTACCCAAAGCTTCCTGAAGCTTCTGCCAAAGACGGCTAGTAAACTGGGTGCCTCTGTCGGATACTATGCATGTAGGAACACCGTGCAAACGCACAATCTCATCTATGTACAACTGAGCATACTGAGCATAACCGAAAGTGGTCTTCACTGAAAGAAAGTGAACCGCTTTCGTCAACCGGTCTACAATAACCCAAATGGAGTCATACCCTCGACTGGTCCTGGGTAGACCCATAATGAAGTCCATGGAAATCTGCTCCCATTTCCACTCCGGAACGGGTAAGGGCTGCAACTCTCCAGCCGGTCTCTGATGCTCAGCCTTGACTTGCTGACAAGTCAGGCACCTCGAAACGAAGTCCGAAATATCGCGCTTCATCCCTTCCCACCAGTAGAAGTCTCTCAAATCACGGTACATCTTGGTGGAACCTGGATGAACGCTAAAGGCCGACTGATGTGCCTACTCTAGGATCTTGCGTCTTAACCCATCAACATCTCGTACACACAAGCGAGTCCCGCATCGTAGCACACCCTGGTCATCAACCATGAACTCCGAAACTCTTCCCTGCCGAACAAGCTCAAGAATCTCAGACAAACGGGCATCACTGGGTTGCGCCTCATGGATACGATCAAATAGTAGGGGACGGGCGCGGACATGAGCAAACTGTCCCCCAGCGGAAGTGAACTCGAACTGCACTCTACTATCACACAAGAGCTGCCAATCTGCAGAAGACTGACACTGAACTGTGCTCAACTGGGACAAGCTACCCACGGTCCTACGACTCAAAGCATCAGCTACCACATTCGCCTTGCCCGGGTGATAAAGGATCTCACAATCATAATCCTTCACTAGCTCCATCCATCGGCGCTGTCTCAGGTTCAGATCTCGCTGCTGGAAGATATACTTCAAACTCTTGTGATCCGTGAAGATATGACACGACTCTCCGTACAAGTAGTGTCTCCAAATCTTCAACGCAAAGACTACCGCTGCCATCTCAAGATCGTGAGTGGGGTAATTCTGCTCGTGCTTCTTCAGCTACCTAGAAGCATATGCAATCACCCTATCATGCTGCATCAAAACACAGCTGAGCCCCACTCGAGAAGCATCACAATAAACAACATAGTCGCCCAATCCAGAAGGTAAGGAAAGAACTGGTGCTGTCGTCAACCGAGTCTTTAACTGCTGAAAACTCTGCTCGCACGCATCAGTCCAAAGAAAAGGAATTCCCTTCCGGGTCAGTCCAGTCAGTGGTGCAGCGATACTCGAGAAATCCTGCACAAAACGGCGATAATAACCAGCTAAGCCCAAAAAGCTGCGGATCTCCGTCACCGATACAGGTCTGGGCCAAAGATGTACAGCCTCGATTTTCCTCGGGTCCACAAGAATACCATCACCAGTCACCACATGACCCAGGAAGTCAACTCTATTAAGACAAAATGCGCACTTTGAGAATTTAGCATACAGCTGGTGCTCTCTCAATATCTGCAAAGTAATCCTCAAGTGCTGCTCATGCTCCTCATGACTCCTAGAGTAGACTAGTATGTCATCAATAAACACTATAATGAACTGGTCAAGAAACGGCCTAAAAATTCGGTTCATCAGATCCATGAACGCTGCTGGCGCATTGGTGAGTCCGAACGACATCACCAAAATCTCATAATGCCCATATCGCGTACGAAAAGCAGTCTTCGGAATGTCATCATTCCGAACCCGCAACTGATGATAACCCGAACGCAAATCAATCTTCGAAAAATGTTTCGCACCCTGGAGCTGATCAAATAAATCGTCAATGCGGGGTAAAGGATACCTGTTCCGCACCGTAACTCGGTTCAACTGACGATAATCCACACATAGCCTCAAACTGCCGTCCGTCTTCTTGACGAACAAAACAGGAGCTCCCCAAGGCGAAACACTCGGACGCACAAGTCCCAAACCAAGCAACTCTTGCAATTGATCTTTAAGCTCTCTAAGCTCTGCCAGAGCCATCCGATAAGGCGGTATAGAAATAGGCTCCGTGCCAGCAATCAGATCAATGCAAAACTCAATATCGCACTCTGGAGGCAACCCAGGTAGCTCATCGGGAAAGACATCAGGAAACTCTCGCACGGTAGAAACCTGGTCCACCGACTCCACTGTGGCTCCAGTATCATGAATGGAAGCCAAGAATCCCTGACATCCCTTCCTCAAAAGCCGACTAGCGTACAGAACAGAAATCAAACTGTGAGGGGCGGCACCACGATCCCCCTGCACAACAAACACTGACTCGCCGGGAAAACAAAATTTAACTGTCTTCTCGCGGCAGTCCACGGAAGCATAGCAAGTAGCTAGCCAATCCATGCCTAGCAGAACGTCAAAGTCCAACATCTCAAGAAGGATCAAGTTGACGGACAGATCTCTATCACCAACATGGACAACACAAGATCGGAACACATGACGCGCAACAAACGACTCTCCCACAGGAGTAGTCACGACTAGCGGCTGATCCAGCAAACGCGACACTCGGCCTAACCTCGGCGTGAAGTGCGTAGAAACATACGAATGCGTAGATCCCGGATCGAAAAGAACATGTGCATCAAAAGAACATAAAGAAAGGGTACCTGAAACCACAGCATTGGACGCCTGAGCGTCCTGGTGAGTCAAGGCAAAAACCCGTGCTTGCCCTCTACCGGCTACCGGCTGCCCTCTGCCTCTGCCACCTCGTCCTCTCGGCACAAAACCATCGCGACCACGACCTCTCTGTGCAGGAGTCTGACGCGGCGCAACAACAGGAATAAGAGGCAACGCTCTCTGAGGTGGAGAAGGTGGTAAGGTAACATGCGGTACTGCTGGCCCTCTCTGACGCACCACAGTACAATCCCGAACAAGATGATGTAAACTGCCACAACCGAAGCATCCATAAGATGGTCGCTGGCCCTCCTGGGAATAAGAACTGAATAACTGGCCACGTCCCACGTCTCTGCTACTCCCCGAGTCTGAAGGAACTCTGCCTCTGCGGGCAAACCTCGGTCTCCATGCTGGTACATCCGTACGAGTCCTCTTCGGTTATGGAACAACCGATGACTCAGCTAGACGCTCCTCCACCAATAGGGCTGCATCGACAGCTGCCGCATACGTGTCGCAATGCTGAATGCTGATGGCCAGGAACAACTGGGTAAGCAGGCCTCGAACAAACCTCTTCACCCTCATCTCCTCAGTCGCCACCAGGTACGGAGCATACACCGACAGCTCAGTAAACAATACATCATACTCCGACACCGTCATCCCCGGCGTCTGACGTAACGACTCAAATCTGCGCGCTCGCGCATCCCTGACGCTCGGTGGAAGAAAACGAGCAAGAAACGATGTCACAAACTCAGCCAAGGTCTTAGGAGCAAGTCCAGCGGCTCTGCCCCTCTCCAATGACTCACACCACTTCTGGGCCATACCCTCCAGCCGGAAACTCGCAAACTCTACCCATCTCTTGTCGGAGCATCGGAGTGAGCGACAAATCCTGGCCATCCGGTCGATGAACGACTGCGGATCCTCAGTAACATCTGTGCCAGTAAACACCGGAGGCCTCAGCCTCATAAACTCCGTCAGTGACACGGTAATAACCTCTGGAGCTGCAACTGCGACTGCCGGAACAGTAGGTACCATCATGGTCCCTGCAATGGGTGGAACAAGAGCCTGCCCCTGTGCTCGAATGGCCTCTACTAAAGTCCCCACAATCTGGCGCAGGTCTTGCATACCAGCCCCAATCATAGCAATGTGCTCCGGTACCACAGGCGTATCGTCCTGGTCAACCCTCGTCTCAGACGAGTCGACTCTGGCCTTGGCCCTCGCGGCCGCTCTCTGTGCCCTCGTAGTCTTCGGCGGCATATAGGTTGGAAATTGAAACAAGATTCGATAAGGAAACGGAAATCGAATCACAAAGATGTATATCAATCACGGAAGGAATTTCAATCAATAAGTCCTAAGGTCACTTAGGCGGAGTACCGTGTCGTAAGTATGCCGCGGAACATACACACGCTACGTCACTCTGCTTAAGCTACCTACTCCATCATACCAAGGTCATCCTACACTCCGAAAGGTAAAAACCTAGCGCTCTGATACCAACTTTGTCACGACCCAAAATTAGGCACATGACCGGCCCTTAAACCACGTAACGTCTACAGGCGTATGTAATTTAAGTAAGCCGAAACCCAGAAATCTAAACCACCTCAAAGGGATAAATGGAGAAAAAACAAAGTTTAAAACATTCGAAAAATCTTAAGTAAAAATCATTAACTTTATTTTTCTTTCTTGAAAATTTTGGCAGCACCTCCTTTGTAAAAACTAGCCCCGAAAACGGGTACAACATAGATACTATATAAAGCATCCCAAACGGGAGAAAATCACGCCCAACGGCGGAGACAACCACCATAAGCATATATACGACGCCGAAGCAAAGAAATATAAAAGAAAACTGCATAAAGAAGTAAAACTTTTCAACAAAACCGGCTCCCACGAGCACGGCACCCAAAGTCACCACAAAAAAATAACACTGAATCCTCACAAGTCGTCTCTAAGTCATATACAACAGTGGTAGATGGAGAATACTAGATCCAACAAAAAAAATATACAATGTACAAACAGATAACCGCAACCCACCTAAAAGCAAGGCCTCACAGCCAACCGTAGCGGTATCCGCAAAAGTAGAGATGATAAGACGCCCTGCCGCGACTACTCAGAGGGTAAGTCCTGCAAAACACTGTGGCACAACGGGGGTGAGTTGCCAACTCGTGAATAGTAAATAACATCATACTGTAATCGCAAGTATGCACGAACATCGATCTATCTATCACAAGTAAACCGATAGGATAAGTATGATAAGTGAATATGCAACAATCATGTAAAGGTACACCATCAGGGTACTACAACTACATGAAACAATCCATATCAACATAATCCTGAGTGTGGGATGATATAATATAAAATCTCATGCAAAAATCATCAGCATGGAAAAACACCAGTGTCCCTCACTGAAACATCAAATCCTAAATTCTCAGGCACCGCATCCTCAGATCGGCCCTCACATCCTGTAAGTCTCACGAAAACCTGAGTGTCAAACACCGACACTCGAAACATCATGAAACCCGTGTCTAGTATCGACACGTAAATCCTCATAACTCAGGCGCTGTCACCATGACTGGCCCTGACGATATGTCATACCTCACTCCGGTCGGTATCCCCATCATAACCGCTGAGTCCAAATACAATCACCGGTAGGTAGTGGTCCCACCGCCAGGCTTATCGTTGTTGGGTTCCTAGGCACGCTAATGAAGTCTTACAAGGCATCAACCATGCCAATTTATAATTTTAGAAGTGCCTACAAACCCTAATACGGATCGTTAACTAGATGTATAGGTGATGCGATGCAAATAAACAACTTTATCTAAAAGGAAAGAAGCTACAACCTTTGTAGATCCGATCCTCCACCTCTTAGGCTCCGTGATGACGTCCCTCCGCTGTCCAAAACGAATCTTGGACTCTTGCATCGGCTTCATCGGAGAAAAGGGCGGGCTAGGTCGTCGACTTCGATGCCGAAGATGATCTACGTCGAGGCATCATAAGATCAAGCTCCCACTTCACCAATTCATGAAACTAGTGAAGAAAACACCCTATACTACTTGGCAAGAGGTAGAGGATGAAGAAATAGGAAGTGGGTTCACTTTAGAATTGGATTTCTCACTCATTTTCACTAGTTGCCATTGATGAAGACAAGGTTTCTTCATGTTGAAGAAGGAAGAAGAAGAAGAAGATAATATGATAAGTTAATTCAAATAAAAAAGAAAATGAATACTTATCATAATATGAACCATGGTTAGGTGTAGAGAATTGACTAAGGTTAGAAGAATGGTTAGGGTTAAGCATGAAGACAAAATGGTCATTTTAGTCAAACCTTCATGAAGCTTCAACAAGCTTCATCTTTGAAAGCAACCATTTTCTCTTTTTCTTTTGTCAAAACAAAATAAATAAATGCATAAATAAATCAAATGAAACCCTAACCATTAACTAACCATGGTTTAATCATACACTTAACCAAGTTAGCATGTATCATCAAACATGATACAATCAAGTGCACAAAAGTATATCACATATACAACTTGTGCAATGCAAGTGAGAAAATCCATTTAAAGTGAACCAATACTAGTTAATGCAAAGTAATATATCAAATATATAATTATGCATTAAATCATCAAATCAACACTTGATTTAACGATCCGGTCATATCGTATATGACCGACTAATATCCAATGTATCGATTTATCGAATCAATCCTTGATTCGATAACTAGGTTATATCGCATACAACCAATCGATACATTCATCGCGAGAATAGAATACGGTATCACATACACGCATCATTCTTGGTCCCGCACATATCTCATATGCGCTCCTATTTCGTTTCGCTTGAGCCAGGAAACCTCTGTGTAGGACTCTAAAGACTCGTCAATACGCCGGCAGCAGGTGATGATCATATCAAACACCCACAAGCCGCAAGCGGTCTGCTAAACGTAACGGCCACCCGGGTATTGAGCGATCAGAAGATCGACGAGCAAGCCCGCTCACACTCCTGTGAATCCAACCAGTAACACTTACCGTACAGTCCGGTCTGTTCGTCTGATATGTCGCATATTTCGTCTAGGGGTGGTAAACGTCAGACCCCAATAGCTCGATAAGTCATGCCGACGTGAGGTCCATAACTATCGTGAAACTACTGATAACTCTTACCAGTATATCACAGCAACCCTGGCCAGGGATTTCCTGTTATGGCCAGTCGTGCATAGCGCAATATCGACCCCCAATACCGGGAGAGACGAATCCCCTCCTATCGCTCATTGCCTCCATGTGAATCGGGACTGTACCCAAAAACCACCTGTTTGCACGACTCAGTAGAGCCGTGGTAGGGTGGAAATCAAAGCACAGTGGGAGACACACAAGACTCTATGACGATCTCGGGTCAACAGACTAAGCTGTACCAGTGTCACCAGAGAACTGCCATCTGACGTGAGGTATAATACCATCTGGGAGTTCTCGGCGAGTCCGTTCAGTGTACCCAGTCTCCACTGAGCACCCGCATACCAACTCTGATGTCAAACACCAATGGATATGAGATCATCCATCGCCCATCACATGGGTCGAGAAGATATACGCTAGTCTACTCTGGAATATCGATGCCCCGTCTCGATATTCCCACGAATAGGAACATTGAAGGATGTACTCATAGACTATCCAGGCCCCACTAGTATGATCTGCATCATAGTCCTGGAAGTCGAGTACACATCCTAAGGGCTTTATCAACATGTAACAGAGAGACAGAAAGTATACATGTTAAGATAAAGAGCAACCAGATAGCGTACTATCATGTCGAGCAAGAAATTCCTACCTATATATGTCCCAGCATCCACTACAATATACATCCAATGTACAGTAATGGCCTCTAGGGCATACATATAACTAACAATCTCCCACTTGCACTAGGGCCATATGTAGCAGTAGTTGTAGTATCTAATACTCAACCATCCCCTAAAAGTCTCTCTTTGGGAAAAGGCCTTTGTGAGTGGATCCGCCGTGTTCTCCTCTGGGTCTACTCTCCTATCCTTGATCACCGTGGAGATCAACTATCTCCATGATCAGGTGATACTTCCTCAGAATATGTCTGGGTCACTGATGGGACCAGGGTTCCTGGGCCATAAGCCACACTTCCATTGTCATACAATGGCAGGAACCTAGTTCATCTTATGAACCAATATACACCCAAACTTCCTCTTTGGTAGTATCTTTAATAGCGATGTTATCAGCCTTTATCGTCTAGTTTGTCACGGTATCTAGCTTGGAAATCTTCCAACATACCGTCCCTTTACTGAGGGTAAAGACAATGCCTGTGACTGACATTCAGACGTCTTTATCACCCTGGAACCCTTCCAGTGATTCTCCCCAGGATCGATTGATACCTTCTCACTACATCTAGTGAGAATCCTAGCATTCAATTTACATCTATTTTATAGATGAAAACTCAGGATTTATGAGGTATCACTTTGATCCTACTGGAGAATCTTTGTGATAAGCGGAGATTGACCGATCGTAGCATAGGAAACTTTTTTCCTATCAAGAGTATGTTGTCCACGTACAATACGAGGATGAGCACCATACTCTCTACTACCGTTTTGTATATACAAGGTTCATCTACCATTTTGATGATGTCAAACTGTTTGACTAACTCATTAAAACAGATGTTCCAACTCCGCGATGCCTGCTTCATCACATAAAACTTCTTGCACACGTTTCCGCTGCTCCCACTGTTTACGAAGTTCTCTGGCTGTGTACTTATAGACTTTCTATTCTAAATCAGTATTTAGAAAAGCAGTCATGACCCCCAACCACCAGATATCGCAGTCATGGTATGTAGCAATGGTAAGTAGGATCTGGATGGACTTAAGCATAGTCCTTGGAAAAGGTATCATCATTATCCACGCCTGGTCGATGACGCAAACCTTCAACAAGTCCATCTTTGAAAGTCTCAACCTTTCCATCTACACCAAGTAATCTTCTCAAGATATACTTGCTCCTGATGGGGATATAACCCTTCAGATATCGCAACCAAAGTCCATACTTTGTTGGTGTATATGGATTCCATCTCAGATCGCTAAACATCCAGTCATTCTTACAGAGTCCCTACTCTCGATGACCTGCTCGAAACTAGTTGGGTCATCATCTCATGATGCATTCCTCGCTCCCACTGTCATCGAGAAACCGAGGTATCTCTTAGGCGGATGAGGAACCCTACCAGATCGGCGGAGAGGCTGAGGTTCGTCGGAAACTTTTGAATCCTTTTGTTCTGTCAAATCATCATCTGCAGTTTTGTATAGCTGGAACCATTCCAGTTCTACAGAACTGACCTTGCCTCAATCTTGTCCAGATTTTGCTTTTAACATAGGCCGGACAATCCCAAATCTTAACTAACTTAAGATATGGGCTCTTCCCATACCATATCTCATATGGAGTGGTAGGCACTGATTTGATTTGAACCCAATTCAATAGGTATGCAGCTTCTCAAGTGCACAACCCCGAAAAGAAATAGGTAACTCAGTAATACTCATCATAGAGCACACGATATCTAATATTTTGTGATTGCTCCGCCCCGACACACCGTTGTGCTGTGGTGTATTCAGAGGAGTAATACTGAGAGAGAATCTCATTTTCCTTTAGAATAGTCCAAGGATTCCATGCACAAGTATTCTCCTCCCTGATCTCATCATAGGACATAATACTTATACCCGTATTTTGGTTCTCTACTTCCTACTTATATTCTGTGAATATCTCAAAAGGTTCGGACTTATGTTTCAACAGGAATATATGACTGAATCTTGAGAGATTATCAGAGAATATAATGAAGTATAAAGAACCAGTCCTGGCATGTGTAGACAGGAGACCTTACATACATCATCATGTATCAGTCCCAAGAGTTTACTAACTCCTTCTCTGTTTTCAATAAAATAAGCTATGGTCATCTTATCTTTGTGACATGACTGGCAAGTTTCACAAGATGTAAATTCAAACTGATTTAAATATGCATCTAAAATGTAACTTCAGCCAGTCGTGTCGCATTGATATGACCTAGTCTACAATGCCTCAAGAATGATTCGTTGATTTCTGAACTCTTCCTCTTGTGTGTGTTCTGAATACTAAGAACTGTAGTTTGATTTAGAACGTTAATGATTTTAGATAACGCGCCTAAACCGATCAACTTTTGATATAGGAAATGTTCAAAACATTATCCAACAATACAAAATTTTATCATTTCTTTACTAATAAAGAGACTGATATGATTTTGTATATCAGGTTCGGCATCTAATAGCATTTGTTCAGAATCAATGTATTGGTAATACAGGGTGACGGTGACCAACAGACTTGGCTGCAACACTTGCCCCGTTTTCTGTCTCATGAAACTTATCACCCGTTCTCAGTTTTTCTACCTTTTTGTAGCCCTATGTAACAGATTACATATCTGGGATCCTGATCCGGTATCAAATACCCAGGATGCAGAGGATACTGAGAAACAGTTCTGTGTAATGAACATACCCGAAGGAGATGCATCTCATGCACTTTCTTCGTTTGGGCGGCATGGGAATCCTGGTATTCCCCTATTTCCTGCTCTGTCTTATAACAATTATAAGTTGGAGCGGGACCAACTTACCCTAGCGCAGTATAACAAGCGGGTTCGGTAAATACATCCATATTATTATCTTGATTAAAACGTGATATGGTCGCTACCTGGAGAGAGAGAGAAGAAAACACTCTGCGTGCGCTCTTGCAAGATCAGATTGGTTATTTATTTTATCTAATCAGGATGGCTCCCATTGTTTTTATCAAATCTTCCTTCAAACCTTCAAAGTAAAAACTAGCCGGGATTAATTACACTCTACAAGTTCGCCAATCTTTTAGCCAGGCCAGTGTCGGTACTTTGAGGGAGGTTCCCCGTGCTTTCGCACGGACCTAATTACAGTAAACCTCGTTTTCCCAGAGGCGTAACCTCGTTGACACCTTTCTAGACACCTACTTGATCGACTAATTGTAAAGTGCAAAACTCTCCCAGGAGTAACAATTACTCGCAGTGGGTATCGGGATCCAACTATCATATAGAAGGTATGCAATCTCATTGCAAATTTCAACACTTGAAACTCCCGATAATGGTTTTTACCCCTAGCACCTATGACCTTGGCTAGGGTCAACAAATCATAGATACTAGTCAAGTTCTACCCGTCATTTCGTGATTAATTAGACCCACCCACATGACCCTTGGCTAAGGTCAACAAAGCCACATGACTGTCCTAACTAATCGCATCATATGCTGTGTAGGAAGACATCACTTAGCTACCGCACACTACGCCTCGGCTATGGTCGACAAACGTAGCACGAATACTAAGTACTCTACTTCCTAAAATGACGGAGGGTTGCGAATGGTTTTTAAGAAAACCTTTAACGCTTTGAACTTGATCTCGTTGCGGAATCAAATGGTTTTTAAATGGAATGTTTTTGAAGCCTTTCTAGTTTTGCTAAAGGGGTCACTCCCGGTGAAGGGATCGTCGGCCCTTTCCTCGTCGAATGAGGTACGGGATATATCATATATATCACTGTGCAAAGCGGAAACTATAGAAGCGATCAATAGACAAACCGAGGGTTGTAGCATCTGCCAGTTATTGCTTCACTCCCGGTGAAGGGATCTCAGTCCTTTCCTCATCGAATAAGGTGCAGGATGTTCTACAATGAACACCGCGATGCAAAGCAAGAACTGTAGCTACCTGTTTTATTTTTGAAATTCGATTCCACAACATCTTTTAGGTTTATTTTCTTTCATTAATCTCATTAATGAATATCCCATCATTTAAGTCCACCTAAACATCACAGATAAATATAACGTACGCTTATGCCATCCGCATTCGCCTCGATGTCCCGTCTGCACCGTTAGGTTAGGTAACTAACGCCAGAGCGAGGCATGGCTAGTGCGGGTGTAAAATATAAGCAACGTCTATATAATATAACATATATACTATATACTGTATCTATCACAGAACATCACATGATTACATCACAGATATCGCAGCAGAAGAAACATATGAAATATTGGATATACTAGGACGTCCGTGTTTTCAATACGAGCCAGTACAAAACACGGATTCCACGGTCGCGATGAATAGCCAAACCCACACCCCTAGACCCCTACGAGAGCGGCAAGCAACCCTACCAATTCTAGAGTTAGAAGACCCGGACTCGACTCCTCGAGTTGGTCTCCCACTGGACCCTAGAACCCGGTCACTTGTGCTCCCCTCCTTGGGTCTATCCTAGTGCGGAAAAGTAAATAATATACAAAGGGTGACATCTTCCGCAACCTGGAAGTGCCCCAATACAAGAATATTACATACAGATTTTTACAAGAATGAAAATGAAAAACACTCATCTCACATAAAAACCCCCGGCTATTCAAACACACGACGATCCAATATAACATATCCAGCAACACATAGCATCACATGCCATCAACGTAAGTAAATATGCTCATCACAATTGTCGTTGACATATAGCAACGAAACCGGCGATATCACATATTACACTTACGGTCACAGAAAAGAAAGTGTAAAACTACAACAGTTGGAATCCGCAACCTTCATAGACATCGCATGCCTAATCAAATGAATTAATTAGACATCGAATGCCTAACAATTATAAACCCCGCATTTTAGTCTCAAAATCGAAAACACTTTTCAATATAAAGTCGGGTAATTCAACAAGGTTCCCGATATCCTGATCGAATGCTCGTCGCAAACTTTAGTAGGCGGCCGCACCCCCGATACCGTCGACGAAATGCACCAAGGCGGAACACCGCCACCGCGAGCACCCGGACGGATGCTTTCGGCGACGGGGTTCTCCTACAGTCACTTGGTCGGGGCTAAGGGGTGTAGCTGTCTATTAAGTTTATCCGGCGAGTATCCGCGTACGCTACGTGATTGCGACGGACTTTTGATCAAATCAAAATTCCGTGGCAACCGATGAAGTGAGACTAAATTGCTATGTTTATAACATTCATTCAGTTATCTCATAACTACTTGTGAATTCCAATTATTGCATCACATTCCAGATAATTAGAAAATGTTAAACTTTCCGATCGAACAGTCAAACACCCAAGTTTTCCCGAAATAGCTCAACACATGAAACAAGTTTAAAAAACATTCACTTTGTGCCTCAGTACCAACGGTCCAGCCGTAGAAGGGTCAAGCCAACGCCTCACATGTGGCACGCCGTACTGCCCCAAACCCTAAGGTTCGAAGGGCAGTTCAAGACGGTCACATAATCGAGTTAAGGTTTGTTGTCTTCTAGAGGGACCATCGCGTTACTTGCACTACTTAGAATGTCGTTAAACTACGGAAAAATCCAACAATTGGAAATTTCCCGGCAGGGGAAAAAGTGGGTATTTATATCCGGTCGAACTTTTTTTAACATATTCTAAAATTATCCGGAAAAGCACCTAGACAAAATTAGACAATCCGATCGAAACACCGAGTCCCTAATACAACCCGAAAAATTCAACTCTTGAATAAATATTAAAAATTCCCAGAAAAACCAGCAACAAAATATAAGAATTACTCTGCATGAAAAAATGTCTGAAGAGACCAAGTTGCCGCGGAACCGCCGCATTAGGCATGCCAATGCCGCGGTTCCGCCGCACTATTATCGATTCATGGGTCCCGTTTTATACAGTAATTCTTAGAATATTCTACTGAGTTTTATGCATATTTTTAATTCTCAAAAAACCACGATTTCAGAAAATGTCCAGAGAGCCGTTTTGAGTTAGGGTTTCGGGTCGATCGGACTTCTAACTCCGTCTGCGCATCGCCTAAGGCTCTAGCTAGGCTCTGATACCACTATTGGGTTCCTAGGCACGCTAATAAAGTCACACAAGGCATCAACCATGCCAATTTATAATTTTACAAGTGCCTACAAACCCTAATACGGATCGTTAACTAGATGTATAGGTGATGCGATGCAAATAAACAACTTTATCTAAAAGGAAAGAAGCTACAACCTTTGTAGATCCGGTCCTCCACCTCCTAGGCTCCGTGATGACATCCCTCCGCTGTCCAAAACGAATCTTGGACTCTTGCATCGGCTTCATCGGAGAAAAGGGCGGGCTAGGTCGTCGACTACGATGCCGAAGATGATCTACGTCGAGGCATCATAAGATCAAGCTCCCACTTCACCAATTCATGAAACTAGTGAAGAAAACACCCTATACTACTTGGAAAGAGGTAGAGGATGAAGAAATAGGAAGTGGGTTCACTTTAGAATTGGATTTCTCACTCATTTTCACTAGTTGCCATTGATGAAGACAAGGTTTCTTCATGTTGAAGAAGGAAGAAGAAGAAGAAGATAATATGATAAGTTAATTCAAATAGAAAAGAAAATGAATACTTATCATAATATGAACCATGGTTAGGTGTAGAGAATTGACTAAGGTTAGATGAATGGTTAGGGTTAAGCATGAAGACAAAATGGTCACTTTAGTCAAACCTTCATGAAGCTTCAACAAGCTTCATCTTTGAAAGCAACCATTTTCTCTTTTTCTTTTGTCAAAACAAAATAAATAAATGCATAAATAAATCAAATGAAACCCTAACCATTAACTAACCATGGTTTAATCATACACTTAACCAAGTTAGCATGTATCATCAAACATGATACAATCAAGTGCACAAAAGTATATCACATATACAACTTGTGCAATGCAAGTGAGAAAATCCATTTAAAGTGAACCAATACTAGTTAATGCAAAGTAATATATCAAATATATAATTATGCATTAAATCATCAAATCAACACTTGATTTAACGATCCGGTCATATCGTATATGACCGACTAATATCCAATGTATCGATTTATTGAATCAATCCTTGATTCGATAACTAGGTTATATCGCATACAACCAATCGATACATTCATCGCGAGAATAGAATACGGTATCACATACACGCATCATTCTTGGTCCCGCACATATCTCATATGCGCTCCTATTTCGTTTCGCTTGAGCCAGGAAACCTCTGTGTAGGACTCTAAAGACTCGTCAATACGCCGGCAGTAGGTGATGATCATATCAAACACCCACAAGCTGCAAGCGGTCTGCTAAACGTAACGGCCACCCGGGTATTGAGCGATCAGAAGATCGACGAGCAAGCCCGCTCACACTCCTGTGAATCCAACCAGTAACACTTACCGTACAGTCCGGTCTGTTCGTCTGATATGTCGCATATTTCGCCTAGGGGTGGTAACCGTCAGACCCCAATAGCTCGATAAGTCATGCCGACGTGAGGTCCATAACTATCGTGAAACTACTGATAACTCTTACCAGTATATCACAGCAACCCTGGCCAGGGATTTCCTGTTATGGCCAGTCGTGCATAGCGCAACATCGACCCCCAATACCGGGAGAGACGAATCCCCTCCTATCGCTCATTGCCTCCATGTGAATCGGGACTGTACCCAAAAACCACCTGTTTGCACGACTCAGTAGAGCCATGGTAGGGTGGAAATCAAAGCACAGTGGGAGACACACAAGACTCTATGACGATCTCGGGTCAACAGACTAAGCTGTACCAGTGTCACCAGAGAACTGCCATCTGGCGTGAGGTATAATACCATCTGGGAGTTCTCGGCGAGTCCGTTCAGTATACCCAGTCTCCACTGAGCACCCGCATACCAACTCTGATGTCAAACACCAATGGATATGGGATCATCCATCGCCCATCACATGGGTCGAGAAGATATACGCTAGTCTACTCTGGAATATCGATGCCCCGTCTCGATATTCCCACGAATAGGAACATTGAAGGATGTACTCATGGACTACCCAGGCCCCACTAGTATGATCTGCATCATAGTCCTGGAAGTCGAGTACACATCCTAAGGGCTTTATCAACATGTAACAGAGAGACAGAAAGTATACATGTTAAGATAAAGAGCAACCAGATAGCGTACTATCATGTCGAGCAAGAAAGTCCTACCTATATATGTCCCAGCATCCACTACAATATACATCCAATGTACAGTAATGGCCTCTAGGGCATACATATAACTAACAATCGTCTACACCACGAAATCACCACTCGCCCCGGGGTACCATACCGGGTCCACCATGTACCCACAGACGGTGCCTCCCGCTCCTCGAATCGGGTATCACAAGCCAAATCTCAGAACCGAGAAATCACATGGTGGACGCACTGAAATATCATATCAAGAGAACCCGGGTTTTCAAACAATACATAGTTTTCTTGAAAATATCCCCCACGGTCCTCAAATCCATAATCACATGAAATCCATATCTCAATGCGTAAAATTCACGTAAAACTGATATATGCAACATAAAACATCAATATGAGCATATAAAGGGAAAACCGCTCTTTAAATGAATCCAGCTTTTTAGAATATATCTTGCGGTTCCCAAAACCTCCGAAAAACAATGCAGCATCATATAAGGTGTACATGTAATTGTAGCAAGGTTTAAGTATCTACATGTAAGCTAGTATGTATGATGCAAGTCATAAGTGCAAGGATCAACAACTCAATATCATATATCAAACAATACCACTTGGGGTACATACAACTATAGCGAAAATATGCGGTGTACATGTCAATATGAGTGCATGATATACATGTAACTATAATAGACTATGTGGGTGTACATGTCAATATGAGTGCATGATATATAATATAGTTATAGTAAGGTATACATGAAATGGAATAAGTGTTACTACCTCAACTATTCCTGCCCAAAGCAATGTCACGTATGTAAGTATCAACAATATCTCATATGCACAATGGGATAAGAGCTACTACCACAACTATCCCTATCCACTACTGTATCACGTATGTAGGTGTCAACAATATATATTAGCTTGTGCGTGTCATGGCAATTACTGACGATGTGGGTGTAGCATAATATTTAGTGCTCGTGCAACACGAACCGTCAGTAATGTATTATATCTAAAGGTACGAGTTCAGTACAACAGATAATGCTATGCAATGACATTCATATGAAAGTAAAGAATATGCAAATACTATACAGCTAACATATCAAATTCGCCCCAACGCATAACGCCATACGGTCGATTTCCCCGTAGATGTTAAATCTACTCACCGATGGTCTCAAGCTATGAAAATCCGACCACCTGCTTCCCCTTGTCCGCAGCACCTGAAATCCCTGCTTGCGAACCTAAAATTTCATAAATACAACACATAAGCTAAATATCCTATAATGACGAAAAGACAACGAAACACGAAGAAAACGCCCGGAAAATTTCACTGCGCGCTTAGCGCATCTATCGCGCACGATACCGGCCAAAACCCTAATTGGGGTCGCTAAACTACAAAACACCAAGTCTGGACCCCCATCGTCCCGATCGCGCAACACAACACAAAAATTACGAGGAATACACTAGATATAACCTCGCAACTACCAAACGAACCATACGTCGGAAAAACCCCGAAATCTAGTAAGCAACCTTTCTGGAAATTTTTTCAAAGGTTGAAATTTTTCATATTAAAAATACTCAGAAAATTATGCAGGGAATTCTAAGAATTACTGTGAAGTACGAAGCCATAACTCACTCAAGTGACCGTGGAACCGCGGCCAAACCATCCGTTTGGTGGCGGTTCCGCGGCCAACTTTTGGAGTTAGGGGCTAATACTTCAGGGGTTTATTCTTGGGTACTTTTTCATGTTTCTGGGAATTTTTAATTCTACTCAAGTGTCGAGCTTTCTGGGAAATATTGGGAACTCGTTGATTCGATAGGAAAGTTTAACTTCGTTTAAGTTTTTCCGGGTAATTTAGAACGTGTTAAAAGGTTCGAACGGATATCAATACTCACTTTCTCCCCTGTCGGAAAACTTTCAAGTGTTGGATTTTTCCTGAGTTTAAAACTTTCAGAAAATCATGCAAGCGCATCTGTGGACCCTCTAGAAGAACATAACCTTAACTCGATTATATGGCCATCAAAACCGCCACTGAACCATATGGTTTGTGGTAGTTTAGCGTTGCCACATGTGAGGCATTGGTTTGACCCTTCTACGGCTGGTTCATAGCGGCTGTGACATGTTCTGGGACTTTTTGAACTCCGCTCAAGTGTTGAGCTATTTGGGAAATCTTGGGTGCTTGTTTATTCGATCGGAAAGTTTAACATTGTATATTTATCTGGAATATGATACAATATGTGGAATTCATATAGTTAGGCATGAAATGCAAAGTATGTGATATTTCGGATTTAAGATGTCTAAAGTGATTGTGGATTCCAAATGTTGTAGTTTTACACTTTCTTTTCTGCGACCGTAAGTGTAATATGTGGTGTATCGCCGGTTTCATTACTATACATCAACGACAACTAGGATACGCATATTTACTTACGTTGATGATATGTGATGTTATGTGTTGCTGTGATATGTTATATTGGATCGTCGCATTTTGAATAGCCGGGGGTTTTATGTGAGATGAGAGTTTTTCATTTTCATTCATGTAAAATTCATTGTATGTAATATTCTTTTATTGGGGCACTTCCGGGTTGAGGATGATATCACCATTATATATTATTTACTTTTCCGCATTAGGATAGACCCAAGGCGGGAAGCACAAGTAACCGGGTTCTAGGGTCCAGTGGGAGACTATCTCGAGGAGTCGAGACCGGGTCTCCTAACTCTAGAACTCGCAGGGTTACTTGACGCTCTCATAGGGGTCTAGGGATGTGGGTTTGGCTATTCATTGCGACCGTGAAATCCGTGTTTTATACTGGCTTGATATAAAACACGGACCTCCGAGTATATCCAATATTTCATATGTTTCTTCTGCTGCAATGTTCTGTGATGAGATCATATTACTGCCTGAGATGAATGTTTATATTATATATATGAGATATATATTATATATTGTTGATTTCGTTTCAAATCTGATGCTTGTGAAGCATAATAAAACGGGACATCATTAATGAGATTAATGAAATAAAAGAAACCTAAAGATGTCGTGGAATCGAATTTTCAAAAACAGGTAGCTCTAGTTGTTGCTTTGCATAGCAGTGTTCCTTGTAGAACATCCAGCACCATATTCGATAAGGAAATAGCCGAGATCCCTTCATCGGGAGTGACCTCTTTAGCAATAACTGGCAGATGCTACAACCCTCGGTTTTGTCTTTTGATTGCTTTTCTAGTACTTGCTTTGCATAGTGGTATTTGTGAAATATCCTGCACCTTATTCGATAAGGAAAGAGCCGACGATCCCTTCACCGAGAGTGACCTCTTTAGAAAAACTAGTAAAAGCCTAAAAAACACTCCATTTAAATCATTTGATTCTACAACGATATCGAGTTCATTACGCAAAGGGTTTTCTTAAAAACCTGTCGTAGCCCTCCGTCATTTCAGATAAGTACTTCATAGTATTCGTGCCGCGTTTGTTGGCTTTCGTCAAGGTGTAGTGTGCGGTAGCTATTTATGCTTATCTGCATAAGCATATGATGCGATTGAGTTAGGGTAGTCGTGCGACTTTGTTGGTTTTCGTCAAGGGTCGTGCGAGTGGGTTTAATTCAATCAGGAACTGACGGGTTGAACTGGACTAGTAGCCTGTGGTTTGTTGGCTTTCGTCAAGGTCATAGGATGCTAGGGGTAAAATATTATCGGGAATTTCAAGTGTTGAAATTTGCAATGAGATTGCATACCTTCTATGAGATAGTTGGATCCCGATACCTACTGCGAGTAAAAGTTACTCCTGGAAGAGTTTTACACATTACAATTAGCCGATCAAGTAGGTGTCTAGAAAGGTGTTAACGGGGTTACGCCCCTGGGCAAACGAGGTTTATTTTAATTAGGTCCGTGCGAAAGCACGGGGAACCTCCTTCAAAATACCGGCACTGGCCTGGCTGAAAGATTGGCGAACTTGTAGGGTGTAATTAATCCCGGCTAGTCTTTCCTTTTAGGGTTTGAAGGAAGATTTGACTAAAACAGTGGGAGCCATCCTGATTAGATATATTAATAACCAATATAATCTTGCAAGAGCATACGCCGAGTGTTTTCTTCTCTCTCTCCAGGTAGCGACCATGTCACGTCGTAATCAAGATAATAATACGGATGTATTGACCGAACCCGCTTGTTATACTGTGCTAGGGAACGTTGGTCCCGCTCCAACTTATAATTGTTATAAGATCGAGCAGGAAATTGGGGATTACCAAAATTCCCGTGCCGCCCAAACGGAGAAAGTGCATCTTGATGCATCTTCTTCGGGTGTGTTCATTACCGAGAACTATTTCTCAGTATCCTTTACGTCCTGGGTATGAGATACCGGATCAGGATCCCACATATGTAATATGTTACATGGGCTACAGATAGGTAGAGAACTGAGAACGGGTGATAAGTTTCAAGAGTTGGAAACGGTGCAAGTGTTGCAACCAAGTTTGTTGGCAGTTATCGCCCTGTATTACTAAATACATTGATTCCGAACGAATATTATTAGATACCGAACCTGATATACAACATCATATCAGTCTCTTTATTTAGTAAAGAAGGATATAATTTTGTATTGTTGGATAATGTTTTGAACATTTCCTATATCAAGAGTTGATCGGTTCAGGCACGTTATCTAAAAGTATATACGTTCTAAATCAAACCACAGTTCTTAACGTATAGAACACACACAAGGGGAAGAGTTCAGACATGAATGAATTCTTCTTGAGGCATTGTAGACTAGGTCATATCAATGCGACCCGACCAGCTAAGTTACATAGAGATGCATATTTAAATCTGTTTGAATTTACATCTTGTGAAACTTGCCAGTCATGTCACAAAGATAAGATGACCATAGCTCCGTTTATTGGAAACAGAGAAAGAGTTACTAAACTCTTGGGATTGATACATGCTGATGTATCAAGGTCCCCTGTCTACACATGCCAGGATTGGTTCTTTGTACTTCATTACATTCACTGATGATCTCTCAAGATTCGCACATGTGTTCCTGTTGAAACACAAGTCTGAACCTTTTGAGATATTCAAAGAATATAAGATAGAAGTAGAGAACCAAAACAGGTATAAGTATTATGTCCTATGATGAAATCAGGGAGGAGAATACTTGAGCACGAAATTCCTAGACTATTCTAAAGGAGAATGAGATTCTCTCTCAGCATTACTCCTCCGTATACACCACAGCACGATGGTATATTGGGGCGGAGCAATCGCACCCTATGTGATATGGTGTGCTCTATGATGAGTACTACTGAGTTGCCTATTTCCTTTTGGGGTTATGCACTTGAGAAGCTGCATACCTATTGAATAGGGTTCCAATCAAATCAGGTGCCTACCACTCCATATGTGATATGGTATGGGACGAACCCATCTCTTAAGGATATTAAAATTTAGGGTTGTCCGGCCTATGTCCAAAGTGTGACACTAGAAAAACTTGAGGCAAGGTCAGGTCTGTGGAAGTTTGTTGGATATCCCAAGCATTCGCAAGGGAATGTCTTCTACCAAACCGAGGAACAAAAGGTGTTTTATTTCTCGGCATGCCACCTTTTTGAGAAAAAAAGGGAATTTCTTATGAAGAAATTAGTGGTCATGAGGTAGAACTGGAAGGAGTTCCAGCTATACAAACTGCAACTGATAATTTGGTAGAACCGAAGGATTCAATAGTAACCAACGAACCTCAGCCTCTTCACCGATCTAGTAGGGTTCCTCATCCGCCTGAGAGATACTTCTGTTGGAGATAGTGCCCTCATAGTCAATTATTGGATCGCAGGTACGTGATTGCAATGATTGCGGAGGACCTATCCCGGTAGGACAGTCTTACTCGAAATGATTGTATGCTATCTGGTTTGCCTTTATCAGTCGTGTTCATGTTCAGGTGACTGATTGCATGTTACACTTTGATAGAGCCCTTAGGATCTTGCTTTACTACCAACTGTATGAGGGCGATCATATACGTGAGAGTTGGGTAGTTTATATGCATATCCTTAATTGTGGTCCCTAGTCGTGGGAGTTTCGAGACAGGGCATCGATACTCCGGAGTAGACTAGTGTGTACAGTCGAGACCCCGACAAGGGGCGGTGGCCGGTCTCACAAGCCACTGGTGACAGTTGGATCACCTAAGATGTATACAGGTGCTCATTAGGTTATGAGTACACCGGACAGGACTCGCTGGGAATCTGCTAGTTAGTATTATATCTACCGTCAGATAGCAGTTCCCTGGTGACATGTGTACAGGTTAGTTCATCGACCTGAGGTCGTCATTTGTCTCGTGTGAGTTCCCACTGTGCTTTGATTTCTACCCTACCACGGCTCAAAGGAGTCGTGCAAACAGGTAGCTTTTGGGTACAGTCCCGAGCCATATGGAGGCACGTGAGCGGATCGGCAGGGGATTCGTCTCTCCCGGTATTGGGGGCGAGGTCGTGCTGTGTCTAGGAGAGCCATTACACAAATCCATGGCCATGGTAGGAGATTTACTGGTAGGTACTCCAGTAGTATCTCAGGGTGTATTGAGGCTACACTCCGACACGACTTATACTGCTTCTGGGGGTCTGACGTTACTAGCCCCCTAGGCGGATATGCGATACTCATTGACGAACGGACCGGACTGTATATACATTGTCACTGTTAGGCTCAGTAGGGTTTTCGGAGGAGTTCGCTCATCGGTCTCCCTTGAGTTCGCTCCTCGGCCACCCTTGAGGTCAGTCCGTGGGCAGCCGTTACGCATTGCTAGTGCCGCTGACGGTTTGTGGTTAAACCCACTGCCAGGGTGCTGACGAGTCATTAGAGTTCCCCACAGGCAGTTTCCCAAGTTTCGGGCGAAACGTTGTAGAGGCCGTATGGTTTTATGGCAGGGTTCGGAAAATGCACGTGCGTTTACGCACGTGTTATTTTTCGGGCAGATAATACTGGTCGGCTTTGGTTTAAGCCGGATCCGAGTATTATATTGAGTAGGTATAATATCTTTGTCTCAGTTGCATTTGTATTCGGTCGTAATACAAATGCGGGTATATTTATACAGTTTCGGGGTTTTCCTGAAAGTTGTTTCAGGATCACTTTTGGAAGTTGCCAGTTTCCAGTTTTCTATCAGCCGTCTTTTAACATTTGGTTAAAGACGGATTTATCTTTTCTACAGATAAGGTGAGTCAGTGTTCTAGAATATTCTAGATGAGGTGACTAGGCTTTTTGGTGTAGGGTTTTCATTGGTTGCATTTATTAAAGGGTGACTAAGCCTAATGACTCATGCTTTGTGTTTAATTCCTTTTGGATTGCTTAAGATATTTTGAAGTGAGAAGCTTTTAGCTTATGGTCACCCCCTTCTCCTACGGTCACCTCCCTCTTGCTATATATGGCTTGCCCTCTCTCTCTCCTCATTCTCACTCTCACTTGAGTTTTCATTTCGGTTAGAAAAAGATTATGATAGTTTGGGGTGTATGGAATTTACAGTTCATTTCATTCCATCACCCGATTTCCACGGCAACTTCATTAACCGATCGTCCACGGATTTGGACGAAGTGAGACAAAGTCTTCTACTCATATTCTACATCATTCTTGGTCGTCTCTTTTAGCAAACTTGACGATCGAGTTGCCTCGAGTCAGAGGCGGGAGCCCGTTTAAAGAACCGATCATGTGGTGCCACTTCGACGATGGACTTGGAGATCGACGAGATCGGAGCAGCCGCAACGGAGCGTGGGATGATGGTTGAAGAACGAAGGACTCGGATCGTTCGGTACAACCTTTCTTCCCTCTTTACAGTTTGTTAGTTTAGCAATAATGGTAGATCCGGGTTAAAGTATACGATAGCGCCAAGTTTAAAAGTTTTATTCCGCATTTGGCGTCTGTAGACTGCCGGGGCGCTAACGTAGACTTACAGTGGTATCAGAGCCTAACCATTTTGCTATACTAACTTGTGCTAACGCGTTTAAAACATCGATCCGACCGAAAATCGAAAAATGCAAAAAAAATCGCATTTTCTTCACTTGACAGTTCTGTTATTTTCAAACGGTGTCAAATTTGATTTCTGTACATCTTAAAAATCACAGCAGGCATTTATAAGAACTACGACAAAATCTGGGGATGTGATCTCTCCAACGTAGCGCGGAAGCGCGGTCAAACCCATGGTTTGACCGCGCTTCCGCGGCCACGTGGGGAGCACGTGCTCCCAGACTTTGTCAGATGGTTCTATGAAGGATTTTGGGGTTTTTGGTATGTACAGTTTTGGCCCAGATTTTGTTACTGTTCACCAGTAAGCTTTGGGGCCCACTTTTTGATATTTGGTCTTTGGTCGATCGAAATTTAAACACGTTAGTTTACAGTGCTTACATTATATCTCCGACCGGGAATGTCATTTGATCGGTAAACCGCGTTTAACTGCTATAGTTCTTTTAGACGGGTTTGCGAACGTGACATTCGCGTTGATGTTCTGTGTTGTGCTGTATTGTTGCGGATTTGTCGTGGTGGATAGCAGTGTGCAATGGTAGTACCGTTTGAGTTTATTTGTACATTTGATATTGCGGGGCGAGCGTCCAACATGTGGATAGCCGTCACTGCCTGTTGTATAATATTCTTTTGGGGCACGACCAGGTTGCGGTCGATGTACCTATTGTACTATTTTTCATTTCTGTACTAGGTTTTACCCCGCGACGGAGTGCACGGATAGCCGGGTTCGGGAATGCAACGGGTCCGCATCTCATGGCTTTGAGAGGCAGAGGGGCCCCACTTCAGAATTGCCAGACTATTCGCCGCACTCGTAGGGGGTACAGGTTGACCCAAGGAGGGGTGCCCAAGATTACCGGATTCTGTGAAGTGCCGGGTGTTCCATTCACTATGCTGTGGGGACTGCCTCGCTTCAAGTTTTGGCGGGTAACTTGCCGCACCCGTAGGGGTCTAGGTTTCATTGCACAGGCTATCCACACGACAGGGGAACGTCGAGTTTCAGCAGCGGCTCTGTGAAACTCGGGGATCCCAGATATCTGTATTGTTTTGTGATGCTTATTACTTTTCTGTAATGTTGCATATTATCACGCCTGGAGCGATTATGTATATTGGCTTATATACTATTAGATGTTGTATATGTTTTACACCCGCGCTAGTCCAGTCCCCGCTCTGTCGTTAGTTAAGTAACCTAACGGGTGATGACGGGACCCAGTGACGAATGCGGATGGCATATACGTACATTTTATTTTCGTTCTTTTCTGGTGTGATTGATTGATGGGACTGCGTTGATTCTGATCAATGCAAAGTTAAACAAACCTGTTTTAGTTGTTGGAACAAATTTAAAAAGTGTTATTGCAAAGACGTTTCCTTTTGTTATGCATAGCGGTATTCAGTGGAATATCCTGCACCCCATTCGACGGGGCAAGGGCTGATATCCCTTCACCGGGAAAGACCCCTTGGACAGAAGTTTGCGTCAGGGTAATAACTTCACTATAGTCGATTACATGTTGCTTTGCATAGCGGTATTCAGTGGAATATCCTGCACCTCATTCCACGAGGAAAGAGCCGAGATCCCTTCACCGGGAGTGACCTCTTTAGCAAAAGGTTTTCGCCACTATATTTTAAAAAGCTATCAGGTTCCTTCAGCGATATCAAGTTCACTACGCTAAAGGTTTTTCGCCAAAAACCAGCCGTAGCCCTCCGTCATTTCATATGAATGGTCAGTAGTATTCAAGCTATGTTGGTCTGGCCCTTAGCCAGGACATAGTGATTGGTAGCTGCTGGGGTATTCACATGTTGCATAGATAGATGCGTTGGTTTGGGACAGTCGTACAGCCTTGTTGGCCCTTAGTCAAGGGCGAGTACGGGTGGGTTCAAATTAACAAGATAATGATGGGAAGAACTTGACATGTGACTTATGGTGGGCTGGCCCTTAGTCACGATCATAAGAGCATGGGGCAAAAATCATATCGGGAGTTTCTAAAGAAACTGAAACTTGCCAGGCATGCGCATACCTTCTGGAGTGTGATAACGCGAGTGGATTCCGTCACGTTATCATGCGATGAGAGTTGGATCCCGATTCCCACTGATGAGTTGGTTTACTCTTCGGGTGATCCCGATTGATTCTTCTTTAGGTTTGGAGGAGAATTTGACAGGACAGTGGGAGGTTTCCGGATTAGATAAATTGATGACCATTCTGATCTAGGATAGAGTGCACGCAGAGTGTTTCTTTTCTCTCTCTCTCTTTGGCAGCGACTTTTGACCGACCCTAGACTATGACTCAGTGACCAGATTGACCGAACCTTCTTAAAATACTGGCTTTTGGATTGTCTGTGTTGCATAAGTCATTGCCACTCCTTCTTTTACCCTTTGAATTTCTCAGAACACCCGTATTACTACGGATATCCACTTCCATTGGATAGAGCCATCGTATGGTTATATACGAACTCGAAGGGACTTCTTCGAGGATGGATCAAGGTTCAGGAGAAATAGAATTGGTTTATTCAGTTGTCTTTTATTATCACCTTCTCTCAGGTTGCGAGAGCTCCTTGGTTTAGGAGAGTACACCTATTACGCTTATTGGATAGTCTTATTCCAAATCATAGGCTGGTGCCGAAAGGTAGGGAATGAAGAAAACCAATTAGCCTAAGTAGGGTGTGCAGAAGGTAATATGTAAAGACAAAATAAAGGGATTAGAAAGAGGGCAAAGTAAATTGCGACTGATATCATTCACGACCTAAACCGCGTACTTCATCGCCACTCCTATTTCACCTTTAAAAGAATAAGGTATTATTCAGTTGTCTTTTATCATCACCTTCTCTCGAGATGCGAGTACTCCTTGGTTTAGGAGGGTACACCTATTATGCTTACTGGATAGTCTTCTTCCAAACCATAGGCTGGTGCTGAACGGTAAGGAAGGAAGAAAACCATTTAGCCTAACGATGGTGTACAGAAGGTAACGACTAAAGACAAATAAAAGTGATTTGGAGAGATGGCAATAAAATATACGGTTGAAGTCATGAATTGGATTATGGAAGAGGCATTGCTATGAATACCAGGATACCCCTACGAAACATTTTCATGTTTCAGTGCATTGTTAAAGAAAAACTGTTTTCCCGATTAGATACTTACTCCAAGGGTATGTATTTACCAGGTTTCATTTTCATATCTGTATGGTTTTACAGATGATGAGTGGGAGTAAGATATTGGGAATTAGGTGATCATCCTCATTATATCGGAATTCGTTGAAATTGGTGATATTTGAGGAAATCGCCAGGGTACAGTTTTCTACCTACGACGCACAGGTTTTGAGTTGTTTAACTCAGCGGACTTATACAGAGTATTGTATGTTGTCCAAGTGTCCTTCAGGACAAAGGGGTAGGTCCTCGTACTTTGTTCTGTTTACTTATAACTTCTCTAGTATTTAGACGAGTGTTTCGTAGAAATACAAGGTCTAAGTTTTGAGAAGTTGTGGGTATAAGAATAAAGTAGAGAACCAGGTATCACAAGTATCGGGATTCTTCAAAGAGATCGAAGATGTAGATTCTTGTGATTGGTATTCAGATGATAGTGATGGTTTTGAGAAACGTGTTTCTCTTTCAGGCTGCTCATAATTGGATGGATTCCTACGTTGAGTAATGCTGATTAGCCTCTTTCCATTATGTTGATATGCACTGGAGACAGCTGCATGGTTTGAATATGGTTCCAATTAAATAAGTGCCAAAGTTTCTGTATTGGATATAGAATGGATCGTACCTTAAAAGAAATTAAGGTATGGGGAGTTGTCCAGCTTATGCTTAAAACCAGACTCTGAATAACTCAGGGCACGTTTCTGTAATGGCTGTTTTGTGGGTTGACCCTGGCTATGACGAGGGTTGATATTCTATCATTTGGAAGATCAATAGTGATATTGTTCTTGACTCGCCACAGTTTTAGTAAAAATGGACTTTTTCAGAAAACAGTAGTGGGAGTATGGTAGAACTGGAAGTGATTCCAGAACCGCGAACGATTACGGAAAATTTAATAGGACCTATACATTCAATCAAGTTTGACATTCCAATAGCCACTCCGCAGATTTGGTAGGTAACCTCAGACACCCCAGAGGTACTTCGGTAGCTTCAAGGACGGTGACAGGGAGGTTCTTATCTACCCAGACTTGACACTACTGTTGTTCCAGGATATGAGACCCGGTAGGAGGGTTGTCGTAGTCAGTGGGAGCAGCGGAAGTATAGTGGGCAAGATGCTTATATCTATTTATAGACTTGAGCAGTTATAGCGGAGATAGATCATCTAATTTTGATGTAACAGTCATGGGTTTGACTTCAATCAGAATAGGGGATGGATCAGTTAAGAAGGTAGTAGGGTGTGATGTCATGGTATCTGGATGACATACACAGAATAGGAAGTAAAATTCCTATACTACGATCGGTTGTACTGTGGTCGTCACACAGTTGTTTCTCCAGACAGGATATGGATATAATATTTGACATTCTGGTTTCTGGATCTATGGTTTTAGATCTGGATTTGGGTAGTTTCCCAATGTGGGTACTTTGACAGATATTCTAATGGTTTTTGGAATAGTTGACTCCTAGCATGGTGGTGTACCTGCAGGTGATGGAGTCACCCTCTCTAAAGGTGTCGTATAGACTAAAGGGGAGAGGGATGTGCATGATTGGCAGATCACTTGCTTAGGCAATTGAGTCAATCATGAGATGTCAAGTACCGCACCAAATGTTGTTTTTGCACTAGATGCAATAAGTTTGTATTAATCCAATCCTGGAGAAACATAAGGAAGCAGTTTTAGAACATTGGTACATGTTCTACGGATTTGATAACGGCAGCCTCTTTCGGGAGACGGTTGTCATTCCAGGCTTCAAAGGTGACATGGATGACAGAGTGATTGTCAGAGTTTTAGTTTTCCCTCTGACGAGGGACAGTATTATGGACAGGTGGTTCCAGAGGATACTGTGGATGGCATGGTGCCGGATACTGATTAGGTTCAGTGATCCTTACAGTCTAAGAAGTTTGGTTATGGAGTTCATTTATGAACTAAGGTCCCATCAGATATCCAGACATATTCTAAGACAGGTACTACTCAATTCGGGAGATGGCTTTCTCCGCGAACTTGAGATTATGAGAGATACAGAAAGAAACTTCTAGGCGGATCCACTCACTGAGGCTATTTCTCGAACACAATAGTTTTACAAACGGGCTTTGTGAAACTGATTAGTAGAGGAGTTGGATGTTCGGTTTCACACGGGCTGTGAGTAGTCGACATCGCAATATTAGCCTTGAGTGCAAGTGGGAGATTGTTGGAGATAGTGCCCTCATAGTCAATTATTGGATCGCAGGTACGTGATTGCAATGATTGCGGAGGACCTATCCCGGTAGGACAGTCTTACTCGAAATGATTGTATGCTATCTGGTTTGCCTTTATCAGTCGTGTTCATGTTCAGGTGACTGATTGCATGTTACACTTTGATAGAGCCCTTAGGATCTTGCTTTACTACCAACTGTATGAGGGCGATCATATACGTGAGAGTTGGGTAGTTTATATGCATATCCTTAATTGTGGTCCCTAGTCGTGGGAGTTTCGAGACAGGGCATCGATACTCCGGAGTAGACTAGTGTGTACAGTCGAGACCCCGACAAGGGGCGGTGGCCGGTCTCACAAGCCACTGGTGACAGTTGGATCACCTAAGATGTATACAGGTGCTCATTAGGTTATGAGTACACCGGACAGGACTCGCTGGGAATCTGCTAGTTAGTATTATATCTACCGTCAGATAGCAGTTCCCTGGTGACATGTGTACAGGTTAGTTCATCGACCTGAGGTCGTCATTTGTCTCGTGTGAGTTCCCACTGTGCTTTGATTTCTACCCTACCACGGCTCAAAGGAGTCGTGCAAACAGGTAGCTTTTGGGTACAGTCCCGAGCCATATGGAGGCACGTGAGCGGATCGGCAGGGGATTCGTCTCTCCCGGTATTGGGGGCGAGGTCGTGCTGTGTCTAGGAGAGCCATTACACAAATCCATGGCCATGGTAGGAGATTTACTGGTAGGTACTCCAGTAGTATCTCAGGGTGTATTGAGGCTACACTCCGACACGACTTATACTGCTTCTGGGGGTCTGACGTTACTAGCCCCCTAGGCGGATATGCGATACTCATTGACGAACGGACCGGACTGTATATACATTGTCACTGTTAGGCTCAGTAGGGTTTTCGGAGGAGTTCGCTCATCGGTCTCCCTTGAGTTCGCTCCTCGGCCACCCTTGAGGTCAGTCCGTGGGCAGCCGTTACGCATTGCTAGTGCCGCTGACGGTTTGTGGTTAAACCCACTGCCAGGGTGCTGACGAGTCATTAGAGTTCCCCACAGGCAGTTTCCCAAGTTTCGGGCGAAACGTTGTAGAGGCCGTATGGTTTTATGGCAGGGTTCGGAAAATGCACGTGCGTTTACGCACGTGTTATTTTTCGGGCAGATAATACTGGTCGGCTTTGGTTTAAGCCGGATCCGAGTATTATATTGAGTAGGTATAATATCTTTGTCTCAGTTGCATTTGTATTCGGTCGTAATACAAATGCGGGTATATTTATACAGTTTCGGGGTTTTCCTGAAAGTTGTTTCAGGATCACTTTTGGAAGTTGCCAGTTTCCAGTTTTCTATCAGCCGTCTTTTAACATTTGGTTAAAGACGGATTTATCTTTTCTACAGATAAGGTGAGTCAGTGTTCTAGAATATTCTAGATGAGGTGACTAGGCTTTTTGGTGTAGGGTTTTCATTGGTTGCATTTATTAAAGGGTGACTAAGCCTAATGACTCATGCTTTGTGTTTAATTCCTTTTGGATTGCTTAAGATATTTTGAAGTGAGAAGCTTTTAGCTTATGGTCACCCCCTTCTCCTACGGTCACCTCCCTCTTGCTATATATGGCTTGCCCTCTCTCTCTCCTCATTCTCACTCTCACTTGAGTTTTCATTTCGGTTAGAAAAAGATTATGATAGTTTGGGGTGTATGGAATTTACAGTTCATTTCATTCCATCACCCGATTTCCACGGCAACTTCATTAACCGATCGTCCACGGATTTGGACGAAGTGAGACAAAGTCTTCTACTCATATTCTACATCATTCTTGGTCGTCTCTTTTAGCAAACTTGACGATCGAGTTGCCTCGAGTCAGAGGCGGGAGCCCGTTTAAAGAACCGATCATGTGGTGCCACTTCGACGATGGACTTGGAGATCGACGAGATCGGAGCAGCCGCAACGGAGCGTGGGATGATGGTTGAAGAACGAAGGACTCGGATCGTTCGGTACAACCTTTCTTCCCTCTTTACAGTTTGTTAGTTTAGCAATAATGGTAGATCCGGGTTAAAGTATACGATAGCGCCAAGTTTAAAAGTTTTATTCCGCATTTGGCGTCTGTAGACTGCCGGGGCGCTAACGTAGACTTACAACTTCGGTTTCTCTATGACAGTGGGTGCAAGGATTGCATCATGAGATGATGACCTAACTAGTTTCGAGCAGGCCATCAGGAGTGGGGACTCTGTGAGAATGGCTGGATGCTAAGCGATCTGAGATGGATCTATATACACCAACAAAGTATGGACTTTGGTTGCTTTATCTGATGGGTTAAATCCCCATCAGGAGCAAGTATATCTTGAGAAGATTACTTGGTGTACATGGAAAAGTTGAGACTTTCAAAGCTATGCTTAAGTCCATCCAGATCCTACTTGCAATTGCTACATACCATGACTACGATATCTGGCGGTTGGGTGTCATGACTGCTTTTCTAAATAGTGATTTAGAAGAGAGCTTCTATAAGTACACAGCCAGAGGGCTTCGTAGACAGTGGGAGCAGCGGAAACGTGAGCAAGTTGCTTTATGAATTAAAGCAGGCATCGCGGAGTTGGAACATCTGTTTTGATGTGGTAGTCAAAGAGTTTGACTTCATCAAAATGATATATGAACCTTGTATATACAAAAGGGTACTAAGGAGTATGGTGGTGATCCTCATATTGTATGTGGATGACATACTCTTGATAGGAAAGGAGTTTCCTATGCTACGGTCGGTCAATCTCCTCTTATCATATGGATTCTCCATATAGGATTAAGGTGATACCTCCTAAATCCTGGTTTTGGATCTACGAGATAGATCTAAGTGGATGTTAGGAATCTCACTAGCTGTAGTAAGATGGTATCAATAGATCTTGGGGAGAATCACTGGAAAGGTTCTAGGGTGATAAGGATGACTGAATGTCATTCACAGGCAATTTTCTTTGCCCTCAGTGGAGGGACAGTATGTTGGAAGAGTTCCAAGCTAGATACCGTGACATTCTAGACGATTAAAGGCAAGATGCATCGTTACCAAAGATGCTACTAAAGTGTCAGTCTGGATATATATTAGTTCATGAGATGAACTTCGTTCCTACCATTGTGTGACAATGAAGTTGTGGCTTATGCCTAGGAACCCCCGTCCCATCAGAGATCCAGACATATTCTTAGGCAGTATCACCTGATCATGGAGATGGTTGATCTCCAGGGAGATCGATGATAGGAGAGTAGATACAGAGGACAACAACGCGGATCCACTCACAAAGCCCTATTACCCAGTAGAGACTTTTATGGGATGGTTGAGTATGAGATACTTCAATCACAGCTGATTGTTAGGTATGGGATACTACAACAGATGGCCCTAGGGCAAGTGGGAGATTGTTAGTGATATGTATGCCCTAGAGGCCATTACTGTACATACGATGTATATTGTAGTGGATGCTTGGACATATATAGTGAGGACTTTCTTGCTCGACATGATAGTATGCTATCTGGTTGCTCTTTATCTTAACATGTACTCTGATTGTCTCTATATTACATGTTGATAAAGCCCTTAGGATAAGTACTTGACTTCCAAGACTATGATGCAGATCATACTAGTGGGGACAGTGTAGTCGCTAAGTACATCCTTCAAATGTTCCTAGTCGTAGGTGTATCGAGACAGGGCATCGATATACCAGAGTAGACTAGCGTATGCTTCTCGACCCATGTAGATGGGCGATGGATGATCCCATATCCATTGGTGTTTGACATCAGAGACAGTATACGGGTGCTCAGTAGAGACTAGGTACACTGGACGGACTCGCCGAGAACTCCCAGATGGTATTATACCTCACGTCAGATGGCAGTTCTCTGGTGACACTGGTACAGGTTAGTCTGTAGACCCGAGATCGTCATAGAGTCTTGTGTGATTCCCACTGTACTTTTATTTCCATCATACCACGTCCAAGAGGGCGTGCAAAACGGTGGCTTTTGGGTACAGTCCCTGTAGGGTTCCTAGGCACTCTTGTGAGGGTTCATAAGGCATCAACCATGCCCATATAAAATTTTAGACGTGCTGAACAACCCAAAGCCGGGATCTTTGCTAGATTATTAGGGTTTAACATGCAAGTAAACATCTTTACAACTAAGTGTGAGGGATTACAACCTTTGTAGTCCGCTCCTTCGCTTAATAAGCTCCGAGTAGAAGTCCCTTCACCGCGATCCACGATCTCCCGGACTCAAGAGAGGCACCACTACTCGAACGATCCATGCTAGCTTGTAGTGTTCCGTTTCTTCGATGATCTACGTCGAAGTTGCTATAACTCAAGCTCTCTCACTCTAATGAAGTGAACACCCTAATCTAATGGGCTAGATTAGATGACGATGATGGACTAGTATTTATACTTTCTTTTTATATCATTTTCCCACAAGAAATCATCACAAAATGAATAACCAGTAAGGTTTCTCAAAACTCAAGCTAGAAGAAGATGATAGAAAAAGAGTTTATCCTTTTGTGATGAATAATAGAAAAGAATATATGATTGATCATGGAACCATGGTCAAGGATGACAAGGATAACCTTTATTGAGAATAAACTAGGGCTAGGGTTTGGTTAGGTTAAAAGAATGAGTCATAAGATAATATCAACCATAATATCTTACACTTGACAAAAGGAAAGCTTCTAGATGGTGCAAGAAGAAGCTAACCCTAATCAACCCCTAACCTTGCTTAATCTCTACTAAACATGTTCCATTATAAATCATATCATGTCACAATAATATATATCACATATATATTATATATTTGCAACAAAAGAAAATAATACAATTAACATATATTGCATATATATCAATGTATTATCCGGTGAGAAAATGAAATAATAAAGCGAGCCAATATTAGATAATGTAATACAATATATCATATATATTATTATACATTAAATCATCGAATCAACACTTGATCCGACAATCCGGCTATATCGAATATAACCGCCTAATATATCATGTACCGATTCATCGAATCAACACTTGATCCGATGTCCCAGTTTATATCTAAATATCGCAAGAATATAATACGGTATCTCATATCGCATTATCCTCGGTCCTGCGCATATCACATATGTGCCTATACTCCGTTTTGCCTGAGCCAAGAAACCTCTGTGTAGGACTCTAAAGAATCGTCAATACGCCGGTAGCAGGTGATGATCATATCAAACACCCACAAGCTGCAAGCGGTCAGCTAAACATAACAGCCACCCAGGTATTGAGCGATTAGAAGATCAACAAGCTAGCTTGTACGTTCTCCTGTGAATCCAATCAGTAACACTCCCGTACAGTCCGGTCTGTTCGTCTGATATGTCGCATATTAAATCTAGGGGTGGTATACGTCAGACCCCAGTAACCGATAAGTCGTGTCGATGTGAGGCTCATAACGGGTCGAGAAACTACTAGTAACACTTACCAGTAAATCTCTATATCAGCCCTGGCTAGGGACTTCCAGTTATAGCCAATCGAACACAGCACAACATCAACTCCCTATACCGGGAGAGACGAATCCTCTCCTATCGCTCATTGCCTCCATGTGATTCGGTACTGTACCCAAAAGCCACCGTTTTGCACGCCCTCTTGGACGTGGTAAGGTGGAAATCAAAGCACAGTGGGAATCACACAAGACTCTATGACGATCTCGGGTCTACAGACTACCCTGTACCAGTGTCACCGGAGAACTGCCATCTGACGTGTGGTATATCACCATCTGGGAGTTCTCGGCGAGTCCGTCCAGTATACCCAGTCTCCACTGAGCACCCGTACACTATCTATGATGTCAAACACCGATGGATATGGGATCATCCATCGCCCATCATATGGGTCAAGATGCGTATATGCTAGTCTACTCTGGTGTATCGATGCCCTGTCTCGATATACCCTCGACTAGGAACAGTTATAGGATGTACTCATTGACTACCGTCTCCCCACTAGTATGATCTCATCATAGTCCCAGTAGTCGAGTACAGATCCTAAGGGCTTTATCAACATGTGAGAGAAAGAGAGTAAACCAATACAAGTCAACATTTTAAGATAAAGTGAAACCAAATAGCATACTATCATGACGAGCAAGAAATTTCTCTCTATATATATCCAAGCTTCCATCATAATATACATCATATGTACAACAATGGCCTCTAGGGCATATACATAACTAACAATCTCCCACTTGCACTAAGGCCAGCTGCTGTAGTATCTCATACCTAGCATCCCGAATAATCTCTCAAACTGTATCTAGGGAATGGCCTTCGTGAGTGGATCCGCAGTGTTGTCCTTCATATCTACTCTCATGACCTCGATCTCCCGGCGATCAACTATCTCCCTGATCAGGTGATACCGCCTCAGAATATGTCTGGACTTTTGATAGGACCTGGGTTCCTTAGCCAAAGCCACAGCTCCATTGTTATCGCAATACAGAGGTATTGGATGTTCAATGGATGGAACCACACCAAGTTCACTAATGAACTTCTTCATCCAGACAGCCTCTTTGGCAGCATCGTTGGCAGCGATGTATTCAGCCTCCATCGTCAAGTCTGCAACGGTATCCTGTTTGGAACTCTTCCAACATACCGCCCCTCCATTGAGGGTAAAGACAAAACCCGAGTGCGACTTAGAGTCGTCCTTATCACTTTGGAAGCTGGAATCGGTAAAGGACTCCACCCGGAGTTCTCCGTTACTATACACCAAGAACATGTCTCTAGTCCTTCGCAAGTACTTGAGAATATTCTTCACAGCTGTCCAGTGACTCTCTCCATGATCTGCTTGATACCAACTCACTACACTTAGTGAGTATGCTACATCGGGTCTGGTACATAGCATCGCATACATGATAGAACCTACTGCCGAAGCATAGGGTATCCCTTGCATGCGAGCTCTCTCCAAATCAGTCTTGGGAGACATCTCTTTGGAGGGAGTGAGTCCAGAGATCGTGGGTTGGTTCCCACACTTGGATTCTTCCATACTAAACCTCTTTAGTATGGTGTCAATGTACCTGGATTGGGATAATCCCAGTATCCTTTTGGATCTATCTCTATAGATCCTAATCTCTAATATGCAGGAGGCATCACCTAGATCTTTCATTGAGAATCTTTGTGATAAGAAGAGCTTGACTGATTGCAGCATAGGAATATCATTTCCTATCAAGAGTATGTCATCCACATACAATACGAGGAAGACAACCTTACTCTCTGCTACCTTCTTATAGATACAAGGTTCATCTATATTTTTGATGAAGTCAAACTCTTTGACTACAACATCAAAACAGATGTTCCAACTCCGCGATGCTTGCTTTAACCCATAAATGGATTTAAGCAGCTTGCACACCTTTCCGCTGCTCCCACTATCTACGAAGCCCTATGGCTGAGTCATGTACACACACTCTTCTAAATCACCATTTAGAAAGGCGGTCTTAACATCCATTTGCCAGATTTCGTAGTCATGGTATGCAGCAATGGCAAGTAAGATCCGGATGGACTTAAGCATAGCCACTGGTGAAAAAGTTTCGTCATAATCCATACCTGGTCGTTGACGAAAACCCTTTGCAACAAGTCTAGCTTTGAAAGTCTCAACTTTTCCATCTACACCAAATTTCTTTTTAAAGATCCATTTGCTCCCAATGGGTTTTACCCCTTCAGGAGCATTTTCCAAAGTCCATACTTTGTTGGTGTACATGGATTCAATCTCAGATCGCATTGCATCCAGCCATTTCACAGAGTCACCACTCATGATGGCCTGCTCGAAACTAGTTGGGTCATCATCTTCCATGATTCAATCCTCGCTCCCACCATCAATGAGAAAACCGTATTATCTCTCAGGTGGACGAGAAATCCGACTAGATCGGCGGAGAGGCTGAGGTTCGTCGGGTACTACTGAATCCTCTTGTTCCACTAAATCTTTAGTTGCAGTTTGTGTAACCGAAATTTCTTCCAGTTCTACCTCTTCGCCACTAATTTCTTTTTCAAGAAATTACTTTTCTAAAAAGGTGGCATGTCGAGAAACAAACACCTTTTGTTCCTCGCGATGGTAGAAAAGATATCCATGTGAATGTTTGGGATATCCCACAAACTTGCATAGAACTAACTGTGCCTCGAGTTTGTCTGCATTTTTCCTTTTTACATAGGTCAAACAACCCCATATCTTAACTCATTTAAGACATGGTTTCTTCCCACTCCATATCTCATACGGTGTGGTAGGTACAGATTTAGTTGGAACTTGATTCAATAGGTATGCTGCCGTCTCAAGTGCATACCCCTAGAAGGAAATAGGTAACTCAGCTGTACTCATCATCGAGCGCACCATATCTAATAGGGTGCGATTCCTCCGCTCCGTGTAGGGTTTCTAGGCACGCTCACAAGGTTCTACGAGGCATCAACCATGCCCGATTAAAAATTTAGCCGTGCCGAACAACCCGAAGCCGGATCTTTAAACTAGAGTTTAGGCGAAAACAATCATGTTAAACACTTTAACACTAAGTGAGAGGGATTACAACCTTTGTAGATCTGGTCCTTCACTTCTAAAGCTCCGTGTTGAAGTCCCTTCGCCGCGATCATCGTGTTCCGGACTCTCGAGAAGTTCCACGAAGAGAAAGATGCAGTCTTGCTTCCGATCTTCGATACAAAGATGATCTACCTTGAAGTTTCGTTAACATAAGCTAACACTCATAATATGAAGTGAACACCCTCATCTAAATGGCAAGGATAGATGAGGATTATGAAGTAGGATTTTTGCTCTCTTTTATTTTCTTATTCTCACTCATTTTTCATCACTTAGAAAAAGCAAGAAAGCTTTGCAAAAGCAAATGAAGAAGAAGAAGAATAGTGATCAATCCTTTTGTGATGAATAATGAAAGGACAATTATGATGAATGATGCAACCATGTCAAGTAACCTTTGTATAGAGTGAACTAGGGTTAGGGTTTGGGTTGGGTTAAGAATGAGTCATAACAAAATATCTTAACACAAAACAAAAAGAAACCTTCTAGAAAGTTCATGAATACACTAACCCAAATCAAACCCTAATCTTGTTTAATCTCCACTAAACATGTTGCATTAGTTATCATATCATGTTACAATATTATATATCACATGTATAATATTTATTGTAACAAAAGAAAATAATACAATTAACATATATCGCATATATATCAATGTATTACCCGAGTGAGAAAAAGAATCTTTTAGTGAGCTAATATTAGTTAATGTAATTTAATATATCATATATATTATTATATATTAAATTATCGAATCAACACTTGATTCGACAATCCAGCTATATCGCATATAACCGACTAATATTTATCCGTACCGATTCATCGAATCAACACTTGATCCGATGACCCGGCTGATATCAAATATCGCGAGAATAGAATACGGTATCTCATATCGTATTATCCTCGGTCCCGCACATATCACATATGTGCTCCTACTCCGTTTTGCCTGAGCCAAGAAACCTCTTTGTAGGACTCTAAAGAATCGTCAATACACCGGCAGTAGGTGATGATCATATCAAACACCTACAAGCTGCAAGCGGTCACCTAAACGTAACAGCCACGCAGGTATTGAGCGCTCAGAAGATCAACAAGAAAGCCTGTACATTCTCCTGTGAATCCAAACAGTAACACTCCCGTACAGTCCGGTCTCGTCGTCTTTTATGTCGCATATCTCGCCTAGGGGTGGTAAAAGTCAGACCCCAGTAGCTCGATAAGTCGTGTCGATATGAGGTCTATAACAGTTCGAGAAACTACTAATAACACTTATCAGTAAATCTCAGCAACCCTGGCCAGGGATTTCCGGTTATAGCCAATCGAACACAGCACAACATCTACTCCCTCTACCGGGAGAGACGAATCCCCTCCTATCGCTCATTGCCTCCATGTGATTCGGGACTGTACCCAAAAGCCACCTTTTTGCACGCCCTCTTGGATGTGGTATGATGGAAATCAAAGCCCAGTGGGAATCACACAAGACTCTATGACGATCTCGGGTCAACAGACTACTCTGTACCAGTGTCACCGGAGAACTGCCATATGACGTGAGGTATAATACCATCTGGGAGTTCTCGGCGAGTCCGTCCAGTGTACCCAGTCTCCACTGAGCACACGTACACCATCCTTGATGTCAAACACCGATAGATATGGGATCATCCATCGCCCATCATATGGGTCAAGATGCGTATACGCTAGTCTACTCTGGTGTATCGATGCCCTGTCTCGATACACCCTCGACTAGGAACAGTTATAGGATGTACTCATCGACTACCGTAGCCCCACTAGTATGATCTCATCATAGTCCCAGTAGTCGAGTACATATCCTAAGGGCTTTATCAACATGTAACATAGAGACAATCAGAGTACATGTTAAGATAAAGTACAACCAGATAACTTACTATCATGTCGAGCAAGAAAGTCCTCACTATATATGTCCAAGCATCCATTATAATATACATCATATGTACAGTAATGACCTCTAGGGCATACATATAACTAACAATCTCCCACTTGCACTAGGGCCATCTGTTGTGGTATCACATACCCAACAATTAGCTGCGGTTGAAGTATCTCATACTCAACCATCCCATAAAAGTCTCTACTGGGAAAAAGGCCTTTGTGAGTGGATCCACGCTGTTGTCCTCTGTGTCTACTCTTCTAACCTCGATCTCCCTGGAGATCAACCATCTCCATGATCAGGTGATACTGCCTAAGAATTATATCTGGATTTCTGATGGGACGTTAGTTCCTTAGCTAAAGTCACAACTCCATTGTCACACAATGGTAGGAACGAAGTTCATCTCATGAACTTATATATCCAGACTGCCTCTTTGGTAGCATCTTAGGTAACGATGTATCTTGCCTTTAATCGTCCAGTATGTCACGGTATCTAGCTTGGAACTCTTCCAACATACCGTCCCTCCACTGAAGGTATAGACAAGCCTGCGACTGACATTCAGTCGTCCTAATCACCCTGGAACCTTTCCAGTGATTCTCCACAGGATTCATTGATACCATCTCACTACAACTAGTGAGTATCCTAACATCCAATTAGATCTATCTCATAGATCCAAAATCCAGGATTCAGGAGGTATCACTATGATCCTATATGGAGAATCCTTGTGATAAGCGGAGATTGATCGAGCGTAGCATAGGAAACTCCTTCCCTATCAAGAGTATGTCATCCACGTGCTCTACGAGGATCACCACCATACTCCCTACCACCTTTTTGTATATACAAGGTTCATCTACCATTTTGATGAAGTCAAACTCTTTGACTACCACATCAAAACAGACGTTCCAACTCCGCGATGCCTATTTTATCACATAAAACATCTTGCACACGTTTCCACTGCTCCCACTGTCTACGAAGCCCTCTGGCTGTGTACTTATAGACGCTCTTTTCTAAAACATCATTTAGAAAAGCAGTCATGACACCCAACCGCCAGATATCGTAGTCATGGTATGTAGCCGTGGCAAGTAGGATCTGGATGGACTTAAGCATAGCTTTGAAAGTCTCAACTTTTCCATGTACACCAAGTAATCTTCTCAAGATATACTTGCTCCTGATGAGGATTTAACCCTTCAGATAAAGCAACCAAAGTCCATACTTTGTTGGTGTATAAGGATTCCATCTCAGATCGATAAGCATCCAGCCATTCTTACAGAGTCCCACTCCTGATGGCCAGCTCGAAACTAGTTGGGTCATCATCTCATGATGCAATCCTCGCTCCCACTGTCATAGAGAAACCGAAGTATCTCTCAGGTGGGTGAGGAACCCTACTAGATCGGTGGAGAGGCTGAGGTTCGTTGGAAACTATTGAATCCTTTGGTTCTACCAAATCATCAGCTGCAGTTTGTATAGCTGGAACATTTCCAGTTCTACATAACAGACTTTGCCTCGAGCTTGTCCAGATTTTGCTTTTAGACATAGGCCGGACAACCCCAAATCTTAACAAACTTAAGATATGGGCTCTTCCCTTTCCATATCACATATGAAGTGGTAGGCAACTGATTTGATTTGAACCCTATTCAATAGGTATGCAGCTTCTCAAGTGCATAACTCCCAAAAGGAAATAGGAAACTCAGTAGTACTCATCATAGAGCACACCATATCAAATAGGGTGCTATTGCTCCGCCCCGATATACCATCGTGCTATGGTGTATACGGAGGAGTAATGCTGAGAGAGAATCTCATTCTCCTTTAGAATAGTCCAGGAATTCCGTGCTCAAGTATTCTCCTCCTTGATCACATCAAAGGACATAATACTTTTACCCGTATTTTGGTTCTCTACTTCTAACTTACATTCTGTGAATATCTCAAAATGTTCGGACTTGTGTTTCAACAGGAACATATGTCTGAATCTTGAGAGATCATCAGAGAATGTAATGAAGTAAAAAAAACCGGTCTTGGCATGTGTAGACAGGGGACCATCATACATCAGCATGTATCAATCCCAAGAGTTCACTAACTCTTTCTCTGTTTCCAATAAACAGAACTATGGTCATCTTATATTTGCAACATGACCGGCAAGTTTCACAAGATGTAAATTCAAACTAATTTAAATATGCATCTATATGTAACTTCAGCCAGTCGGGTCGCATTGATATGACCTAGTCTACAATGCCTCAAGAAGGATTCATTCATTTCTGAACTCTTCCTCTTGTGTGTGTTCTGTACGTTAAGAACTGTAGTTTGATTTAGAACGTCAATGCTTTTAGATAACGTGCCTGAACCGATCAACTCTTGATATAGGAAATGTTCAAAACATTATCCAACAATACAAAATTATATCCTTTCTTTACTAATAAAGAGACTGATATGATGTTGTATATCAAGTTCGGTATCTAATAACATTCGTTCAGAATCAATGTATTCTGGTAATACAGGGTGATAGTGACCAACAGACTTGGCTGCAACACTTGCACCGTTTCTATCTCATGAAACTTATCACCCGTTCTCAGTCCTCTACCTATCTGTAGCCCATGTAACAAATTACATATGTGGGATCCAGATCCGGTATCAAATACCCAGGACGTAAAGGATACTGAGAAATAGTTCTCGGTAATGAACACACCCGAAGAAGATGCATCAGTATGCACTTTCTTCGTTTGGGCGGCATAGGAATTCTGGTATTCCCTAATTTCCTGCTGTCTTATAACAATTATAAGTTGGAGCGGGACCAACGTTCCCCAGCTCAGTATAACAAGCGGGTTCGGTCAATACATCTGTATTATTATCTTGATTAAGGCGTGATATGGTCGCTACCTGGAGAGAGAGAGAAGAAAACACTCAGCGTGCGCTTTTACAAGATTTAGATTGGTTATCAATTTATCTAATCAGGATGTCTCCCACTGTTTTAGTCAAATCTTCCTTCAAACCCTAAAAGGAAAGACTAGCCGGGATTAATTACACGCTACAAGTTCGCCAATCTTTCAGCCAGGCCAGTGTCGGTACTTTGAGGGAGGTCCCCCGTGCTTTCGCACGAACCTAATTAAAGTAAATCTCGTTTTCACAGGGGCGTAACCCCGTTGAAACCTTTCTAGACACCTACTTGATCGGCTAATTGTAATGTGTAAAACTCTGCCAGGAGTAACTCTTACTCGCAGCGGGTATCGGGATCCAACTATCTCATAGAAGGTATGCAATCTCATTGCAAATTTCAACACTTGAAATTCCTGATAATTTTGCCCCTAGCAGCTTATGACCTTGGCTAAGGTTAACAAATCATAAGTGCTAGCCAAGTTCAACCCGTCATTTCCCGATTGAATTAAACCCACCCGCACGACCTTTGGCTAAGGTCAACAAAGTCGCACGACTACCCTAACTCAATCGCATCATATGCTTATACAGATAAGCACTAATCAGCTACCGTACACTACGCCTTAGCTAAGGCCAACAAACGCAGCACGAGCACTAACCAGTACTTATCTGAAATGACGGAGGGCAACGACAGGTTTTTAAGAAAACCTTTTGCGTAATGAACTTGATATCGTTGTAGAATCGAGTGATTTTAAATGGAGTGTTTTTGAGGCTTTTCTAGTTTTGCTAAAGGGGTCACCCCCGGTGAAGGGATCGTCGGCCCTTTCCTCATCGAATAAGGTGCAGGATATTTCACAAATATCGCTGTGCAAAGCAAGAACTATAGAAGCAATCAAAAGACAAACCGAGTTTGTAGCATCTGCTAGTTTCACTAAAGAGGTCACTCCCGGTGAAGGGATCTCGGCTCTTTCCTTATCGAATAAGGTGCTGGATGTTCTACAAGGAACACCTCTATGCAAAGCAAGAACTAGAGCTACCGGTTTTTTTAAACAAGTTTCTACAACATCTTAGGTTTCTTTTATTTCATTAATCTCATCAATGAAGTCCCATTTTATTATGCTTCGCAAGCATCACATTTGAAACGAAATCTGCAATATAACATATATCTCATATATATAATATAAACATTCATCTCAGGCAGTAATATGATCTCATCACAGAACATTGCAGCAGAAGAAACATATATGAAATATTGGATATACTAGGACGTCCGTGTTTTAATACGAGCCTGTATAAAACACGGATTCCACGGTCGTGATGAATAGCCAAACCCACATCCCTAGACCCCTACGAGAGCGGCAAGCAACACTGCCAATTCTAGGGTTAGGAGACCCGGTCTCGACTCCTCGAGATGGTCTCCCACTGGACCCTAGTGTAAGTCGATGTAGTACACCCCAGTACTTGTGGGGAGGCGGATTTTAAAAAAACGATCAAGTTTAAGGAACGAACATCGACTAACCGCTTAAATCGAAGCTAAACTCTAAATAACCGTATTCTATGAGTTTCTTTTCACAAGTGATTAGGGATTATACCTAATGAAACCGGTCCTTCTTCTTTACATCCTCCTTTGTTCTCCTCGACCTTCTCTAGGTAGTAGACGATCCACCCGAGAGCGAAACTCCAAGCTAAACCTCTAACTTGAGGTAACTAATCAACTTTGATTGCTAATCAAAGATGAAAGGATGATGTAGAGTGTAGGTTATGGATGCTTAAGTCTAACTAAACCTTTGTTCTCAACACATGAGGATTAAGGTTAGTATCTTGAAGATGAGAGCTTGAGGAGAGAGAATATGAGATAAGATAATGAGAGAAGAGAGAGAGTGTATCATAATATTATGAAGCATTCTTATTTTCAACAAATGAATAAAAGAAATGAATAAGCATGCTTCATAAAATATCTTGTGATGATTCATTAGCATGAGTCATTAAGCAATAAATGTGCATTAATGAAGTGAATGAATCACCACCATGACTCACTCTCTTATCCAAAAGAAACCTCCTTAGTCACATCTTCTAGAAGCTTCTCGAGTAATTACGAGAACGCCCCTCCGATCCGTAAAAATACGGAAAAACTTTAGACTGTAAAAATCCAATAACCGGATACCAGTAACTGGCTTAAACCAAAGCCGACTGGTAAAAACTGTCCGAAAGTCGTACGTGCGTAAACGCACGTATGCGTCCGAACCCTTTGTCGCAAAACCATGCAACCTCTATATCGTTTCGCCTGGAGTAGGAAACTCTCTGTGTGGGACTCTAGAGACTCGACTACTACGCTGGCAGTGGGTTTAACCACAGACCGCAAACGGCACTAGCTGTACGTAACGGTCCCCAGGTAGTTGTCGATAAGAAGGCCGATGAGAAAACCCATCCGAACTCCTACTGAGTCTGATGTGACAATCTCCATACAGTCCGGTCCGTTCGTCCAAGACTATCGCATATCGGGCCTAGGGGGGCGGCAAGCGTCAGTCCCCTAATAGCGGTATAAGTCGTGTCGGAGTGAAGCCCATTACACCCTGAGAAACTACTGGAAACTACCAGTAAATCTCGCTTGCCCTGGCCAGGGACTTTGCGTAATGGCTCTCTGACACAGCACGATATCTACTCCCAATACCGGGAGGGACGAATCCTTTCTAACCGCCACTGCCTCCAAGTGCTCGGGACTGCACCCAACTGCTACCTGTTTGCACGACTCCTTTGAGCCGTGGTAGGGTAGCAATCTAAGAACAGTGGGACACACTCGAGGCGAAGTAGCAGTGTCAAGTCTGCGGACTACGCTGTACTCATGTCACCTGGGAACTGTTCACTGACGACTGGTATCAAACCAACCAACAGTTCCCTGTGAGTCCTGTCCGGTGTACCCGTAACCTAACGAGCACCTGTATACTATCTCCAGTACGACGTACTGATGGCTGTGGGACAGGCCATCTCCCCAACTGGGATGAGAAGCGTACACACCAGTCTACTCCGGAGTATCGATGCTCTGTCTCGATAATCCAACGACCAGGGACCTGAATAAGGATGTGCTTGTAGACTACCCAGCCCCCACTAGTGTGACTGCCATCACAACGCTGGTAGACAAGCAAGATCCTAAGAGCTCTATCAATACGTACACTCACATATTAAGATAGAAAAACCAAGTAGCATACTACCATGTTTAGCAAGACTGTTATATACATGTGAATATCCCAAGCTTCCATTAAGTAATATACAAGCTAGTATGATACAGTAATGGCCTTCTAGGGCATAAACACTAACAATCTCCCACTTGCACTAGGGCCATGTACTGGCATATCGTAGACCAATGATCTCGAGCAGCCTCTCGAACTGAATCTGAGGAAGGGCCTTCGTGAATGGATCAGCAATGTTCTCTTCTGAAGCAACTCTCCGAACCTCGATCTCCTGACGATCAATGATCTCCCTGATCAGGTGATACCGCCTCAAGATGTGTCTGGACTTCTGATGGGACCTTGGTTCCTTCGCTAAAGCTATAGCTCCGTTGTTGTCGCAATACAGAGGTATTGGATCAACTATGGTAGGAACCACCTGAAGTTCTGTTAGGAACTTCTTCATCCAGACTGCTTCTTTTGCGGCATCGCAAGCAGCAATATACTCCGCTTCCATCGTCGAGTCAGCAACGGTGTCCTGCTTGGAGCTCTTCCAGCACACCGCCCCTCCATTGAGGGTAAAGACATAACCCGACATGGACTTGGAATCGTCCTTATCACTCTGGAAGCCGGAATCAGCAAAGGCCTCCAACCTGAGGTCTTTAGCGCCGTAAACCAAGAACATCTCCTTAGTCCTCCTCAGGTACTTGAGAATGTTCTTTACTGCTATCCAGTGTTTCTCCCCTGGGTCTGACTGATACCGGCTTACCACGCTCAGTGCGTAAGCTACATCTGGTCTGGTACACAACATCGCATACATTATAGAGCCTACCGCAGAAGCGTAGGGTATAATAGACATGCGTTCCCTTTCCAAATCAGTCTTGGGAGACATCTCTTTGGAGAGGGTGATTCCGTGACAAGCCGGTAGATTACCGCGCTTAGAATCTTCCATACTGAATCTTTTCAGTATAGTGTCGATATACCTGGACTGTGAAAGTCCCAACATCCTCTTGGATCTATCACGATAGATCCGGATCCCCAGAATGTACGAGGCATCACCCAGGTCTTTCATGGAGAACCTGTGTGACAAGAATCCTTTGACAGATTGTAGCATAGGAATGTCATTTCCTATCAATAGAATGTCATCCACGTACAAGACGAGGAATGCGACACTTCTGGCCACAACTTTACTATATATGCACGGTTCATCTGGATTTTTGATAAAGTCATATTCTTTGACTGTCTCATCAAAACAGATGTTCCAACTCCGCGATGCCTGCTTTAGTCCATAAATAGACTTAAGCAGCTTGCATACTTTCCCGCTGCTCCCACTCTGATTGAAACCCTCTGGCTGATCCATATAGACGCTCTCTTCTAAATTTCCATTCAGAAAAGCCGTCTTTACGTCCATCTGCCAGATTTCATAATCATGGAAGGCAGCAATAGCAAGAAGGACCCGAATGGATTTGAGCATAGCCACTGGAGAAAAAGTTTCGTCATAGTCCAAACCAGGTCTTTGACGAAAACCCTTTGCAACAAGTCTAGCCTTATAGGTTTCCACCTGTCCATCTACACCAATCTTTTTCTTGAAGATCCATTTGCATCCTATGGGTTTTACCCCATCTGGAGCAAAGTCCAAAATCCATACTTTGTTGGTGTACATGGACTCCATTTCGGTCCGCATTGCATCTAGCCATCGTACCGAGTCGCCGCTCTGGATGGCCTGCTGGAAGTCAGTAGGTTCATCATCATCTATGATGCAATCCTCTCTATCCCCATCAATGAGAAAACCGTAGTATCTCTCAGGCGGATGAGACGGCCTACTACTCCTGCGGAGGGGTGCGGGAATGTTCTGTTCTTCTTGAACCTCTGGTTCTACCAAACTTTCAGTAGCAGCTTGTGGTTCTGGAATTTCTTCCAGTTCTATTTCGCTCCCACTCTTCTGATTTTCCAAAAATTCAGTTTCTAAGAAGCGGGCATGACGAGAAACAAAAACCTTTTGTTCCTCTGCGTAATAGAAACAATATCCTGTAGAGTTCTTCGGATATCCCACAAACTTACACTCTACTGAGCGTGCCTCGAGCTTGTCCGGATGCTGCTTTTTTACAAAAGCTGGACATCCCCATGTCTTCAGGTACTGAAGATAGGGTTTCTTCCCACTCCACATCTGATATGGTGTGGTAGGCACAGTTTTGGTTGGAACTCTGTTCAAAAGATGTATCGCTGATTCTAGCGCATACCCCCAGAAAGATCGCGGTAACTCAGCATTACTCATCATGGATCGTACCATATCCAATAGGGTTCGATTCCGTCTCTCCGATACACCGTTATGCTGTGGAGTGTATGGAGGAGTAAGCTGAGAGAGAATTCCTTTCTCTTTTAGGTAACCTAGGAACTCGGCACTTAAGTATTCTCCACCTCGATCAGATCTCAGTGTCTTAATACTTTTGCCTGTTTGGTTTTCCGCTTCACTCTTGTACTCCTTGAATTTCTCAAAGGCCTCGGATTTATGCTTCATCAAGAAGATATGTCCAAACCTAGAGAAATCGTCTGTAAAAGTAATGAAGTAGGAATAACCACCTCTTGCATGTGTAGACATTGGACCGCATACATCACTGTGTATGAGTCCTAAGAGCTCGCTCGCTCTTACTCCTTGTCCAGTAAACGGAGTCTTTGTCATCTTTCCTTTGAGACAGGATTGACAAGTGTCATAAGATTGATATTCGAACGTGTCTAAATATCCTTCTCTATGCAACTTAGTCAACCTTCTCTCATTGATGTGACCCAGTCTACAATGCCATAAGAAAGCTTTATTTAAATCTGGAGACTTTCTTTTTAGTGTGTTCTGGACATTGAAAATTTGGAGTTGGTTTAGAACATATATGCCGCTATTTAGAGTACCGGACCCAATCAAGCCATGATTAAGGTGGATGTTAACAACATCTCTTACAAACGTGAAATCATAACCTTTATTTGACAACAAGGAAACTGATATGATATTACACGTTAAGCTTGGTACAAAATAACAGTTATGCAAAACCAAAATATGTCTACTCGTCAATCCTAGGTGATAATCCCCGACGGACGCAGCTCCCACGCTAGCTCCGTTAGCAACCCTGAGGATCATATCACTTTCCTTCAGCACCCTACGGTTTCTCAGTGCCTGCAATGAATTGCAAATATGAGATCCTGATCCGGTATCCAATACCCAGGAAGTAGAGTTGATTGACAGACAATTCTCAATTACAAACACACCTGAAGTCGAAGCCATAGCTTGCTTCGGTTCCTGGTTCTTGGCGTTCCACGCCTTGCAATCCTTCTTCCAGTGCCCTTTCCTGTGACAGTGGAAGCACTCATCCTGGCCAACTACCGGTGCTGCAAGCTTTTTCTTTCCCTTCTTTCCCACCTTACTAACACCTCCTCTAGGTTTGGGTGCGGCCTTCTTCTTCCTTCCTTTGGCCCTAGCCTTAGACCCTGAAGAAGATGAACCGCCAACAAACATAGCGGGTGTTTCCCTTACCTTCTGTAAGGTGCCCTCTGCACTCCTTAACATGTTCAGGAGTTCCGCAAGTTCAACTTCTTTTCCTTGAAGGTTGAAGTTGAGGATAAACTGGGCGTAGGTGGGAGGAAGGGACTGGAGAATAAGGTCTGTATAGAGCTCATTATCCAAAGTCGTCCCAAGGTCTGCGAGCTCCTCAATATAGCCGATCATCTGTAGGACATGTTCACCTACCGATGACCCGACAGCCAACCTCGCTCGAAATAATTTCTTCGAGGTCTCGTATCTAGCAATACGAGATTGCTCTCCATAAAGTTCCTTTGTATGGAGAAATATGCCATCTAGAGACATATCCTCGTGCCTCCTCTGATGTTCGTTGTTCATAGAGGCAAGCACGATGCACTTGGCTCTCGCGCAATCTAAATCCCAGGTTTTGCGGATTTCCTTATCCGCATTGCTGGATTTGGGACCAAGGACAGCAGGTGCCGTAGCGGTGAGGACGTACCCCAGTTTGTCATAGGTCAAGGCCATTTTGACATTCCGCAGCCAATCTTTATAGTTTGGCCCAGTCAGTATATTCTTTTCTAAAAGTAACTTAAGTCCAGTCATTTTCAGGGTCGCTGCAATTAGGAGAGAGAGAAGAAAACACTTTAGCACGATGCTCTTGCAAGTTTAGAGTGGTTTTTAGTTTATCTAAACTGGATGGCTCCCACTGTTTCTCGAATCCTTCCTCAAACCATAAAAGAAGAATTAGCCAAGACTATTCTCACCGTACAATACTTGCTTAACCGTTCAGCCAGGCCGGTGTCGATACTTCGAGGGAGGTTTTCCAACGCTTTCGCGAAGTTCCTTAATTAAATAACCTCTTTTCTCTGGGGGCGTAACCCCGCTGACACTTTTCTGGACACCTACTAGGTTTATAGCATTGATCGTTAAGTGACGAATATCCTGATAAGTAGCATATACTCACAGTAGGATCGGGATCCAAATATCATCGTCTGATAATGTTGTAGGAATGCTACCAACATTCATCAAACTCAAAATGGTATGCATCTCTTTGCAAATTTCAGTTTCTTTTGAAATTCCCGATATAAGTTTTTGCCCCATGCTCTTATGACCTTGGCTTTGGTCAAAATGTCATAAGTCACATGTCAAGTTCTACCCGTCATTATCTTGTCAATTTGAACCCATTCGTATATACCCCTGACTTTGGTCAAATGGTAATACGACTGTCCCAAACCGACTCATCTATCTTATGCAACAAATGAAAACCCAGCAGCTACCAAACACTATGCCTTGACTTTGGCCAAAATGCATAGCTTGAATACTACTGAATACCCAAATGAAATGACGGAGGGCTACGAATGGTTTTGGCGAAACCGTGAACGTAGTGAACTTGATATAACCGAAGGAACCTGATAGCTTTTAAAAGGAGTGGTTAAAGCTCCGCATTTAAAAATATCTGTTTTAAAAATAACCGAATGGTTTCTTTTAAATTGTTCCAACGATTTAAACTTTGGTTTATTTTCTTTGCATTACAGATAATGCGTCCCATCATTAACCTATCATTGCAGAAAACAACGAAAATACAACGTCCTCTTATGCCATCCGCATTCGCCACGGGGTCCCGTCATCACCCGTTAGGTTACTTAACTAACGGCAGAGCGGGGGCTGGGCTAGCGCGGGTGTAAAACATAAGTGACGTCTAAATAGCTACAATAAATATAGATATTTTACATTCGTCTGACGCAATGATATTCATTCCAGAACACAGATAAACAATATTGGATATGCAAGCAATCTGTATTTCTTTTGAGCCTGCAAGAAAAGACAGATTACACAGTTGTGATGAATAGCCGTTACCCCACCCTCGACCCCTACGGGTACGGCAAACTACCCACCCGGCAGTCTGTGTACCCCACCTTGGGTCAGTCCTAGGAGCAAAAACAGTAAAATGAAATAATACAACGGTGGCTACGACCGCAACCTGGAAGTGCCCCGCGAAAATAATATTACAACAAATTACATTTACAACAAATGAATTAATCAATAACCCATTGCTAACCCCGGTTATACACCACAACAGTCCAATACAGTTTATATGCACAAACAGATATAACCATTACAGAAATGTGCAACCCCCTGCCAACCGACATACTAGCAGTTGGGGGAGGTTTACGAACACATCAAACATTCACAGATATAATCCAATACGCAAATACTGTACAATTCGATCGAATAAACAACTTCAATATTGCTCCAAAATCTGCTCTGTTAAACAGTAACCTGAGCAATAATTAAACATTCCAGAAAACCCCAAATATTATACAGAGACAACACAAGAAAACTCGGCCGCTAACTCGTTGACTCGGCCGCGGAAGCGCCGCGCCTCAGTAGGCTTAGGCCGCGGTTCCGCGCCTAGTTGAACGAGTTAGCTGACTGTTTTTCTTGTGTAGTCTACTGGTGTCATGCTAAGCTCTCTGAACTCACCTGAAAAATTTTCTGACATCATTTTAAATTCGACAGAAACATGACAGAATTAGGGTTTTTCGGCTTCGTTTTTCCGTTCGAAATTCGTACAAATTTGCAATTAAGTTATTTAGTGTTTAGCGAGGCTCTGATACCACTGTAAGTCGATGTAGTACACCCCAGTACTTGTGGGGAGGCGGATTTTAAAAAAACGATCAAGTTTAAGGAACGAACATCGACTAACCGCTTAAATCGAAGCTAAACTCTAAATAACCGTATTCTATGAGTTTCTTTTCACAAGTGATTAGGGATTATACCTAATGAAACCGGTCCTTCTTCTTTACGTCCTCCTTTGTTCTCCTCGACCTTCTCTAGGTAGTAGACGATCCACCCGAGAGCGAAACTCCAAGCTAAACCTCTAACTTGAGGTAACTAATCAACTTTGATTGCTAATCAAAGATGAAAGGATGATGTAGAGTGTAGGTTATGGATGCTTAAGTCTAACTAAACCTTTGTTCTCAACACATGAGGATTAAGGTTAGTATCTTGAAGATGAGAGCTTGAGGAGAGAGAATATGAGATAAGATAATGAGAGAAGAGAGAGAGTGTATCATAATATTATGAAGCATTCTTATTTTCAACAAATGAATAAAAGAAATGAATAAGCATGCTTCATAAAATATCTTGTGATGATTCATTAGCATGAGTCATTAAGCAATAAATGTGCATTAATGAAGTGAATGAATCACCACCATGACTCACTCTCTTATCCAAAAGAAACCTCCTTAGTCACATCTTCTAGAAGCTTCTCGAGTAATTACGAGAACGCCCCTCCGATCCGTAAAAATACGGAAAAACTTTAGACTGTAAAAATCCAATAACCGGATACCAGTAACTGGCTTAAACCAAAGCCGACTGGTAAAAACTGTCCGAAAGTCGTACGTGCGTAAACGCACGTATGCGTCCGAACCCTTTGTCGCAAAACCATGCAACCTCTATATCGTTTCGCCTGGAGTAGGAAACTCTCTGTGTGGGACTCTAGAGACTCGACTACTACGCTGGCAGTGGGTTTAACCACAGACCGCAAGCGGCACTAGCTGTACGTAACGGTCCCCAGGTAGTTGTCGATAAGAAGGCCGATGAGAAAACCCATCCGAACTCCTACTGAGTCTGATGTGACAATCTCCATACAGTCCGGTCCGTTCGTCCAAGACTATCGCATATCGGGCCTAGGGGGGCGGCAAGCGTCAGTCCCCTAATAGCGGTATAAGTCGTGTCGGAGTGAAGCCCATTACACCCTGAGAAACTACTGGAAACTACCAGTAAATCTCGCTTGCCCTGGCCAGGGACTTTGCGTAATGGCTCTCTGACACAGCACGATATCTACTCCCAATACCGGGAGGGACGAATCCTTTCTAACCGCCACTGCCTCCAAGTGCTCGGGACTGCACCCAACTGCTACCTGTTTGCACGACTCCTTTGAGCCGTGGTAGGGTAGCAATCTAAGAACAGTGGGACACACTCGAGGCGAAGTAGCAGTGTCAAGTCTGCGGACTACGCTGTACTCATGTCACCTGGGAACTGTTCACTGACGACTGGTATCAAACCAACCAACAGTTCCCTGTGAGTCCTGTCCGGTGTACCCGTAACCTAACGAGCACCTGTATACTATCTCCAGTACGACGTACTGATGGCTGTGGGACAGGCCATCTCCCCAACTGGGATGAGAAGCGTACACACCAGTCTACTCCGGAGTATCGATGCTCTGTCTCGATAATCCAACGACCAGGGACCTGAATAAGGATGTGCTTGTAGACTACCCAGCCCCTACTAGTGTGACTGCCATCACAACGCTGGTAGACAAGCAAGATCCTAAGAGCTCTATCAATACGTACACTCACATATTAAGATAGAAAAACCAAGTAGCATACTACCATGTTTAGCAAGACTGTTATATACATGTGAATATCCCAAGCTTCCATTAAGTAATATACAAGCTAGTATGATACAGTAATGGCCTTCTAGGGCATAAACACTAACACCTAGAACCCGGTTACTTGTGCTCCCCGCCTTGGGTCTACCTAATGCGGAAAAGTAAATAATATACAACGGTGACATCATCCTCAGCCCGGAAGTGCCCCAATAAAAGAATATTACATACAAATGAATTTTACATGAAAGAAAAAGAAAAAAACTCTCATCTCACATAAAACCCCCGGCTATTCAAACGCGACGATCCAATACAACATATCACAGCAACACATAATATCTCATATCATCAACGTAAGCAAGTATGCGTATCCCGATTGTCGTTGATGTATAGCAACGAAGCCGGCGATACACCACATACTACGCTTACGGTCACAGAAAAGAAAGTATAAAACTACAACAGTTGGAATCCGCAACCTCTTTAGACATCGCATGCCTAACCAAATGAATTCCTTAGATATCGCATGCCTAACAATTATAAACCCCGCATTTTAGTCTCATTATCGAAAACTCTTTTCAATATCAAGTCGGGCAATTCAACAAGATTCCCTACATCCTGACCGAATGCTCGTCGCAAACTTTAGTAGACGGCCGCACCCCCGGATGCCGTCGACGAAGTGCACTAAGGCGGAACACCGCTGCCGCGAGCACCCGAACGGATGCTTTTGGCGATGGGGTTCTCCTACAGTCACTTGGTCGGGGCTATGGGGCGTGGCTATCTATTAAGTTTACCCGGCGAGTATCCGCGTACGCTACGTGATTGCGACAGACTTTTGATCGCATCAAAATCGCGTGGCAACCGATCATTTGAGACTAAACTGCTATGTTTATAATATTCAAATTAGTTATCTCATAACTTCTTGTGGATTCCAAATATTGTATCACAATCCAGATAAATAGACAATGTTAAACTTTCCGATCGAATAATCAAACACCCAAGATTTCCCCAATATATCTCAACACTTGAAATCAGTTTAAAAACATCCACACATGCCACAGTACCAATGGTCCAGCCGTAGAAGGGTCAAGCCAACGCCTCACATGTGGCATGCCGTACTGCCACAAACCCTAAGGTTCAGAGGCAGTTCAAGACGGTCACATAATCGAGTTAAGGTTTGTTGTCTTCTAGAGGGTCCACCGCGTTACTTGCATGACTTAGAATGTCCTTAAACTCGAGAAAAAATCCAACTTTTGAAAAATTTTCCGACTGGGGAAAAAGTGAGTTATTGATATCCGTTCGAACTTTTTAAAAGTTTCTAAAAATTACCCGGACAAAACTAAACGAAGTTAAATTATCTGATCAAATCATCGAGTCCCCAATACAACCCTAGAAAACTCAACACTTGAGTGGAATTAAAAACTTCCCAGAAAAAATTGCCAAGAAAGGACCTAAGAATAAATTCACGAAATTCCAAGGACTAAGTCATAATTTTGGCCGCGGAACCGCCGCCAAACCCTTGGTTTGGCCGCGGTTCCACGGTCAAATAGTTGACTCAGTGAACCGTACTTCACAGTAATTCTTAGTTTTTCCTGCTTGTTTTTCTGAGCATTTTTAATTCATAATAAATCACAGTTTTGAAAAATGTACAGAGAAGGGTAAACATCGGGGTTTCCGGGTTTGATCGGACTTTAAATTTCGTCTAGACTTCGCCTAAAGCTCTAGCTTGGCTCTGATACCACTGTAGGGTTGCTAGACAGGCTCATAAGGTTCTACGAGGCATCAATCATGCCCGATTAAAAATTTAGCCGTGCCGAACAACCCGAAGCCGGATCTTTAAACTAGAGTTTAGGCGAAAACAAGCATGTTAAACACTTTAACACTAAGTGAGAGGGATTACAACCTTTGTAGATCCGGTCCTTCACTTCTAAAGCTCCGTGTTGAAGTCCCTTCGCTGCGATCATCGTGTTCCGGACTCTCGAGAGGTTCCACGAAGAGAAAGATGCAGTCTTGCTTCCGATCTTCGATACAAAGATGATCTACCTTGAAGTTTCGTTAACACAAGCTAACACTCATAATATGAAGTGAACACCCTTATCTAAATGGCAAGGATAGATGAGGATGATGAAGTAGGATTTTTGCTCTCTTTTATTTTCTTATTCTCACTCACTTTTCATCACTTAGAAAAAGCAAGAAAGCTTTGCAAAAGCAAATGAAGAAGAAGAATAGTGATCAATCCTTTTGTGATGAATAATGAAAGGATAATTATGATGAATGATGCAACCATGGTCAAGTAACCTTTGTAGAGAGTGAACTAGGGTTAGGGTTTGGGTTGGGTTAAGAATGAGTCATAACAAAATATCTTAACACAAAACAAAAAGAAACCTTCTAGGAGGTTCATGAATACACTAACCCAAATCAAACCCTAATTTTGTTTAATCTCCACTAAACATGTTGCATTAGTTATCATATCATGTTACAATATTATATATCACATATATAATATCTATTGTAACAAAAGAAAATAATACAATTAACATATATCGCATATATATCAATGTATTACCCGAGTGAGAAAAAGAATCTTTTAGTGAGCTAATATTAGTTAATGTAATTTAATATATCATATATATTATTATACATTAAATTATCGAATCAACACTTGATCCGACAATCCAGCTATATCGCATATAACCGACTAATATTTATCCGTACCGATTCATCGAATCAACACTTGATCCGATGACCCGGCTGATATCAAATATCGCGAGAATAGAATACGGTATCTCATATTGTATTATCCTCGGTCCCGCACATATCACATATGTGCTCCTACTCCGTTTTGCGTGAGCCAAGAAACCTCTGTGTAGGACTCTAAAGAATCGTCAATACGCCGGCAGTAGGTGATGATCATATCAAACACCTACAAGCTGCAAGCGGTCAGCTAAACGTAACAGCCACCCAGGTATTGAGCGCTCAGAAGATCAACAAGCAAGCCTGTACATTCTCCTGTGAATCCAAACAGTAACACTCCCGTACAGTCCGGTCTCGTCGTCTTATATGTCGCATATCTCGCATAGGGGTGGTAAACGTCAGACCCCAGTAGCTCGATAAGTCGTGTCGATATGAGGTCTATAACAGTTCGAGAAACTACTGATAACACTTACCAGTAAATCTCAACAACCCTGGCCAGGGATTTCCGGTTATAGCCAATCGAACACAGCACAACATCTACTCCCTATACCGGGAGAGACGAATCCCCTTCTATCGCTCATTGCCTCCATGTGATTCGGGACTGTACCCAAAAGCCACCTTTTTGCACGCCCTCTTGGACGTGGTATGATGGAAATCAAAGCACAGTAGGAATCACACAAGACTCTATAACGATCTCGGGTCAACAGACTACTCTGTACCAGTGTCACCGGAGAACTGCCATATGACGCGAGGTATAATACCATCTGGGAGTTCTCGGCGAGTCCGTCCAGTATACCCAGTCTCCACTGAGCACCCGTACACCATCCTTGATGTCAAACACCGATGGATATGGGATCATCCATCGCCCATCATATGGGTCAAGATGCGTATACGCTAGTCTACTCTGGTGTATCGATGCCCTGTCTCGATACACCCTCGACTAGGAACAGTTATAGGATGTACTCGTCGACTACCGTGGCCCCACTAGTATGATCTCATCATAGTCCCAGTAGTCGAGTACATATCCTAAGGGCTTTATCAACATGTAACATAGAGACAATCAGAGTACATGTTAAGATAAAGTACAACTAGATAGCTTACTATCATGTCGAGCAAGAAAGTCCTCCCTATATATGTCCAAGCATCCATTACAATATACATCGTATGTACAGTAATGGCCTCTAGGGCATACATATAACTAACACCCCGATACACCGTTGTGCTGTGGTGTATAAGGAGGAGTAAGCTGAGAGAGAATCTCATTCTCTTTTAGATAATTGAGGAACTCATTGCTTAAGTATTCTCCTCCCCGATTAGATCGAAGAATCTTAATACTTTTGCCCGTTTGGTTCTCTACTTCGTGCTTATATTCTCTGAATTTCTCAAAAGCTTCAGACTTGTGTTTCATCTGGAACACATATCCGAATCTTGAGAGATCGTCAGTGAATGTAATAAAGTAGGAAGAACCATTCCTGGCATGCCTAGACATGGGACCGCATACATCACTATGTACCAAACCTAAGAGTTCCGTAACTCTTTCTCCGTGTCCACTAAACGGAGCTTTGGTTATTTTTCCTTTGAGACATGAATGGCAAGTATCATAAGATGATAATTCGAACGGATTCAAATATCCATCCTTATGTAACTTAGCCAGTCGTTTCGCATTGATATGACCAAGTCTACAATGCCACAAGAAGGATTCGTTCATTTCTGAACTTTTCCTCTTGTGTGTGTTTTGTATATTGAGGACTGTATTTTGATTGAGAATGAATATGCCATTATGTAACGAGCCTGATGCAATCAACTTTTGATTTAGGAAGATGTTCATAACATTATCCTGTACTACAAAATTATATCCTTCTTTACTTAATAAAGAAACAGATATAATGTTGCACATCATGTTCGGTGTATAATAGTACTCATTCAGAATCAGTGTATTACGACTTGGTAATACTAGGTGATATTCGCCAACTGCCTTGGCTGCAATACTTGCACCATTCCCTACTTGAATGGAATGATCACCTTTTCCCAGTTCTCTACCTTTCCATAGCCCATGTAACAATTTACATATGTGGGATCCTGATCCGGTATCTAATACCCAGGACGTAGGGTGAACTGAGAAACAGTTCTCAATAACTAACGCACCTGAAGAAGATGTATCAACATGCATGTTCTTTTGGGCGGCTTGAGAATCCAGATATTCTCCTATTCCCTGTTCAGTCTTATAACTCTTATAAGAAAGAACGGGTCCAACGTTCCCCTGCTTAGTATAATAAGCCGGTTCAGTCAATACATCCATATTATTATCTTGATTATGGCCTGACATGGTCACTACCTGGAGAGAGAGAGAAGAAAACACTTTAGCGTATGCTCTTGCAAGATTAGATTAGTTATTATCTTATCTAATCAGGATGTCTCCCACTGTTTTTATCAAATCTTCCTTCAAACCCTAAAAGGTAAGATTAGCCGGGATTAATTACACCCAACAATTTCGTCAATTTTTCAGCCAGATCAGTGTCGGTACTTGAGGGAGGTTCCCCGTGCTTTCGCACGGACCTAATTAAAGTAAACCTCATTTTCCCAGAGGCGTAACCTCGTTAACACTTTTCTAGACACCTACTTAATCGGCTAATTGTCCCGTGTAAAACTCTCCCAGGAGTAACACTTACTCGCAGTGGGTATCGGGATCCAACTATCTCATAGGAGGTATGCAATCTCATTGCAAATTTCAACACTTAAAATTCCCGATAATGCTTTTGCCACTAACTGTTAGTTATATGTATGCCCTAGAGGCCATTACTATACATAGGATGTATATTGTAGTGGATGCTGGGACAAATATAGGGAGGACTTTCTTGCTCGACATGATAGTATGCTATCTGGTTGCTCTTTACCTTAACGTGTATACTGATGGTCTCCCTGTTACATGTTGGTAAAGCCCTTAGGATCTGTACTTGACTACCTGGACTATGATGCAGATCATACTAGTGGGGACATGGTAGTCCATAAGTACATCCTTCAAAGTCCCTAGTCGTGGGTGTATCGAGACGGGGCATCGATATACCAGAGTAGACTAGCGTATACCTTCTCGACCCATACAGATGGGCGATGGATGATCCCATATCCATTGGTGTTTGACATCAGAGATGATATACGGGTGCTCAGTAAAGACTGGGTACACTGGACGGACTCGCCGAGAACTCCCAGATGGTATTATACCTCACGTCAGATGGCAGTTCTCTGGTGACACTGGTACAGAGTAGTCTGTTGACCCAAGATCGTCATAGAGCCTTGTGTGGTTCCCACTGTGCTTTGATTTCCATCTTACCACGTCCAAGAGGGCGTGCAAAACGGTGGTTTTTGGGTACAGTCCCGAGTCACATGGAGGCAATGAGCGATAGGAGGGGATTCGTCTCTCCCGGTATAGGGGGTTGATGTTGCGCTGTGTTCGATTGGCTATAACAGGAAATCCCTGGCCAGGGTTGCTGAGATTTACTGGTAAGTGTTACCAGTAGTTTCTCGAATTGTTATAGACCTCATATCGACACGACTTATCGAGCTATTGGGGTCTGACGTTTACCACCCCTAGGCGAGATATGCGACATATCAGACGATCAGACCGGACTGTACGGTAGTGTTACTGGTCGGATTCACTGGAGTGTGAGCGGGCTTGCTCGTCGATATTCAGATCGCTCAATACCCGGGTGGCCGTTACGTTTAGCAGACCGCTTGCGGCTTGTGGATGCTTGATATGATCATCATCTGTTGCCGGCGTATTGACGAGTCTTTAGAGTCCTACACAGAGGTTTCCTGGCTCAAGCGAAACGAAATAGGAGCGCATATGAGATATGTGCGGGACCGAGAATAATGCGTGTATGTGATACCGTATTTCATTCTCGCGATGAATGTGTCGAATGGTTATATGCGATATAACCTAGTTATCGAATCGAGGGTTGATTCGATAAGCCGATACATTGGATACTAGTCGGTTATATGCGATATGACCGGATCGCTAAATCAAGTGTTGATTTAATGATTTAATGCATAATTAAATATTTGATATATTACTTTGCGTTAACTAGTATTGGTTCACTTAAGATGGATTTTCTCACTCGGATGTGCGCATTGTATATGCGATATACTTTTGTGCACTTGATTGTATCATGATTGATGATACATGTTATGCTAGGGTTTTTGTGTAAAGATCAAACCATGGTTACATGATTATGGTTAGGGTTTTGTTTTATTCACTTATTTATTTATCCATTTCATTTTGGAAAATAAATGAGAAGAGAAAAGAATGGTGGCTTTATTTGTTATTTAGTTGAAGCTTCATGAAGCTTTGACTTTGTCCACCATTCTTATCTCATCCTTAACCCTAACCATTCCTTTAACCCTTGGTTAATTCTCTACACATAACCATAGTTAGGATTATGATAAGTTTGGATATTCTTTTCTTTTTTATTAACTTATCATAACAATTTCCTTCTTCTTCTTCATTTCTTCAAGTGAAGAAAGCTTGCCTCCATCAATGGCAAGTGATGAAAATGAGTGAGAAATCCAATTCTAAAGTCTACCCACTTCCTATTTCTTCATCCTCTACCTCTTGCCAAGTAGTAGAGTGTGTTTCCTTCACAAGTTTCTTGACTTGGTGAAGTGAGAGCTTGATCTTGCGATGCTTCGACGTAGATCATCTTCGGCATGGACATCGACGACCTAGCTCGCCTATTCTCCGATGAAGTCGACGCTAGAGCCCGGATTTGATTTGGACAGCGGAGAGGACCTCGTTGCGGAGCTATGGAGGTGGAGCACCGGATCTACAAAGGTTGTATTTCCGTATCTTGTAGTTAAGTGTTAACTAGTTAGCTTTTTCGCCTAGTTTTCTAGCAAACGATCCGTAGTCGGGTCTCTCGGCACCTAGAATTTTTGAAATTGCCATGGTCGATGGCTTGTGAGACCTCACTAGTGTGCCTAGGAACCCTACAGTGGTATCAGAGCCTAGCTAGAGCCTTAGGCGATGCGTAGACGGAGTTAGAAGTCCGATCGACCCGAAACCCCGACTTTAAAATGCTCTCTGGACTTTTTTGTAAAATGTGTACTTTTGCAAATTAAAAATATGCAGAAAAATCAGCAGGAAAATCTAAGAATTACGATGCAAAAATTACCTAATGATCTTTCTAAAGTGCGGCGGAACCGCGGCATTAGCGTGCTAATGCGGCCCTTCCGCGGCCCTTTTGTCTTATCTGCCATTGAATTTTGCACAGTAACTCCTATTTTTCAGTGTTGGTTTTCTTGGGAATTTTTAATATGCAGTAAACAGTTGAGCATTTTTGGGTTGTATTGGGAATCAAAGATTCGATCGGGGTTTCAAATTTTGTCTGTGTGGCTTTCCGGATAAATTTTAGAATATGTTAAAAAGTTCGACCGGATATAAATACCCAATTTTTCCCCTGTCGGGAAATTTCCAAGTGTTGGATTTTTCCGTAGTTTAACGACGTTCTAAGTAGTGCAAGTAACACGATGGTCCCTCTAGAAGACAACAAACCTTAACTCGATTATGTGACCGTCTTGAACTGCCCTTTGAACCTTCGGGTTTGGGGCAGTACGGCGTGCCACATGTGAGGCGTTGGCTTGACCCTTCTACGGCTGGACCGTTGGTACTGAGGCACGAACTGAATGTTGTTAGACTTGTTTCATGTGTTGATCTGTATCGGGAAAACTTGGGTGTTCGATTGTTCGATCGGAAAGTTTAACATTTTCTGTTTATCTGGAATGTGATACAATAATTGGAATTCACAAATAGTTATGAGATAACTGAATGAATGTTATAAACATAGCAGTTTAGTCTCACTTGATCGGTTGCCACGGAATTTTGATGTGATCAAAAGTCCGTCGCAATCACGTAGCGTACGCGGATACTCGCCGGATAAACTTAATAGACAGCTTCACTCCATAGCCCCAACCAAGTGACTGTAGGAGAACCCCGTCGCCGAAAGCATCCATTCGGGTGCTCCCGGTAACGGTGTTCCGCCTTGGTGCACTTCGTCGACGGTATCGGGGGTGCGACTGTCTACTGAAGTTTGCGACGAGCATTCGATCAGGATGTCGGGAATCTTGTTGAATTACCCGACTTGATATTGAAAAGTGTTTTCGATAATGAGACTAAAATGCGGGGTTTATAATTGTTAGGCATGCGATGTCTAAGTAATTCATTTGGTCAGGCATGCGATGTCTGAGGTGGTTGCGGATTCCAACTGTTGTAGTTTTACACTTTCTTTTCTGTGACCGTAAGTGTAGTATGTTCATATCGCCGGTTTCGTTGCTATACGTCAACGACAATTGGGGTATGCATACTTACTTACGTTGATGACATGTGATGTTATGTGTTGCTGGATATGTTTTATTGGATCGTCGTGTTTGAATAGCCGGGGGTTTTTATGTGAGATGAGTGTTTTTCATTTTCATTCATGTAAAAACTTGTATGTAATATTCTTTTTATTGGGGCACTTCCAGGTTGCGGAAGTTGTCACCGTTTGTATATTATTTACTTTTCCGCACTAGGATAGACTCAAGGAGGGGAGCACAAGTAACGGGGTTCTGGAGTCCAGTGGGAGACCAACTCGAGGAATCGAGTTCGGGTCTCCTAACTCTAGAATTGGCAGGGTTGCTTGCCGCTCTCGTAGGGGTCTAGGGGTGTGGGTTTGGCTATTCATCATGACCGTGGAATCCGTGTTTTATACTGGCTCGTATTGAAAACACGGACGTCCTAGTATATCCAATATTTCATATGTTTCTTCTGCTGCGATATCTGTGATGTGATCATGTGATGTTCTTTGATAGATACAGTATATAGTATATATGATATATTATATAGACGTTACTTATGTTTTACACCCGCGCTAGCCCTGCCCTGCTCTGCCGTTAGTTACCTAACCTAACGGTGCACGAGGGGACATCGAGGCGAATGCGGATGGCATAAGTGTACGTCATATCTATCTGTGATGTTTAGGTACTTAAATGATGGGACTTCATTAATGTGATTAATGAATTAAAAGAAACCTAAGATGTTGTAGAATCGAATTTCAAAATAAAACAGGTAGCTACAGTTCTTGCTTTGCACAGCGGTATATGTGATATATCCTGCACCTTATTCGATGAGGAAAGGACCGAGATCCCTTCACCGGGAGTGACTCCTTTAGCAATAACTGGCAGATGCTACACACTCGGTTTGTCTTTTGATTGCTTTTAAGAGTTTTTGCTTTGCACAGTGATATATGTGATATATCCCGCACCTCATTCGACGAGGAAAGGACCGACGATCCCTTCACCGGGAGTGACTCCTTTAGCAAAACTAGAAAAGCCTAAAAAACACTCCATTTCAAAATTCATTCGATCCTACAACGATATCAAGTTCATTACGCAAAAGGTTTTCAGAAAAACCTGTCGTAGCCCTCCGTCATTTCAGATATGTACTGGTTAGTATTCGTGCTGCGTTTGTTGACCTCTGTCAAGGCGCAGTGTGCAGTAGCTGATTAGTGCTTATCTGCATAAGCATATGATGTGATTGATTTAGGGTAGTCGTGCGACCTTGTTGACCTCTGTTAAGGGTCGTGCGGGTGGGTTTACTTCAATCAGGAAATGACGGGTTGAACTTGACTAGCAGCCTATGGTTTGTTGACCTCTGTCAAGGTCATAGGACGCTAGGGGCAAAATATTATCGGGAATTTCAAGTGTTGAAATTTGCAATGAGATTGCATACCTTCTATGAGATAGTTGGATCCCGATACCCGCTACGAGTAAGTGTTACTCCTGGAAGAGTTTTATACATTACAATTAGCCGATCAAGTAGGTGTCTAGAAAGGTGTTAATGGGGTTACGCCTCTGGGAAAACGAGGTTTACATTAATTAGGTTCGTGCGAAAGCACGGGGGACCTCCCTCAAAGTACCGACACTGGCCTGGCTGAAAGATTGGCGAACTTGTAGTGTGTAATTAATCCCGGCTAGTCTTTCCTTTTAGGGTTTGAAGGAAGATTTGATAAAAAGCAGTGGGAGCCATCCTGATTAGATAAAATAATAACCAATCTATTCTTGATAGAGCGCACGCTGAGTGTTTTCTTCTCTCTCTCTCCTGGTAGCGACCATATCACGCCTTAATCAAGATAATAATATGGAATATTGACCGAACCCGCTTGTTATACTGAGCTGGGGAACGTTGGTCCCGCTCCAACTTATAATTGTTATAAGACAGAGCAGGAAATTGGGGATTACCAGAATTCCCGTGCCGCCCAAACGAGGAGAGTGCATGATGATGCATCATCTTCGGGTGTGTTCATTACAAAGAACTGTTTCTCTGTATCCTCTACGTCCTGGGTATGTGATACCAGATCAGGATCCCAGATATGTAATCTGTTACATAGGGCTACAGATAGGTAGAGAACTGAGAACGGGTGATAAGTTTCATGAGGCAGAAAACGGGGCAAGTGTTGCATCCAAGTCTGTTGGTCACTGTCACTCTGTATTCCAAATACATTGATTCTGAACGAATGTTATTAGATACCGAACCTGATATACCAAATCATATCACTCTCTTTGTTAGAAAAGAAAGGATATAATTTTGTATTGATGGATAATGTTTTGAACATTTCCTATATCAAAAGTTGATCGGTTCAGGCACGTTATCTAAAAGCATTGATGTTCTAAATCAAACTACAGTTCTTAGTATATGAAACACACACAAGAGGAAGAGTTCAGAAATGAACAAATCTTTCTTGAGGTATTGTAGACTAGGTCAGATCAATGCGACCCGACTGGCTAGAGTTACATAAAGATGCATATTTAAAATAGTTTGAACTTACATCTTGTGAAACTCGCCAGTCATGTCACAAAAATAAGATGACCATAGCTCCGTTTAATGGAAACAGAGAAAGTGTTAGTAAACTCTTGGGATGATACATGTTGATGTATGTAGGTCCCCTGTCTACACATACCAGGACTGGTTCTTTATACTTCATTATATTCTCTGATAATCTTTCGAGATTCAGACCTATGTTCCTGTTGAAACATGAGTCCGAACCTTTTAAGATATTCACAGAATATAAGTTAGAAGTAGAGAACCAATACGGGTATAAGTATTATGTCCTATGATGAGATCAAGGAGGAGAATACTTGTGCACGGAAATCCTGGATTATTCTAAAGGAGAATGAGATTCTCTCTCGGCATTACTCCTCTGAATACACCATAGCACGATGGTATATCAGGGCGGAGCAATCACACCCTATATGATAAGGTGTGCTCTATGATGAGTACTACTGAGTTGCCTATTTCCTTTTGGGAGTTATGCACTTGAGAAGCTGCATACCTATTGAATAGGGTTCAAATTTGTTGCCTACCACTTCATATGTGATATGGAAAGGGAAGAGCCCATCTCTTAAGTTGCTTAAGATTTGGGGTTGTCCGGCCTATGTCTGAAAGCAAAATCCGGACAAGCTCGAGGCAAGGTCTGTAATGTAGAACTGGAAAGGTTCCAGCTATACAAACTGCAGCTGATGATTTGAAAGAACCAAAGGATTCAGTAGATACCAACGAACCTCAGCCTCTCCGCCGATCTAGTAGGGTTCCTCACCCACCTGAGAGATACTTCGGTTTCTCTATGACAGTGGGAGCGAGGATTACATCATGAGATGATGACCCAACTAGCTTCGAGCTGGCCATCAGGAGTAAGACTCTATAAGAATGGCTGGATGCTTAGCGATCTGAGATGGAATCCTTATACACCGACAAAGTATGGACTTTAGTTGCTATATCTGAAGGGTTAAATCCCCATCAGGAGCAAGTATATCTTGAGAAGATTACTTGGTGTACATGGAAAAGTTGAGACTTTCAAAGCTAGACTTGTTAAAGGTTTTCGTCATTGACCAGGCGTGGATAATGATGAAACCTTTTCCCGTACCTATGCTTAAGTCCATCCAGATCCTACTTGCCACGGCTACATACCATGACTACGATATCTGGTGGTTGGGTGTCATGACAGCTTTTCTAAATGATGTTTAGAAGAGAGCGTCTATAAGTACACAGCCAGAGGGCTTCGTAAACAGTGGGAGCAGCGGAAACGTGTGCAAGATGCTTTATAGGATAAAGCAGGCATCGCGGAGTTGGAACATCTGTTTTGATGAATTAGTCAAAGAGTTTGACATCATCAAAATGGTAGATGAACCTTGTATATACAAAAAGATAGTAGGGAGTATGGTAATGATCCTCGTAGAGTACGAGGATGACATACTCTTGATAGGGAAGGAGTTTCCTATGCTACGCTCGATCAATCTCCGCTTATCACCATGATTCTCCATATAGGATCAAAATGATACCTCCTAAATCCTGGGTTTTGGATCTATGAGATAGATCTAAATGGATGTTAGGATTCTCACTAGTTGTAGTGAGACGGTATCAATCGACCCTGGGGAGAATCACTGGAATGGTTCCAGAGTGATAAAGACGACTGAGTGTCAGTCACAGGCATTGTCTTTACCCTCAGTAAAGGGACGGTATGTTGGAAGAGTTCCAAGCTAGATACCGTGACACACTAGACGATAAAGGCTGGATACATCGCTATTTAAGATGCTACCAAAGAGGCAGTCTGGATATATTTTTGTTCATGAGATGAACTTTGTTCCTCCCATTGTGTGACAATGGAGTTGTGGCTTATGCCAAGGAACGCCGGTCCCATCAGTGATCCAGACATGTTCTAAGGCAGTATCACTTGATCATGGAGATGGTTGATCTCCAGGGAGATCGAGGTTTGGAGAGTAGACTCAGAGGACAAACACAGCGGATCCACTCACAAAGGCCTGTTCCCAGAGAGAGACTTTTATGGGATGGTTGAGTATGAGATGCTGCAACCACTGCTACAGATGGCCCTAGTGCAAGTGGGAGATTGTTAGTTATATGTATGCCCTAGAGGCCATTACTATACATAGGATGTATATTGTAGTGGATGCTGGAACATATATAGGGAGGACTTTCTTGCTCGACATGATAGTATGCTATCTGGTTGCTCTTTACCTTAACGTGTACACTGATTGTCTCCCTGTTACATGTTGGTAAAGCCCTTAGGATCTGTACTTGACTACCTGGACTATGATGCAGATCATACTAGTGGGGACATGGTAGTCCATAAGTACATCCTTCAAAGTCCCTAGTCGTGGGTGTATCGAGACGGGGCATCGATATACCAGAGTAGACTAGCGTATACCTTCTCGACCCATACAGATGGGCGATGGATGATCCCATATCCATTGGTGTTTGACATCAGAGATGATATACGGGTGCTCAGTAAAGACTGGGTACACTGGACGGACTCGCCGAGAACTCCCAGATGGTATTATACCTCACGTCAGATGGCAGTTCTCTGGTGACACTGGTACAGAGTAGTCTGTTGACCCGAGATCGTCATAGAGTCTTGTGTGGTTCCCACTGTGCTTTGATTTCCATCTTACCACGTCCAAGAGGGCGTGCAAAACGGTGGTTTTTGGGTACAGTCCCGAGTCACATGGAGGCAATGAGCGATAGGAGGGGATTCGTCTCTCCCGGTATAGGGGGTTGATGTTGCGCTGTGTTCGATTGGCTATAACAGGAAATCCCTGGCCAGGGTTGCTGAGATTTACTGGTAAGTGTTACCAGTAGTTTCTCGAATTGTTATAGACCTCATATCGACACGACTTATCGAGCTATTGGGGTCTGACGTTTACCACCCCTAGGCGAGATATGCGACATATCAGACGATCAGACCGGACTGTACGGTAGTGTTACTGGTCGGATTCACTGGAGTGTGAGCGGGCTTGCTCGTCGATATTCAGATCGCTCAATACCCGGGTGGCCGTTACGTTTAGCAGACCGCTTGCGGCTTGTGGATGCTTGATATGATCATCATCTGCTGCCGGCGTATTGACGAGTCTTTAGAGTCCTACACAGAGGTTTCCTGGCTCAAGCGAAACGAAATAGGAGCGCATATGAGATATGTGCGGGACCGAGAATAATGCGTGTATGTGATACCGTATTTCATTCTCGCGATGAATGTGTCGAATGGTTATATGCGATATAACCTAGTTATCGAATCGAGGGTTGATTCGATAAGCCGATACATTGGATACTAGTCGGTTATATGCGATATGACCGGATCGCTAAATCAAGTGTTGATTTAATGATTTAATGCATAATTATATATTTGATATATTACTTTGCGTTAACTAGTATTGGTTCACTTAAGATGGATTTTCTCACTCGGATGTGCGCATTGTATATGCGATATACTTTTGTGCACTTGATTGTATCATGATTGATGATACATGTTATGCTAGGGTTTTTGTGTAAAGATCAAACCATGGTTACATGATTATGGTTAGGGTTTTGTTTTATTCACTTATTTATTTATCCATTTCATTTTGGAAAATAAATGAGAAGAGAAAAGAATGGTGGCTTTATTTGTTATTTAGTTGAAGCTTCATGAAGTTTTGACTTTGTCCACCATTCTTATCTCATCCTTAACCCTAACCATTCCTTTAACCCTTGGTTAATTCTCTACACATAACCATAGTTAGGATTATGATAAGTTTGGATATTCTTTTCTTTTTTATTAACTTATCATAACAATTTCCTTCTTCTTCTTCATTTCTTCAAGTGAAGAAAGCTTGCCTCCATCAATGGCAAGTGATGAAAATGAGTGAGAAATCCAATTCTAAAGTCTACCCACTTCCTATTTCTTCATCCTCTACCTCTTGCCAAGTAGTAGAGTGTGTTTCCTTCACAAGTTTCTTGACTTGGTGAAGTGAGAGCTTGATCTTGCGATGCTTCGACGTAGATCATCTTCGGCATGGACATCGACGACCTAGCTCGCCTATTCTCCGATGAAGTCGACGCTAGAGCCCGGATTTGATTTGGACAGCGGAGAGGACCTCGTTGCGGAGCTATGGAGGTGGAGCACCGGATCTACAAAGGTTGTATTTCCGTATCTTGTAGTTAAGTGTTAACTAGTTAGCTTTTTCGCCTAGTTTTCTAGCAAACGATCCGTAGTCGGGTCTCTCGGCACCTAGAATTTTTGAAATTGCCATGGTTGATGGCTTGTGAGACCTCACTAGTGTGCCTAGGAACCCTACACTAACCCCTATGACCTTGACAAAGGCCAACAAACCATAGGAAGCTAGTCAAGTTCAACCCGTCATTTCTTGATTGAAATAAACCCACCTGCACGACCCTTAACAAAGGCCAACAAGGTCGTACGAATACCCTAATCCAATCACATCACATGTTTAAACAGATAAGTACCAGTTAGCTACCGCACACTACGCCTTGACAAAGGCCAACAAATGCAGCACGAATACTAAATAGTCTTTATCCAAAATGACGGGGGGCTACACGGGTTTTTCAGAAAACCCTGAGCGTAATGAACTTGATATCGTCGTAGAATCGAGTGTTTTTGAAAAAGGAGTGTTTTTTAGGCTTTTCTAGTTTCGCTAAAGAGGTCACTCCCGGTGAAGGGATCTCGGCTCTTTCCCCATCGAATAAGGTGCAGGGTATATCATATATACCGCTGTGCAAAGCAAAAACTATAGAAGCTGTCAAAAACTAAACCGCGAGTTTGTAGCATCTGCCAGTTTCGCTAAAGAGGTCACTCCCGGTGAAGGGATCTCGGCTCTTTCCTCATCGAATAAGGTGCAGGGTATATCATATATACCGCTATGCAAAGCAAAACTGTAGCTACCCTTTTTTACAAAGTTTTGATTCTACAATATCTTTTAGGTTTCTTTTCTTTTTATTAATCTCATTAATAAAATCCCATCAGCTTATGCTTCCTAAGCATCACAGAAGAAACGAAAGCAGTAATATTTATATATCAATATATATATATATATATATATATATATATATATATATAAGCATTCGTCTCAGGCAGTAATATGATTTCTCACAGAACATTGCAGCAGAAGAACATATATGAAATATTGGATATACTAGGATGTCCGTGTTTTCAATACGAGCCGGTATAAAACACGGATTCCACGGTCGCGATGAATAGCCAAACCCACATCCCTAGACCCCTACGAGAGCGGCAAGCAACACTGCCAATTCTAGGGTTAGGAGACCCGGTCTCGACTCCTCGAGATGGCCTCCCACTGGACCCAGAACCCGGTTACTTGTGCTCCCCTCCTTGGGTCTACCTAATGCGGAAAAGTAAATAATATACACTGGTGACATCAACCTCATCCCGGAAGTGCCCCAATAAAAGAATATTACATACAAATGAATTTTACATGAATGAAAATAAAAACCCTCATCTCACATAAAACCCCCGGCTATTCAGAACACGACGATCCAATATAACATATCACAGCAACACATAATATCACATATCATCAACGTAAGTAAGTATGCATACACCGATCGTCGTTGATGTATAGCAACGAAGACCGGCAATACAACTACATACTACACTGACGGTCACAGAAAAGAAATTGTAAAACTACAATATTTGGAATCCACAATCACTTTAAACATCGTAAATCTGAAATATCACATACTTCGCATTTCATGCCTAACTATATGAATTCCACATATTGTATCACATTCCAGATAAATAGACAGTATTAAACTTTCCGAACAGATAATCAAATACCCAAAATTTCCTAAATAGCTCAACACTTGAGCGGAGTTCAAATAATCCTAGAATCTGTCATAGTACCGATGATCCAGCCGTAGAAGGGTCAAGCCAATGCCTCACATGTGGCACACCGTACCGTCCCAAACCCTAAGGTTTTGAGGCGGTTCAGACGGTCACATAATCGAGTTAAGGTTTGTGTTCTTCTAGAGGGACCGCCGCGTTACTTGTTCATTTTTCCGAAAAATTTAAACCCGATAAAAATTCAACACTTGAGAATAATCCCCTGAACACTCAACACTTGAGTCAGATTAAAAATACCCAGAAACAGCAACAAGCACCAACGGACATTACCCTGAAGATACGTGTCCCAATGCCAAAGATCGGCCGTGGATCCGTCGCAGGAAGCATGTTCCGGCCGCGGTTCCGCGGCGATTTTATTGAATTGTGATCTCGTATTTCATGGTAATTCTTATAATTCCCTGCTGATTTTTTTTGAGTATTTTTAATGCAGAAAAAAATCACATTTTTACAAAATTTCCAGAGAGGGGTTCTATGTCGTCGTATCGGGTTCGATCGGAGTTTTAACTTCGTATACACGTCGCCTAATGCTCTAGCTAGGCTCTGATACCACTGTAGGGTTCCTAGGCACTCTTGTGAGGGTTCATAAGGCATCAACCATACCCAAATAAAATTTTAGACGTGCCGAACAACCCAAAGCCGGGATCTTTGCTAGATTATTAGGGTTTAACATGCAAGTAAACATCTTTACAACTAAGTGTGAGGGATTACAACCTTTGTAGTCCGCTCCTTCGCTTCATAAGCTCCGAGTAGAAGTCCCATCACCGCGATCTACGATCTCCCGGACACAAGAGAGGCTCCACGACTCAAACGATCCATGCTAGCTTGTAGTGTTCCGTTTCTCCGATGATCTACGTCGAAGTTGCTATAACTCAAGCTCTCTCACTCTAATGAGGTGAACACCCTAATCTAATGGGCTAGATTAGATGAGGACGATAGAGTAGTATTTATGCTTTCTTTTTATATCATTTTCCCACAAGAAATCATCACAAAATGAATAACTAGTAAGGTTTCTCAAAACTCAAGGTAGAAGAAGATGATAGAAAAAGAGTTTATCCTTTTGTGATGAATAATAGAAAAGAATATATGATTGATCATGGAACCATGGTCAAGGATGACAAGGATAACCTTTGTAGAGAATAAACTAGGGCTAGGGTTTGGTTAGGTTAAAAGAATGAGCCATAAGATAATATCAACCATAATATCTTACAATTGACAAAAGGAAAGCTTCTAGATAGTGCAAGAAGAAGCTAACCCTAATCAACCCCTAACCTTGCTTAATCTCTACTAAACATGTTCCATTATAAATCATATCATGTCACAATAATATATATCACATATATATTATATATTTGCAACAAAAGAAAATAATACAATTAACATATATCGCATATATATCAATGTAATATCCGGTGAGAAAATGAAATAATAAAGCGAGCCAATATTAGATAATGTAATACAATATATCATATATATTATTATACTTTAAATCATCGAATCAACACTTGATCCGATAATCCGGCTATATCGAATATAACCGACTAATATATCATGTACCGATTCATCGAATCAACACTTGATCCGATGTCCCGGTTTATATCTAAATATCGCGAGAATATAATACGGTATCTCATATCGCATTATCCTCGGTCCTGCGCATATCACATATGTGCCTCAACTCCGTTTTGCCTGAGCCAAGAAACCTCTGTGTAGTACTCTAAAGAATCGTCAATACGCCGGTAGCAGGTGATGATCATATCAAACACCCACAAGCTGCAAGCGGTCAGCTAAACGTAATAGCCACCCAGGTATTGAGCGATCAGAAGATCAACAAGCTAGCCTGTACGTTCTCCTGTGAATCCAATCAGTAACACTCCCGTACAGTCCGGTCTGTTCGTCTGATATGTCGCATATCAAGTCTAGGGGGTGGTTTACGTCAGACCCCAGTAACCGATAAGTCGTGTCGATATGAGGTTCATAACGGGTCGAGAAACTACTAGTAACACTTACCAGTAAATCTCTATATCAGCCCTGACCAGGGACTTCCAGTTATAGCCAATCAAACACAGCACAACATCAATTCCCTATACCGGGAGAGACGAATCCCCTCCTATCGCTCATTGCCTCCATGTGATTCGGGACTGTACCCAAAAGCCACCGTTTTGCACACCCTCTTGGACGTGGTAAGGTGGAAATCAAAGCACAGTGGGAATCACACAAGACTCTATGACGATCTCGGGTCTACAGACTACCCTGTACCAGTGTCACCGGAGAACAGCCATCTGACGTGTGGTATATCACCATCTGGGAGTTTTCGGCGAGTCCGTCCAGTGTACCCAGTCTCCACTGAGCACCCGTACACCATCTCTGATGTCAAACACCTATGGATATGAGATCATCCATCGCCCATCATATGGGTCAAGATGCGTATACGCTAGTCTACTCTGGTGTATCGATACCCTGTCTCGATATACCCTCGACTAGGAACAGTTATAGGATGTACTCATTGACTACTGTGGTCCCACTAGTATGATCTCATCATAGTCCCAGTAGTCGAGTACAGATCCTAAGGGCTTTATCAACATGTGAGAGAAAGACAGTAAACCAATACAAGTCAACATGTTAAGATAAAGTGAAACCAAATAGCATACTATCTTGACGAGCAAGAAAGTCCTCTCTATATATATCCAAGCATCCATCATAATATACATCATATATACAACAATGGCCTCTAGGGCATATACATAACTAACAGTCCCGAATCACATGGAGGCAATGAGCGATAGGAGGGGTTTCATCTCTCCCGGTATTGGGAGTTGATGTTGCGCTGTGTTCGATTGGCCATAACTGGAAATCCCTGGCCAGGGTTGCTGAGATTTACTGGTAAGTGTTATCAGTAGTTTCTCGAACTGTTATGGACCTCATATCGACATGACTTACCGGTTACTGGGGTCTGACGTTTACCACCCCTAGACTAGATATGCGACATATCAGACGAAGAGACCGGACTGTACGGGAGTGTTACTGATTGGATTCACAGGAGAATGTACAGGCTTGCTTGTAGATCTTCTGATCACTCAATACCTGGGTAGCTGTTACGTTTAGCTGACCGCTTGCAGTTTGTGGGTGTTTGATATGATCATCACCTACTGCCGGCGTATTAACGATTGTTTAGAGTCCTACACAGAGGTTTCCTGGCTCAGGCAAAATGGAGTAGGAGCACATATGTGATATATGCGGGACCGAGAATAATACGAGTATTTGATACTGTATTCGATTCTCGCGATATGCGATATCAGCCGGGTATATGTGATATAGCCGGGTCATCGGATCAAGTGTTGATTCGATGAAATGATACATGTTATATTAGTCAGTTATTTATGAAATAGACGGATTATCGGATCAAGTGTTGATTCGATAATTTAATGTATAATTATATATATGATATTTTATATTGCATTAACTAATATAAGCTCACTTAAAGATTCTTTTTCTCACTTGGATAATACATTGATGTATATGCGATATATGTTAATTGTATTATTATTTTTATATATTATATATGTGATATATATAATATTGTAACATGTTAGGGTTACAAATGCCACATGGTTTTAGAGTTTAAACCTAGTTAGGGTTTGGATTAGGGTTAAATTTTGGATGAGCTGTTGGGGTAAAAATTTACACCCCCGTTGACCGAGTCAAAGTCGAGGTCAACCCCAAGCTAGGTGGGCCGAAGCCCAGGTCAAGCGGGCCCATACCCAAGTCGAGCCCGCGGCCAGCCTCCCCATGCCAACAACAAAATCATGTAATAAATAATTTTTATGTAATTTTTTATACATGAATGTATGCAAAATGGGCATAAAGCCAATATTTTGTAAGCCCATGGCTTATGTGCAAAAATGAAATGGCACATGAGCCATAGGATAGGCAAAAATTCCATTTTTGTAAAACCCAAGGGGGTATATGTAAATATGTAACCCTATATAAGGCAACATGATGATGAATAAAAAATATACTTTTCATTCTCTCCACAAAAATTTTAGATCTGAGATCTTTTGTACCTACTGCTCCTTCTCCAAGGTTCTAAACCTTCTCATTTCTTTTGAATTAAATCAAGAGTTTTACTCTTTCTTTTCAAAAAAAAAAAAGAAGTTTTCCACCACAAAACCCACAAAGGGGAACTTGGATCTACCATTAGATCTCAGAAAGGAGAGATTTTTAGAGCTCACATCTCTTGATCATCAAGATCCAGCCAACAGAGGAGGAAGAGGAAGAACTCCTTTCATCAACCAAAACATTTTAGGAGTTTAACACCATATATTTACACACACACACACACACACACACACACACACACACACACACACACACATATATATAATATTTTCTTTCTGAAGCATAGCTTCTGGTTCTGGGACTAAAAGTCCCTTTGTCTCATCAGCGCCCAGCGCTCGAGCGTAAAACGCCCACGCGCCGATACGTGGCGCGCTTGCGCTCAGGCGCACTGCGCTCGAGCGCAAAGCGCCCACGTGCCGACACGTGGCGCGCTTGCGCTCGAGCGCAAAGCGCCCACGTGCCGACACGTGGCGCGCTTGCGCTCAGGCGCACTGCGCTCGAGCGCAACGCGCCCATGTACCGACACGTGGTGCGCTTGCGCTCAGGCGCACTGCGCTCGAGCGCAAAGCGCCCACCTGCCGACACGTGGCGTGCTGCGCTCAGGTGCACTACGCTCGAGCGCAAAGCGCCCATGTGCCGACACGTGGCGCTCTTGCGCTCATGCGCACTGCGCTCAAGCGCAAAACGCCCATGTGCCGACACGTGGCGCGCTTGCGCCTGAGCGCACAGCACCTAAGCGCACAGCGCTCAAGGCGTTGGCCCCACGCATCCTTTGGATGCCTTTTCCCCCTCTTTCTTATATATATATATATATATACATATATACATATATATATATACACATATGTATACATATTTACACACACACATACTCCGCGACACTGTTCTTGTTAGAAAAAAATTTCTAACGGGGCGCTGCCCCACACCCCGTAAGGGGGCTGCTAGCCCCCTTGACCCCCAGCCTGCTATCCGAGTAGCGGGACCCCCGTAAAAACTCTGCATGGCTCCCGATATATCCAAACCCCCTTTTAAAACCTAACACACGTACACTGCACATTGAGTTCGCATGACCATTTTAACCCGTTAATCGGAGGTTCCCTCGCTCCAAAGGCGAGGGGTAATTAACGGCAGCTTAGTCCGCGGCTGCCGGAGATTTGGATCCCCACAATCAATAAACCCCGGCCTACCCTAGGCAGGGGGAATCTGTAGTATACGCCTGACAAGCGCGCGCGTATTCCCATCTCAATGGGGTGACGAAAAACACCTTACAGATTCTGGCACGCCCGGTAGGACAAATCTCTCCTCCCATATTTCGGGTTAAGCGTTCATGCGAACTCAATCAATATACATACCTGTATTTATACTAAAAATAATGCTTTTTCATGCAGATTTTCAAGCAATCACCTTCCAACGATGTCTTTGATGATGAACTCAGCTCCCGTCTCCTACACGATGAGGATAGACTTTAGGACGGTCCTTCCGGCCAGTCTTGGGCGACAATGGGAGGAGCCGCTGCTACCATTCGGCTCTATTGTGTTCATGCCAGTTGGCGCCATCCCAGCTTCTCAAGCCCCGGTAGCAGACAAACCGACCTCGAAAGGAAAGAGGCCAAATGTGGTGGTCTCGAAGGCGCCCCAACTCAAACGCAAATCGGTGTTTGAACAACTCTCCTTGGTCCCAGCTGGGGGCAAGGCCATCAACACCAACAATGCAACAAGGCGTCTCGAGCAAGCTCCGGCGGTGCCCCTGACAACTGCTCGATCGGGTATCTTCTTTAAGGTCCTCGCTAATCGACTCACGGTGGCTTCTCAGGAAACAGATGCCCGCCATGCCCTTAAAATTGAGAAGCTGAGGGAGAAAAGGCTCAGATATAGAGCCAATAAAAGGGCTAGGGCTCCTGCCAGGCTGAACCTCATGAGGTTCGAAGAACAGGGTTACCCCGCCGAAGATGAGGAAATGGCTGGGTATGTGGTCCACACTGTCTACACGGTGGGCACGCGCAGCAAGAGCAAGGACGGGGATACCACATCTCAAACCCAATTTGGCTTGAATGTGGTGGCCGCTTCCCAAGAACAGCCGCCTCTGCTGGGTGATGAAAACCCTCTTGATGAGGATGATAGGCGGAAAGACCCTTCGGTCCATGAGGAGTCGGGCTCGGAAAGCGAAGAAGAGCCGACTTTCCGCCCCAGGACCGCGGAGCAAGAGCTGCTTCAAGAGCTCTGAAAGCAGCTCAGAAACAAAGACAAGGAGATGGACAAACTCTACTCCAAAATCGATGACTTGACGAATGTCGTGATGCAGCTCACGGCTCGACTTGCCTCTCAGCCGCCCAATCAAGCGGAGGGCTCTGCTCGTGAACCGGGAAATGGTGTCCCAAAGCAGCCGACGCCTATTCCCTCAAATCCAAAAGTGGGCGAACTACATGAAAACCAGTTGCATCCTATCTCGGGAAATGTCTTGGCTACCGATGACAGTAGCCCGCTAACTCAAGATCAAATCATGGATTTGGTTGCCAGCAAAGTCAAAACATTGGTGGCCGAAGCCGAAGCGCAAAAAGATATCAGCAGTAGTGGGAGACCATATCCTGCTCAGTATGATCTGGTAAAGTTTCCTAGCGGCTATGTCATCCCTAAATTCGGAAGATTCGATGGGACGGGAAATGCGAATCAACACATCGCCCACTTCAAAGCCTCATGAGGGAATACTGGGGGCAATGATGCGCTTCTCCTCCGCCAGTTCGTTAATAGCTTGACCGATGTTGCTTTCGACTGGTACGCGAGCATACCGGATGGCTCCGTTACTACTTTCGTCCAAATGGAATCTTTATTTCGACAAAGATTCATGAGCGTCAGCGATAAGATCACCATTGCCGAGATCGTAAGGACCAAGCCTAAGAACAACGAAAGCACCACGGATTTTATAACCCGATGGCGCAATCTCTCCGTCAAATGCGAACCGCCGATAGAGCATGACCAATCTGTCTGTCTCCTCGTCGGAAATCTCAACAATTGGATGGCCCCGTTTCTATGCACCGCGGGTCTCAACACATTCCAAGAGTTGACCAGGAAAGTTCAGATGCTGGAGCGCTCAAAATAGGAGTCCTCCTCGGATTCCCAAAATAACAATAGGTCCTGGAGAAACCGAAAGGACGATAATCGCAAAGGCGGAAACTCCGATGATTCGGAATCTTTCAACACTTCGGCTAACCGAAATAAGCAAAGGATGAGCGGGCCTAGCACCAACCAGCCTCGGAAGCCAGTGTTCGGAGAGGGAGGAGAATCTCCACTGAAAGAGAAGCTGGATAAGGTCTATTCCTTCAGAAGGGACAAAATCCGTAAAATATTCAAAGACGCCCTGAAGAACGGTCTACAACTGCCGGAGTCAAAAAGACCGCAGGAAGCGAATAGGACCGACGACCCCAAATACTGTCCCTATCACAGAGTGATAGGTCATGCCATTGAGGACTGCTTCGTCTTCAAAAATTGGGTCGAAAAGCAATACAATGCAGGAGAGATAGAACTGTCCAAAGGCGTGTTAACAAACAGTCAAGCTGCAACCGCCAATTTCATACAAATAGAGACCGAAGTTCTTCGTGAAACCGATTCTCTCAGACATCCGCCTTTCTCTGAAAACAATCGACCACCACATCATTAAACTGGGAACAGTCGACCGCCACGTCATTAAACTGGGAACAGTCGACCACCACGTCATTAAACTGGGAACAATCGACCTCTAAGTCGTTAAACTGGGAATGTAAAAAAATGTAAATAAAAAAAAGTGTAAATAAAAGAAAAAAATAAAAGCCGAAATGATGGGGCAACTCGCAATAAAAATCAGCGAGTAAAATAAAGATGAAATAAAAGCCGAAATGATGGGGCAACCGCGAATAAAAGCCGAAATGATAGGGCAATCGCGACCTTCGCGATAAGAAAAGCTGAAATGATAGAGCAATTGCTGTAAAACAAAAACAAAAAAAATACAAACAAAACAAAGGCGAATGATGAGTCGCTCCTGGTACCATATTCCAGTGCAGCGATGCAGACGCCAAAAAAAAATTCAAATTTCCAAAGTTCTCCCGGCCCTACGGCTAGTCCCTAAATTGACTACCGTATACAATCCACGGACTCAAATAATTCTCATCATACCCATATCCCACCGCAATCACCAGTTACGCGGCTGATCTCCGCCTTCGGAATTATGCTCCATTGAGAAGACCCACTCAAGTGTCCTCACGATACATGGGGAGAACAAACCTTTGTGGGATCCTTACGACTCACGAAGGAAAAACACACTTAGGAGTCCCCACGACTCCTAAGGAGAAAGTACACCTGCGAGATCCTTACGACTTGCAGGGAGAAAATACTTTTATGGGACCCTCACGGCCCAAAAATTGAAAAGCCTTAGGCGATAGGGATCTAAACCTGTCTCCTAAGCCATCGCTCCCCAATCCCTAAGTGGCGAATGATGAGTCGCTCCTGGTACCATATTCCAGTGCAGCGATGCAGACGCCAACCAAATTCCAAACTCAAATCCCAAATGGCGAATAATGAGTCGCTCCTGGTACCATATTCCAGTGCAGCGATGCAGACGCCAACTAAATTCCAAACTCAAATCCCAAATGGCGAATGATGAGTCGCTCCTGGTACTATATTCCAGTGTAGCGATGCAGACGCCAACTAAATTCCAAACTCAAATCCCAAACGGCGAATGATGAGTCGCTCCTGGTACCATATTCCAGTGTAGCGATGCAGACGCCAGCCAAATTCCAAATCCAAATCCCCAAGTGGCGAATGATGAGTCGCTCCTGGTACCATATTCCAGTGCAGCGATGCAGACGCCGACCAAGTCCCGAAATTTTTCCGGCCCTACGGTCTGGATCATACATCCTGCAAAACCGTATACAATCCACGGGCGTAAAACAATCCCAATCTCTCCAAAAAAAATATAATAAAATAAAAAAAAGGTATGTCCACAAGCAAGATGGGCACGGATGAAAACCCGAAAGGGCTCCGTGAGTAAAAACAGCAGGACTGCCGGCGAGTTTGTGAAAACCCGAAAGGGCGTAAACTCGTGAGAAAGAGATGAAATGCACTCACAAGGTCCTCTCGACTTTGTGAGGAGAAAATTCCCGCGTGAGATCCTTACGACTCACAAAGGAGCAACACACTTGGGAGTCCCCACGACTCCCAAGGAGAAAATGCACTTACGGGATCCTTACGACCTGTAGGGAGAAAATGCTTTGTGAGACCCTTACGGCTCACAAAGTTGAAAAGTCTTAGGCGATAGGGACCTAAAACTTGTCTCCTAAGCCATCGTTTCCTAATAAGCAAACACAAATGATGATTCGCTCCTGGTACCATATTCCAGTGTAGCGATGCTGATGCCAAACAAAAAAAACCAATCCCTAAATCCTCTCATGACAAATGATGATTCGCTCCTGGTACCATATTCCAGTGTAGCGATGCTGATGTCAACCCAAATCAAATCAAACCAACAACCTCTGCTGCAGAATCATGCTCCGTCCCAGAATTTACCCCGTGTCAAATCATGCTTCGCCTCAGGATATCTACCTTCCCTGCCGGAATTATGCTCCGCCTCGGAATCAAATCAACCAACCAGCTCTGCGTCGGAACCATACTTCGTCTCAGAGTGTACCCCGCGTCGAAATCATGCTTCGTCTCGGTGTATATGCCTTCCCTGCCGGAATTATGCTCCGCCTCGGAATCAAATCAACCAACCAGCTCTGCGTCAGAATCAAGTTTCGTCTCAGAATGTGCACCCCATGTCGAAATGATGCTTCGCCTCGGTGTACCTTCCTTCCCTGCCGGAATTATGCTCCGCCTCGGAATCAAATCAACCAACCAGCTCTGCGTCGGAACCATACTTCGTCTCAGAGTGTACCCCGCGTCGAAATCATGCTTCGTCTCGGTGTATCTGCCTTCCCTGCCGGAATTATGCTCCGCCTCGGAATCAAATCAACCACCAACTCTGCATCGGAATCAAGCTTCGTCTCAGAATGTGCACCCCATGTCGAAATGATGCTTCGCCTCGGTGCACCTTCCTTCCCTGTCGAAATTATGTTTCGCCTCAGAATCAAATCAACCAACCAGCTCTGCGTCGGAACCATACTTCGTTTCAGAGTGTACCCCGCGTCGAAATCATGCTTCGTCTCGGTGTATCTGCCTTCCCTGCCGGAATTATGCTCCACCTCGGAATCAAATCAACCAGCTCTGCGTCGGAATCAAGTTTCGTCTCAGAATGTGCACCCCATGTCGAAATGATGCTTCGCCTCGGTGTACTTTCCTTCCCTGTCGAAATTATGTTTCGCCTCAGAATCAAATCAACCAACCAGCTCTGCGTCGGAACCATACTTCGTCTCAGAGTGTACCCCGCGTCGAAATCATGCTTCGTCTCGGTGTATCTGCCTTCCCTGTCGAAATTATGTTTCGCCTCGGGATCAAGTCAACCAACAAGCTCTACTCTGGAATCATGCTCCGTCTCAGAATGTACCCTGTGTTGAAATCATGCTTCGCCTCGGAGTATATGCCTTCCCCGTCGGAATTATGCTTCGCCCGGGAATCAACCTCTGCATCGAAATTATGCTTCGGTCAAAATATCTGCCGCTCTTCGGAAAGATGCTCCGAACCCCTGGAATCATGCTCCGCTCTTCGGAATGATGCTCCGAACCCCTGGAATCATGCCCCGCTCTTCGGAATGATGCTCCGAACCCTGGAATTATGCTCCGATCATCGGAATGATGCTCCGATCTCTGGAATTATACTCCGCCCATCGGAACGATGCTCCGATCTCTGGAATTATGCTCCGATCCCTGGAATCATGCTCCGCGCTTCGGAATGATGCTCTGAATCCTGGAATCATGCTCCGATCATCGGAATGATGCTCCGATCTCTGGAATTATACTCCGCCCATCGGAACGATGCTCCGATCCCCTGGAATTATGCTCCGCAAATCGGAATGATGCTCCGACCCTGGAATTATGCTCCGCGCTTCGGAATGATGCTCCGATCCTCGGGAATCATGCTCCCCGGGATGATGCTTCGCCTCCGGAATGATGTTCCACCTCGAAGTTCAGCTTCAAGATCCTTCAATTTCATGCACACAACTCAAATGTGCGGTGTGCATTTATTGATGGGGGGCACTTTGTTGGGGTAAAAATTTACACCCCCGTTGACCGAGTCAAAGTCAAGGTCAACCCCAAGCTAGGTGGGCCAAAGCCCAGGTCAAGCGGGCCCATGCCCAAGTCGAGCCCGCGGCCAGCCTCCCCATGCCAACAACAAAATCATGTAATAAATAATTTTTATGTAATTTTTTATACATGAATGTATGCAAAATGGGCATAAAGCCAATATTTTGTAAGCCCATGGCTTATGTGCAAAAATGAAATGGCACATGAGCCATGGGATAGGAAAAAATGCCATTTTTGTAAAGCCCAAGGGGCTATATGTAAATATGTAAGCCTATATAAGGCAACATGATGATGAATAAAAAATATACTTTTCATTCTCTCCACAAAAATTTTAGATCTGAGATCTTTTGTGCCTGCTGCTCTTTCTCCAAGGTTCTAAACCTTCTTATTTCTTTTGAATTAAATCAAGAGTTTTACTCTTTCTTTTCAAAAAAAAAAAGATGTCTTCCACCACAAAACCCACAAAGGGGAACTTGGATCTACTATTAGATCTCAGAAAGGAGAGATTTTTAGAGCTCACATCTCTTGATCATCAAGATCCAGCCAACAGAGGAGGAAGAGGAAGAACCCCTTTCATCAACCAAAACATTTTAGGAGTTTAACTCCATATATTTACATAGATATATATATATATATAATAAATATTTCCTTTCTGAAGTATAGCTTCTGGTTCTGGGACTAAAAGTCCTTTTGTCTCGCCAGCGCCCAGCGCTCGAGCGCAAAACGCCCACGTGCCGACACGTGGCGCGCTTGCGCTCAGGCGCACTGCGCTCGAGCGCAAAGCGCCCATATGCCGACACGTGGCGCGCTTGCGCTCAGGCGCACTGCGCTCGAGCGCAAAGCGCCCACGTACCGACACGTGGCGTGCTGCGCTCAGGCGCACTGCGCTCGAGCGGAAACCACCCACGTGCCGACACATGGCGCGCTTGCGCTCGAGCGCAAAACGCCCATGTGCCGACACGTGGCGCGCTTGCGCCTGAGCGCACAGCACCTAAGCGCACAGCGCTCAAGGCGTTGGCCCCACGCATCCTTTGGATGCCTTTTCCCCCTCTTTCTTTTATATATATATATATATATATATACATATATACATATATATATACACATATGTATACATATTTACACACACACATACTCCGCGACACTGTTCTTGTTAGAAAAAAATTTCTAACGGGGCGCTGCCCCGCACCCCGCAAGGGGGCTGCTAGCCCCCTTGACCCCCAGCCCGCTATCCGGGTAGCGGGACCCCCGTAAAAACTCTGCGTGGCTCCCGATATATCCAAACCCCCCTTTCAAAACCCAACACACATACACTGCACATTGAGTTCGCATGACCATTTTAACCCGTTAATCGGAGGTTCCCTCGCCCCAAAGGCGAGGGGTAATTAACGGCAGCTTAGTCCGCGGCTGCCGGAGATTTGGATCCCCACAATCAATAAATCCCGGTCTACCCTAGGCAGGGGGAATCTGTAGTATACGCCTGACAAGCGCGCGCGTATTCCCATCTCAATGGGGTGACGAAAAACACCCTACATGAGCTTTGTGGAAGGTTCTTGAAGCTTTGACTTTTGTTCTCATTCTAAGATATTTTGTGAAGATATTTGTTAACCCAACCCAAACCTCAACCCATGGTTTATTCTCTACAAGGGTTAAGAATGTGATCTTTAACACTTTGGTTGCAATTCTAACCTCACACAACAATTCATTATTCATCACAAAAGAAATTTTTCTTCTTCCTCTTGAAAAAAGCTTTCTAGCTTTTTGTGATGTGATAATTTAAAGTAAGAAATTGAAAACAAAAGAGAGCAAAATTCCTAATTCATCATTCTCATATATTCTAGCCACTTAAATTAGGGTGTTTGCTTTGCTAATACTTGATTAGTGAAGTAAGAGCTTGGGTTTGAGATTCTTCAAGGTAGATCATATTAGTTTTTGAAGATTGGAAGCAAGCTTGCATCTTTCTATTCATGGAGCCTCTCATGAGTCTGGGTACTTGATGATTGCAGCGAAGAGACCTCAACACGGAGCTTATGAAGCGAAGGAACGGACTACAAAGGTTGTAATCCTTCTCTCTTAGATGTAAAGTTGTTTACATGCATTGTTTACCCTAATTCTCTAGTTAAGATCTTGGTTAGGGTTTGTTTAGCATCCCAAAAAATTGTAAAGTAGCATGATTGATGCTTGCCAAAACCTTGCTAAGGTGCTAAGCTAACCCTACACTTTTGCCTTGCCCTTTCCTTGTACCTTACTGACACCGCCTTTCGGCTTGGTGGGGGCCTTCTTCTTCTTCCCCTTGGCTTTCGCCTTGGATCTAGAAGAGGAAGATCCTCAAATAAGCAGAGCGGGTCTCTCCCCTGATTTTTGCAGGGTGCCCTCAGCGCTCCTCAACATGTTGAGAAGTTTTGGAAGTGTAACTTCCTTCCCTTGAATGTTGAAATTCTAGATAAAATGGACGTAGGTAGACGGGAGGGACTATAGAATCAAGTCTGTGTAAAACTCGTTCTCTAATGTGGTCCCAAGGTCCACGAGCTCTTTAATCAAGCTGATCATCTTAAGGACGTGGTCCCCTACAGATGACCCGATAGCCAAACTCCCCTGAAATAATTTCTTCAAGGTCTTATGTCTTACGATACAAGACCGCTCTCCATATAATTCTTTGGTATGGAGGAAGATGGAAGCAAGGTCCATCTTCTCGTGCCGTCTCTGGTGTTCATTATCCATAGAGGCCAGCACGAGGCACTTGGCTTTCGCACTGTCAATTTCCCAGGTCTTAAGGATTTCAATATCCGCGACGCTGGAATCTGGACCTGGGATGGCGGGGGCTTTAGTAGTTAGGAGATAGCGCAGTTCGTCAGATGTTATGGCCATCTGGACATTCCTGAGCCAATCTTTATAGTTTGGCCCCGTCAATATGTTGTTCTCCTCCGAAACACAGAGACGCGACCGCGTAGGTCCGTCTTGCCTGAAATTTCGAGGGCAGATGCTAATTGGTGCTATCCGTCCACCTCTCCGAAGATACCAAGTTGATTTATGACACCGTGTATCGAAGGTTTAGACGGATGCGGCCGACGTAGCAGACTTCATCAGATTCCCCCTAGTTGAGGGGTTTTTAATTATGAGGACGCTCTTCCCTGCAGGCGCAAGCTCCTGCAGTTAATTACGCTACCGCATCGCGATAACCACTTTCTCCTACTCCAGATGGTCACTTCGTGTCGTGGGTGTTTATTTTGTTTTTGGTTGCCCGTGGATTGTATACGGAGACTAATTTATGTCGTCGCCCGTAGGGCGTGGATTAGCCCAAATCCGTATTTTCTTAGATTTGGGTTTGGGGTTGGGTTTAAGGATACGTTAGTCTCATTTGAAACTAAGATCAACTTAAACGTTCGTTAAGGATACGTTAGTCTAATTTTAGACTAAGATCAACTTTACGGGATCATTTAGATCCAACAAAAGAGCATTTAGGCTCTATTGTTTAGTTTAGGGACATTGCGGTCCATTGCCAGTTTAGGGACATGGTGGTCCAACGTTAGTTTAAGGGCATCTCGGTCCAATGTTAGTTTAAGGACATCTCGGTCCAAGGTTAAGGACATCATAGTCCATGGGCTTAAGGACCCCACAGTCCAGTTTAAAGACGTCATAGTCTATAAAGTTTAAGGACATCATAGTCCATGAGTTTAAGGACCCCACAGTCCAGTTTAAAGACGTCATAGTTTATAAAGTTTAAAGACATCATAGTCCATGAGTTTAAGGACCCCACAGTCCATGGAATGATTGGTTATCGGGACCCGTCACCTCTTCGAAGACGTTGAAAGATTACAACGACAAATATCAAAGGAGTGAAGAGATATACCCTTGAACCAAAGTTGATTGGGAGATCTGTAGTCCAATTTGGAACTAAGATCAATTAATTAGATCATGAGCACATTGGCTCAGTTAAATCTGAATTGAGGACTTATGGCCAACTTGGGCTAAGTCTAATTAGGTTTAAAAAAAACTGAACTTTTGTTTGGACTGTTGAACACTTGTCTGGGTTCAGCCCCCCATTATTTAGCAATGCTAAACAGGAGTTTAGGGTTCTGACAACATTTTGTCTTTAGTTGAGCACTAGCCATTCGTTATAGCTCTGGATTTTAAGGTTCATTTGAAGGGGAGATTTACCTCTGGAAAACATAGTCAATTTGAGCTAAGCTTAGTTTTAGAATAGTGTTAAACACTAGAGGATACTTGGCGGTCATGTGTTCACACGTGACGCGCTTAAGATAGTGTTAAACACTAGGGACGAAGCATTTAAAGTAGTGTTAAACACTAGAAAGGAGGTAGTCACGTGGGATCACGTGAGGCGCCGGAGAATGGGGCTGGACTACCTTTATTTTGTTCTCAGAATATTCAGATAAGTGTTAAACACTTTTAGTTTTCACAGCCATCACGTGTGGGCACGTGATAGGTACCCCTGCATTGATTTATTAAGGTGTTTATTAGGGGTCACGTGGGGACACGTGAGGGCGCCCAAAATTAATTCTGCATTTGGATTTGTTCCCTTCATTTTTTAGGGTCACGTGTGAGCACGTGAGGCATTGCCTCCAAGCTTTTTCCTTTTCATTTTGGGGAGTCTGTTTAAGGGTCACGTGGGGGCATGTGACCTAGTCTTGTTCTTTCTTTTCTACTCCTTGAGGATGGGGGTCACGTGTTACTACGTGACCAAGTTCTTTACGTGCATGGAGAGGTTTAAGTCTCTTGTTTTAAGAATTAGATTCTTTTATAGGGTTAAACCCTAGTTCTATTTAAAGAAATTAAATTCCTGTGTATTTGGAAGAATTAAATTCGTATATAGGGTTAAACCCTAGTTTTATTTGGAGGAATTAAATTCCTATGAATTTGGGAGAATTAAATTCTCATATAGGGTTAAACCCTAGTTTCATTGAGAGGAATTAAATTCCTATGAATTTGAGGGAATTAAATTCCTTAAACTTAAATTCTCCCTCTAAGTTTTGGATCTACATAGCAAAATCTCCCCGATAAGAATTAAATTCCCAACTTGTGGGGAAATCTGCTTCTGCAGATCTTCAACCAAAGGAAGAACTAAGTTCTTATTCAGAAGAGTTAAACTCTTAATTTGAGAATTAAATTCTTTTTTATTTTATGGAGCTTAGATCTCTTTCCCCTTTCTCACCTAGGGTTTCTTTTCTCTTCTGAAGAAATCTTCTCTTCTCTCTTGAGAATTAAATTCTCCTCTTTTTTTCTCTCTGTTGTTGTATTTTCTAAAAAAATTCCAACCACCCTCTCTTCTCTTCTTGGCTCCTATTTATAGGAGAAAGAAAAGAATTAATCTGTTTAGTCAATCTTTCATTGAAAGATTTTGATTGTTTTTGTAACCATCATGATCTTTTAGATCATCCAGTGAATTTTATTCACCATTGGATTTTAAATCCAAAAGATATTCTGTTTGTTATTCTTGGTGAATTTCAGGGAAATCTTTCCTTGTATAGAATCTTTCTATAAATTGGTGATTTTTAATCACCATTGGATTTTCAATCCAACGGTGCTCCATTTTACAGAGCACAATCTTTTTGTTTGGAAAGATTTAAAGAAATATTTTTCCAGTTAGGGTTCTTGATTCCCTCTTAATTAGAATTTATTTCTATTAGTTCAGAAGGCTTAAGGGCTTATCATGTATTGGCACGTGATCCCACTGTTTGATCATTTCTGTATAATTTAATTCTATTGATTAAAGAGTTTAAGAACCCATCACGTGTTGACACATGACCCCCTTAATTAACATTTGAACCAGAATTTAATTCTGCTGTTTTTAAAGAGCTAAGGAATCATCACGTGTAAGTACGTGACCCTTGGTCACATGTAGACACGTGATGCCCCATTGGGGTCTTTCCTTGCTGTTTTATTATGCTTTTTTAATTCTTTCAGTGGGTTCTTTAAAGGCCCATCACGTGTGGGCACGTAACTCCACTAATTGCTTGCTTGATTTAGAATTTAGTTATATTATAACAGAGTCCCAGGAAACCATCACGTGTCAGCATGTGACCCTTGGTCACGTGTGAGCACGTGATGCCCCATTGGGGTTTTCCTGATATTTTATCGGGGAACAAATGTTTTTATCTAATAGTAACTTAATGCCGATCATCTTGGTCGCTGCAATTAGGAGAGAAAGAAGAAACACTCAGCATGATGCTTTGCAACTTTAGATTGGTTATTAGTTTATCTAAACAGGATGGCTCCCACTGTATCTCGAATTCTCCTTCAAACCATAAAAGAAGAATTAGCCGGGATTAATCGCACATTACAATTCTTGCTTAACCTTTCGGCTAGGCTAATGTCGGTAGTTCGAGAGAGGTTTTCCAACGCTTTTGCGAAGTTTCTTAATTACATAACCTCTTTTCCCTAGAGGCGTAGCCTCGCTAATACCGTTCTAGACACCTACTTGGTTTATAGCATTGATTGTTTAGTGAAAAAAAATCTCCCGAGGAGTAGCCGATACTCACAGTAGGATCGGGATCCAAATATCATCGTGTGACAACCTTGAAAGATTCCTACCAAGATCACCACACTCCAAATCGTATACAACACTAACAAGTTTCAATTTCCTAAGAACTCCCGATGTGGATTTTTGCCCCAAGCTCTTATAATCTTGATGAAGGCCAAAATATCATAAGTCGCAAGTCAAGTTCTACCTGTCGTTGTCCAGGTTAATTTTAACCCACCCATACATACTCTTGACGAAGGCCAAAATAGTAGTATGACGGTCCCAAACCAACGCATCTATCTATGCTACAAATGAATACCCAGCAGCTACCAATCGCTATACCTTGGCGAAGGTCAAAATACATAGCTTGAATACTACTGAATACTCATATGAAATGACAGAGGGCTACGAATGGTTTTGGCAAAATCGTGAACGTATTGAACTTAATATGGTCGAAAAAACCATGATAGCTTTTAAAATGAGTGGTTTAGGCTCCGCATTTTAAAAGTTGCTTTTTTGAAGAAAACCGAGTGGTTTTGAAACTGTTCCAACGATTTAAGCTTTGGTTTGTTTTGCTTGCATTAATCAATGTCAATGCGGTCCCATCATTTAACCCTATCATTGCAGAAAAGAAACGAAAATACAACGTACGCTTATGCCATCCGCATTCGCCACGAGGCCTCGTCATGCACCGTTAGGTTACTTAACTAACGGAGAGCGGGGGCTGGACTAGCGCGAGTGCAAAACATAAGCAACGCCTACTAGATATCATATATAAATATATATCCATTCGTCTCACGCAATAATAGACATTCCAGATCACAGATGAATATTTTGGATATACTAGGAATTCCGCGTTTCGTTTAAGCCCATAACGAAAAACGGATTCCACGGTTGTGATGAATAACCAAACCCCATCCTAGACCCCTACATGTGCGGCAAACTACTTGCCAAATTCCCTAAGTGAAGCAACCTCCCTCAGTAAAATGAATAGGCCACTCGACACTTCAAAAACCCGGTAGTTTGTGCACCCCACCTTGGGTCCATCCTAGGAGCAAAAACAGTAAAAGAAAGTAATACAACGGTGGCTACAACCTCAATCCGGATGTACCCCACAAAATAATATTATATCACTTTTACAAATTATATCGAATGAAAGAAAAGAAAACACTCTTCTCACATCCCCCCGGCTATTCATCCACGACGATCCAATACTCTATATATACAAACTACAATAGTATTACAGTTATGTGCAACCCCAACTAATCGACGTATAGCAATTAGCGGAGGTTTACGAACACATATGCACATCACAAAGCTTGTAAAGTAACCCACGATGTTATAAAATCCGTGCACAATTAGCAAACGAAACTAATTTTTCAAGACCATGAAAAACTGTACACTAAATTTATAAAAAAAATCGTTTTAAGCCAATCCGGGAGTCGAAACGAACTCGAAACCCGTCCGAACCTTCACGGAGGCGAGGGGAAAAAAAATTAAGTATCGGTCCGGAGGCCTCGGGGGGGTACCCACCCCCGAGGGCCACCACGAGGTGTCCCCCAAGGGAAGGCAGACCCGAGAGCACCCATTTAGGGTGCTCTCGGGTCACCACCCCCCAAGGCCACCTTATGGTGGTCTTGGGGGATGGGCACGGCCTTGGGCCCCACCGAGGTATCCCCGGGGTGCCCATTCTCCACCCCGCGGCTTCTCGGTTCAAACCGTGAGCCCGCGGAGTGTGCAAATATCTTAAAACAACTTTTTCGGTTCTGTTTTTGTCGGCAGTCCGTGCGCGACAAAAACGACGAATTTTAAACGTCGCTACAAGCTATGTAAGGCTTATGGAAAGGCTTTGATACCACTTTAATTAAATGTCATGCACCCCGCGGGTTCGCGGGGAGGCGGAGTTTAGAAAAAAACGATTTTTATATGCTTCGCAACACTGACTTGAACCTAGGATCGACCATAAACCCTAGGTAGCACAACCACTATGAGGTTTAACTACTATGTAAGAAAGTTATGCCTTAAGAATCAAGTCCTTCTTCTTCTTGTACTCCTCCTCCTCTTCTTGAACTCCTTGAAGAGTGTACGGATCGCGCCTCCTCGAGTCAAAGTTGATCCACCCGAAAGTTTATACTTTGAACTCCAACCTCAAACTTGAGGTAACTAGGGTACCTAGTATGTAAATCTAAGTAGCCTAGAGGATGTAGAGAGTCTAATGGATTGTTTTGTCTCACTAAACCCTATGGCTCACAACACATGTGAAAGATTAGGGTTTAGTTTGAGGAAGAAGGAGATGGAGAAATCAATAAAGAGAATGAGGAGAAGAATAATGAACCAACATCAAGCATGAAGTGTAGAGAATGGCTAAGTATATGAGCTCAATTATTCAAGCATGCAATATTTCATGATAAGAAATATCACTCATACTTGAATAGTAAGTCAAGACCAATATAATAATCTCTTAGCCATACTTTGCACCATGCCATAAATATCTCTTTCCTTTCTCCAATATCCACCTCATTAATCCATTTACCAAAATGGATAAAATTAAATAATGATGTGTCTCCTTCTAGAAGTATGCCTTGCCAAATTACAAGAATGCCTCTCACCGTATATACATACTCGTATCCGTATTCCGAAAAATACGAATACACTGAGACGATAACAATCCAATAATACAATACTAGGATCCGGCTTAAACCAAAGCCCACTAGTATTGTCCGCCCGATCAGCATCCGTATACAAGTATACGTATGTGATCGAAGCCCTGCCGCAAAACCATACGACGTCTAAATCTTTTGCCCGAAGCAGGGAAACCCTCTGTGTGAGACTCTAAAGACTCGACAGTACGCTGACAGTGGGTTTAACCACAAGCACGTCAGCGGTACTAGCAGTACGTAACGGCTACCCAGGTATCTGTCGATAAGAATGCCGATGAGCAAACTCATCCGAACTCCTACTGAGCCTATCTGTGACAATTTTCGTACAGTCCGGTCTGTTCGTCTAAGAGTATCGCATATCGGGCCTAGGGAGCGGTGATCGTCAGACCCCTAATAGCGCAATAAGTCATGTCGGAATAGAGCCCAATACACCCTGAGAAATTACTAGAGTACTTACCAGTAAATCTCGCTTGCCCTGGCCAGGGACTTTGTGTAATGGCTTTCCGAACACAGCGCGATATCAACCCCAATACCGGGAAAGACGAATCCTATCTAGCCGCCACTGCCTCCAAATGCTTTGGGGCTGCACCCAACTACTACTTGTTTGCACAGCTCCTTTGAGCCGTAGTAGGGTAGTAATCAAAAAACAGTGGGAACACACTCGAGGCGAAGTAGCAGTGTCAAGTCGACGGACTAAGCTGTACTCACATCACCTGGGAACTGCTACCCGATGATAGATATATGTAACGTTTTAAAGATAGATAAATAAATAAGTAAATAAATAAAATCCTTTAAGTGAATTTTCTGATTTTCGGTAAAGTAAAACGTATTTTTCGTAAAACTAAACCGTGATTATTTTTCATTATAAATTTAAAAACACCTATTTTAATCATGTAATTACTAGTAAATGGTGTTTATTTAGTCACTTATAAATTTTTAGTTTAATGAAATATTTTTCCTAAATTAATTATTTTAAATATTAACATAAGCTTTTAAATATACATTAAGTTAGTGTAAATTACAATTTGCAATGGGTTTATTTTTCAAAAGTGAACCATGACATATTAGAATTAGGTTTTTAGCATGCTAATCTCTTCTTGAATTTTCTTTAAAATTCTAGAGTTTTCCATGATGAATTGAATTAAGAAAATTAATAAAATAAAGAAATTTATGAAAAGACATAAAAGGTGTATTTCTTTGGAGAATGTTCTACACTATTCTTCATTCCTTCTTCCTCTCTTTTCCTCACCTCATGGCCGGCCTCACCTCCATGGGCAGCCCCAAAAATTTCCCCCCATCATTTTTGCATTAAAAATCATCAAAATTCATCAAAAATTCCAAAAATAAACCTCAAAAATCAACATTCAACCTCTACCATTTTCCTTTGACCTATTTAGCAAGGAATTTGGAGTTAGAAACCATTATTTTGGAAGCATATTTTCATGTGTGGAACTCATGATTTGAAGGTATAATTTTTATTCTTATGATTAATTGTTGTTAAATGCTTTTATTTAGCATATTTAGATTTTCTTAATTAATTCTATTTGCAAGTTTAAAATTCAAGACAGTGTTTCTAAAATCAAGTTAGGGTTTTTATTAATTAAGTGGGGTTATAATAAGTAGCTTAACATTTTTAGAAGGGAAAAATCTAGCATGGTTGATGTATTATAATTTGTGCATTCAAAATTGTTTAAATTAAGCAATTTTGCTAACTAGATTTTTATAAATTATATATATTGGTGTGTTAAAATTCTAATTAAGGTTTTTATCATTATATTGTGGTTTTAATGAGAATATTAACATGTTAAAGGAATGAAAGACCTAATCTAATTATTACTTTCAAATTGTTAGTTAATATAATGTGATAAATATGCTATTTCGGTAAACTAGGTTTTAGAAATTAATTTAAAATGTAGTATTAAAAATCTAATTAGGGCTTTAGCTCATTCTTAAGGTTTTATGGAGTGGTTTAATACTTTAATATATGCAAAATCAAGTTTAGTAGTGGAATTGTGAATTTTTGCTTAACAATTGTTAATTTTGGCTAATTTGCAAACTAGAAATTTTTAATTAAGACAAAATGGTATGAGAAAAATATGGTAATGGTTTCTATAATCTAGTTGTGTGATTTAATGAATATTATGACCATTAGTTTCATTTAAACATCAAGTTTTGAAGTAAAACGGTAAATTGGCGTTTTCAGGTTTTTACGAAATCGGACGATTTGATCGATTTTAGGGTTTCGATGATTTAAACCATGTTTTATATTATAAATAATGAGTTTTGAAACTACAAGTTGTTTGTTGGTGTTTTATCTCGATCAATCGGCGTTTGTACGCCGATATCGAGCGATATTGGTTCCTTTGCATGAGCGGGTCATTGGTTTTAACCTATGCGCGTTTCGTGCGTCGTTTTGGTTTTATCCGTGATTCAGTTATGAAATTATATATATTTGCGTATAGGTACCTTTCACGTGGACTTTGGACGAGGAAGAAGAGGAGGGCGACATCGTCTTCGGCAGACAAGGACCAGGTGAGTAGATGTATATCTACGGGGAAAGTCGGGTGGATGGCGTTTAGCACCCCTGCAAACGTAGAATAGGAATATTGCTTATTGTCATTAGGAAGTCGAACGTGACCTTAGATTCTTGGCGAGTAGGACCCTATTAAAGACCTTAGGTTAGACTAGACTGATTTAGATAGACTTTACCAGAGGAGGAATGTCTTGGAGGAAATTCGTAGGCTTCAGGTAGACACACACACGCACACACAGAAACTTGGCTTTGTGTATATGTGTATGTGTATATATAAGTAGGAATGTGTGTAGGTGTATATATACACAACATGTATATGTGATATAAGGATGTTATATGATACATGGAGATGAGACGATATAACTGGGCTTGATGCTGTGATCTCTTGGCTATATAGTCATATTATGATCTTAGCGGATCGTTGGAAAATGAGAGAATGGATATTTATACATAAACGATAATAGGTGATGATGACATTAAGATATACGAGACTCTAGAATAGAACCTGGACCGTAACCTGTGACTTGATTACAATATGATATATGTGTGACTTGGTTATGATATGATATATGTGTGACTTGGTTACGATATGATATATGTGTGACTTGATTACGATATGATATATGTGTGACCTGATTACGATATGATATATATGACATGATTTTTCTGAGAAACAATTGACGACGTATATGTTCGCAGACAATGATATATGATTGATGATATTGGGATGTATGCGATTACAGTATAGTACCTTTGATCATGACATTATTTGATGATGATATTATACGAATGATGATGTACGTAGGTGATACTTGACCCGTACCCCGATATTGGAATGCCGTACGATGGATTTTACCGTACGAGGCATAGATGTGATGATTGATCCGCGCTCTTGATTCGAGGAAGCCGTACTACGTACGTGACGCTATTGAGGCAGGATCGCCGACTATTACAGATATGGACTCAGACCTTAGGTGGGTTCTTATTTCCTATCGACTAGTTCCTTTAGTTTAGTTCCTTAGGGGGTTAGATAGATTCTAGTTGAGGCTCGAGTCATATAGTTGTAGTTAGATATGTATATTCCAAATGAGTGTTTAGTACACATTTTACCTTTACATTCAGATTGAAATCATCAAGTTGCATGTTCATACATATGTTTCTTTAGTCAGTATGAAACTCTGCCTGTTAGGACACCAGTACCATTACCGATAATGCGCATGTCCCACGTACACTTATTTGCCGGCTCATACACACATCATCGGTAATTACCATGTCACGTACACTTTAGAACATATTATCATTTAGTGATAGAATCAGCTAAAGGCTAGATCAATATAATATTGTGATTACTCTCAGGTGTTCGTCTAGACATTGCATTTATTCTTAAACATTTCATGCATTCACATTTTCATGTTATCATGCAGTATTGTGGGGTTTATGCCGATACTTATCATTTACTTACTCATGATTTTGGGATTTTGGATTTCTATGAGATTTCTGGATTTTGGGGAAAACCGCAAGAATATATATAAAAACCTCTCTCCTTCCTCTCTTTTTAAAATATAAGTTGCGGTTTTCTCGTGATGTATGTGTCATCCACCATGAGATTTCATGTTTTCTGTTGGATTTCGAGACCCGATTCGAGGAGTGGATGAACCGTCTCGGATACATGGTGGGCCCGGTATGGTACCCCGGGGCAAGAAGATCGAGTTGTAGACGATGAGCCTGGCAGGGGAAGACTACCTACCGGTGATGTCTGGCGCAGCAGATATATGGAGGATACCGACCGTTGTCGTGAGATTTGATGATATGGGCCGATCCGGACTGACGGAGCCCGAGATATTGAGACTATGAGGTATTGAGACTTGAGATTTACATGTTTTATGTCGATGCTTGACACAGATTTCCATGGATTTCATCGATGATGTTTCAGACTTCTATACAAAATTTTACTATGATGAAAGTTAAAGACTTTTTATACAGATATATCCAGATTTCAGGGTTGATTGTTTTACATTCATGGTGCATGCATACTTATTCACACGACATATTACTATTTGAGGCACTGACACGAGCACGGAACATTTGCACTTACGCGTAGTTTATTACCCTGCACTACTAGATGACTAGTGACATATTAGTATATTATTATGACCTAGGATAGCGTCGTGCATTCGATTTCTTTTCGCAGATGTATTCTACTCACGAGTTGGCAACTCACCCCCGTTGTGCCAAATTTTATTACAGGTTCGATGTAGTGGTTTCCTTGGCAGCTTGCTGGCACATCTTTTCATTCAGGGTGATTTGCACGGTAGGTTGGTTCACTTGTATCAGGATCGCCGTTGTACTTTTATTATTTCATTGGTATCTAGTAAGCTCCATCAACAAAACTTGTATTACTTGATAAGTTTAAAGGACCCGTTATTTATTTCGACCTTAGAGTCACGCTTGTATTATTATGGTATCTGGTGGATTTGTTTTCTTTTGAGTTTTGAGCCCCGCCCTTTGGCATTGTATATTATTGTGCTTGGTGTGGTTGTTTCCGCCTGTTGGCGTAGAGCTAGCTCCCGCTTGGAGATGCCTTTTTATTGTTTGTATATATTATACTTGTTTATACCCGTTTGGGGCCAGTTTTTACAAAGGAGACTCTGCCGAAATTTTTGAGAAAATTTGATCTTGTTTTTTTAAACTTGTTTTCCTACATGTTTTTCTTTATTTCTTCTCTGAATGGTTTAGATTTCTGGGCTTCGGCTTACTTAGATTAAGTTGTGCCTCTAGACGCTTCGTAATTTAAGTGCCGGTCACGTTCCGTACCTTCGGGTCGTGACAAAGTTGATATCAGAGCCAGGTTTAACCTTGTATATGTCTAGGGTGACCCTTGGTTGATGGAGTAGGTGACTTAGGTAGAGTGACGTACCGTGGGTATGATCCGCGGCATACTTACGATACGCTACTCTGCTTAAGAAGCCTTAGGATGTACATTTCTTTGCATCGTATTCTATTCATTCCTTTGATCTATCTTCGTCGATATCGGATGATGTTTCTGTTACCACGGTCGCACGGGCAGAGGGAGCTGCGGCTCGAACGCGATAACCCATAGGGTATCGTTTATTCTTGAGGATTGAAGCATCGTTGAGGGTGCGGAAGAAGGGTATTCACATGCCGTCCAGACGAAGTTAAAGGGTTCGAACGATTGTCAGAGACCCATTTTCCCAAGTTTAATGTATTCGGAAGAACATGCAGGTATTTCAATGGACCCTCTAGAAGAATGAAACCCTGACTCGACATAATGACCACGAGAACGCCTTTGAACCTTAGGGTTTACGGCAATTCCGCGGTGCCATTAGTGAGGCTTGGGTTTGCCCTTCTATGACTGGTCCGCAGATGCTGGGGCATGTACTGGATATTTTTAAATTGTACTTGAGTGTTGAGCTCTCGGGGAATTTTGGGATTTTGATAAATCGATCGAAAAGTTTAATGTCGTCCGGATATCAGGTGAAGAGATAGATTACGTGGGAGACTCTTGATATGAGTATTGCCGTTGGTAGCGCAGTCAGCACAGCTACGAAGAGACGAGTTTGAATCAGTCGACATCAGAGGAAAGAGGCGCACATTGACGATAGTGTTTACGATTGTGATTTGGTGATTTGAATTTCATATTTCCGCTGTTTGGATTTTGGTATTTTGAGGATTTTGTGCTACGATTGGTATTTCCTATGTGTACTTTCATTACACTTTATTCGTGTTTCAAAATTAGTAGTATTGATGTTGTTTTGTACATACCCAGTGCACTCGATTTGGTTTTATACATTTTGAGATTTTGATTTGATTTCGTGCATATGGGTTACACATGATTTTGACATATGCTTCGACCTAGTTTTCATGCATTTTCGTACTGTGATTTCGAATTTGATATTCGGTGTATGTTTTCGTGCACCATGTGTACCTGATTGAGATTCTTGCACACACTTGGCGCACTTGATGCGATTTTGTGCACCCCAGATGCACTAAATCGGGGTTTTGTGCAGATTAGATGCACCTGATAATAGAGTCGTGCACGCCCGTTGCACTTGACAGATGTTTTTGGTGCACACCTGTTGCACTTAGTTTTGTTTCTGTGCGTATTTGTGGCATCTGTATTTGGTTTAGATTTCAGTGCGCACCGGACGCACATGATATTTTTATGATGTGATTAGGAATGATTTCATTATGAGCAGTATGTTTTTTTATAATCATTGCTATTTCATTTAGTAACCAGACGGGACGTGTATGTTAAATAAAAGATATATATGTATAGCTATTTTTTTTAATAAACGTCCGCTACTTATGTCGTGACACGCGTATCGCACGGCGATTTTAAAAAGGGGATTTTTGCGTGTTTCTTTATTAAGATATTTAGCCGATTTTACTACGATGCGCACTATATATAAGTTATAGTTTTGATGTATATTATATTGGTTTTCGTATTGATTTTTGATATTTTATTTTCACCCTAACTCCGATGATTGCGTTATGCTTGACGAAGTTGATTTTAGTTATGTATTGATGATTTCGGAGCCCCGACGATTAGAGTGTTTTGGCTGAATGTTTTAGTAATTGGGGGGGAGTTTTAATTTAAATTCGGGGACCGAATTTCTTAAAGGGGGGAAGATTGTAACGTTTAAAAAATAAATAAATAAATAATTAAATAAATAAAATCCTTTAAGTGAATTTTCTGATTTTCGGTAAAGTAAAGCGTATTTTTCGTAAAACTAAACCGTAATTATTTTTCATTATAAATTTAAAAAGACCTATTTTAATCATGTAATTACTAGTAAATGGTGTTTATTTAGTCACTTATAAATTTTTAGTTTAATGAAATATTTTTCCTAAATTAATTATTTTAAATATTAACATAAGCTTTTAAATATACATTAAATTAGTGTAAATTACAATTTGCAATGGGTTTATTTTTCAAAAGTGAACCATGACATATTAGAATTAGGTTTTTAGCATGCTAATCTCTTCTTGAATTGTCTTTAAAATTCTAGAGTTTTCCATGATGAATTGAATTAAGAAAATTAATAAAATAAAGAAATTTATGGAAAGACATAAAAGGTGTATTTATTTGGAGAATGTTCTACACTATTCTTCATTACTTCTTCCTCTCTTTTCCTCACCTCATGTCCGGCCTCACCTCCATGGGCAGCCCCAAAAATTTCCCCCCATCATTTTTGCATTAAAAATCATAAAAATTCATCAAAAATTCCAAAAATAAACCACAAAAATCAACATTCAACCTCTACCATTTTCCTTTGACCTATTTAGCATGGAATTTGGAGTTGGAAACCATTATTTGGAAGCATATTTTCATGTGTGGATCTCATGATTTGAAGGTATAATTTTTATTCTTATGATTAATTGTTGTTAAATGCTTTTATTTAGCATATTTAGATTTTCTTAATTAATTCTATTTGCAAGTTTAAAATTCAAGAAAGGGTTTCTAAAATCAAGTTAGGGTTTTTATTAATTAAGTGGGGTTATAATAAGTAGCTTAACATTTTTAGAAGGGAAAAATGTAGCATGGTTTATGTATTATAATTTGTGCATTCAAAATTGTTTAAATTAAGCAATTTTGCTAACTAGATTTTTATAAATTATATATATTGGTGTGTTAAAATTCTAATTAAGGTTTTTATCATTATCTTATGGTTTTAATGAGAATATCAACATGTTAAAGGAATGAAAGACCTAATCTAATTATTACTTTCAAATTGTTAGTTAATATAATGTGATAAATATGCTATTTCGGTAAACTAGGTTTTAGAAATTAATTTAAAATGTAGTATTAAAAATCTAATTAGGGCTTTAGCTCATTCTTAAGGTTTCATGGAGTGGTTTAACACTTTAATATATGCAAAATCAAGTTTAGTAGTGGAATTGTGAATTTTTGCTTAACAAGTGTTAATTTTGGCTAATTTGCAAACTAGAAATTTTAAATTAAGACAAAATGGTGTGAGAAAAATATGGTAATGGTTTCTATAATCTAGTTATGTGATTTAATGAATATTATGACCATTAGTTTCATTTAAACATCAAGTTTTGAAGTAAAACGGTAAATTGGCGTTTTCAGGTTTTTACGAAATCGGACGATTTGATCGATTTTAGGGTTTCGATGATTTAAACCATGTTTTATATTATAAATAATAAGTTTTGAAACTACAAGTTGTTTGTTGGTGTTTTATCTCGATCAATCAGCGTTTGTACGCCGATATCGAGCGATATTGGTTCCTTTGCATGAGCGGGTCATAGGTTTTAACCTATGCGCGTTTCGTGCGTCGTTTTGGTTTTATCCGTGATTCAGTTATGAAATTATATATATTTGCGTATAGGTACCTCTCACGTGGACTTTGGACGAGGAAGAAGAGGAGGGCGACATCGTCTTCGGCAGATAAGGACCAGGTGAGTAGATGTATATCTACGGAGGAAGTCGGGTGGATGGCGTTTAGCACCCCCGCAAACATAGAATAGGAATATTGCTTATTGTCATTAGGAAGTCGGACGTAACCTTAGATTCTTGGCGAGTAGGACCCAATTAAAGACCTTAGGTTGGACTAGACTGATTTAGATAAACTTTACCAGAGGAGGAATGTCTTGGAGGAAATTCGTAGGTTTCAGGTAGACACACACACGCACGCACAGAAACTTGGCTTTGTGTATATGTGTATGTGTATATATAAGTAGGAACGTGTGTAGGTGTATATATACACAACATGTATATGTGATATAAGGATGTTATATGATACATGGGGATGAGACGATATAACTGGGCTTGATTGCGTGATCTCTTGGCTATACAGTCATATTATGATCTTAGCGGATCGTTGGAAAATGAGAGAATAGATATGTATACATAAACGATAATAGGTGATGATGACATTGAGATATACGAGACTCTAGAATAGAACCTGGACCGTAACCTGTGACTTGATTACGATATGATATATGTGTGACTTGGTTATGACATGATATATGTGTGACTTGGTTACGATATGATATATGTGTGACTTGATTATGATATGATATATGTGTGACCTGATTACGATATGATATATATGACATGATTTTTCTGAGGAACAATTGACGACGTATATGTTCGCAGACAATGATGATTGATAATATTGGGATGTATGCGATTACAGTATAATACCTTTGATCATGACATTATTTGATGATAATATTATACGAATGATGATGTACGTAGGTGATACTTGACCCGTATCCCGATATTGGAATGCCGCACGATAGATTTTACCGTACGAGACATAGATGTGATGATTGATCCACGCTCTTGATTCGAGGAAGCCGTACTACGTACGTGACGCTATTGAGGCTGGATCACCGACTATTACAGATATGGACTCAGACCTTAGGTGGGTTCTTATTTCCTATCGACTAGTTCCTTTAGTTTAGTTCCTTAGGGGGTTAGATAGATACTAGTTGAGGCTCGAGTCATATAGTTGTAGTTAGATATGTATATTCCAAATGAGTGTTTAGTACACATTTTACCTTTACATTCAGATTGAAATCATCAAGTTGCATGTTCATACATATGTTTCTTTAGTCAGTATGAAACTCTGCCTGTTAGGACACCAGCACCATTACCGATGATGCGTATGTCCCATGTACACTTATTTGCCGGCTCACACACACATCATCGGTAATTGCCATGTCACGTACACTTTAGAACATATTATCATTTATTGATAGAATCAGCTAAAAGCTAGATCAATATAATATTGTGATTACTCTCAGGTGTTAGTCTAGACATTGCATTTATTCTTAGACATTTCATGCATTCACATTTTCATGTTATCATGCAGTATTGTGGGGCTTATGCCGATACTTATCATTTACTTACTCATGATTTTGGGATTTTGGATTTCTATGAGATTTCTGGATTTTGGGGAAAACCGCAAGAATATATATAAGAACCTCTCTCTCTCCTCCTCTCTTTTTAAAATATAAGTTGCGGTTTTCTCGTGATGTATGTGTCGTCCACCATGAGATTTCATATTTTCTGTTGGATTTCGAGACCCGATTCGAGGAGTGGATGAACCGTCTCGGGTACATGGTGGGCCCGGTATGGTACCCCGGGGCAAGAAGATCGAGTTGTAGATGATGAGCCTGGCAGGGGAAGACTACCTACCGGTGATATCTGGTGCGGCAGATATCCGGAGGATACCGACCATTGTCGTGAGATTTGATGATATGGGCCGATCCGGACTGACGGAGCCCGAGATATTGAGACTATGAGGTATTGAGACTTGAGATTTACATGTTTTATGTTGATGCTTGACACTGATTTCCATGGATTTCATCGATGATGTTTCAGACTTCTATACAAAATTTTACTATGATGAAAGTTAAAGACTTTTTATACAAATATATCCAGATTTCAGGGTTGATTGTTTTACATTCATGGTTCATGCATACTCATTCACACGACATATTACTATTTGAGGCACTGACACGAGCACGGAGCATTTGCACTTATGCGTAGTTTATTACCCTGCACTACTAGATGACTAGTGAAATATTAGTATATTATTATGACCTAGGATAGCGTCGTACATTCGATTTCTTTTCGCAGATGTCTTCTACTCACGAGTTGGCAACTCACCCCCGTTGTGCCAAATTTTATTACAGGTTCGATGTAGTGGTTTCCTTGGCAGCTTGCTGGCACATCTTTTCATTCAGGGTGATTTGCACGGTATGTTGGTTCACTTGTATCAGGACCACCGTTGTACTTTTATTATTTCTGTAAGTCCACGTTGCCCACCCCGGTGCTTGCGGGGAGGCGGAAAACATAATAAAAATCGGATTTTTAAGAACTTAGGCAACATGGACCTTGCTTGTGAGGATCTTTGCTAAACATAAACTTGCTAACCCTAACTACAAAGTAGCTAAGTGATGGAAAGGTTATACCTTGAGTTCAAAATCCTTCTCTCCTTGCTCCTTGGAATGGTTGAAAGAGTTCACCTTACTTGTCTTCTCCCGTCAAAGAAGGATCCACCCGAAAGCCACGACCTTTAGCTTCAACTCCAAGCTAGGAGTAACTAGAGTGCAAGAAATGCTAAGACTTGAACCCTAGAAGAGAGTAGAGAGGATCAAGTGAAGGTTTTTCTCAAGCTTTTTGTTTCTCAACACATGAGAGGGAGAGAGCTTGAGGGAGAGGATGAGCAAGAGAGAGAAATAATATGAGAGAATGAATTATTAGTGAGCCATTCTCACTAATATGTGTGAATAATTTTAATTGAATAATTAGCTTGAAAATTGTCATGGTAAATCATGACATGACCATTATCATTTCAATTTTTGCAAAGATCAAAGAGCATCTTCCAAAAGAAATGATGATGGTCAAAGTGTCAACCTTGGTCAACAAGTCAATGAAGTCAAATTGTCAACAACAACCATGCACAATTATTAAGCTAATTATCAATTAACAATAATTCACACAAAAGCAATGGGGTTAATAAAATGACAATAGTCATTAACCCTAAACAAGGTCCTCTCCCTCAATCTCTAGCAACTGTGCATACGCACCCGCATTCGTGATCCGAGGAACACGAATACTCTGAGAAAAACCAATCTCAAAACATATACTAGGATCCGGCTTAAACCAAAGCCCGCTAGTATAAACTGTCCGGACAGCAAACGCGCACAAGTGCGCGGATGCGAACGAACCCTGTCGCAAAACCATGCGACCTCTACTCATTTTGCCTAAAGGCGAATAGCTCTCTGTGTGGGACTCTAAAGACTCGACACTACGCTGGCAGTGGGTTTAACCACAGACCGCAAGCGGCACTAGCTGTACGTAACGGTCCCCAGGTAGATGTCGATAAGAAGACTGACGAGGTGAACCCCATCTGCACTCCTACTGAGCCTGTATGTGACAGTCTCCGTACAGTCCGGTCTGTTCGTCTGATACATCGCATGGCGGGCCTAGGGGGCGGTGAACGTCAGTCCCCTAATAGCGGTACAAGTCGTGTCGGAGTGTAGCCCAGAACACCCTGAGATAACACTGGAAACCTACCAGTATATCTCGCTTGCCCTGGCCAGGGACTACTCGTGTAATGGCTCTCTTGGACACAGCGCGATGTCAACCCCCAATACCGGGAGAGACGAATCCTGTCTAACCGTCACTGCCTCCAAGTGCTTCGGGACTGCACCCAAGAACTACCTGTTTGCACGACTCCTTTGAGCCGTGGTAGGGTAGTAATCAAAGTGCAGTGGGAACACACTCAAGGCGAAGTGACAGTGTCAAGTCAGCGGACTAAACTGTACTCATGTCACCTGGGAACTGATAACTGACGATAGGTATATTACCAACCAACAGTTCCCGACGAGTCCTGTCCAGTGTACTCGTAACCTAACGAGCACCCGCATACTATCCCAAGTACGACGTACTAACGGCTGTGGGACAGACCGTCTCCCACACTGGGATGAGAAGCGCATACGCTAGTCTACTCCGGAGTATCGATGCCCTGTCTCAATAGTCCAACGACCAGGGACCTGTATAAGGATGTGCTTATAGATTACCCAGCTCCCACGAGTGCGAGCGCCATCACAACGCTGGTAATCAAGCAAAGATCCTAAGGGCTCTACTAATATGTATACCAGCAATATGCTAAAAGAAACACATGCACATATTAAAGCAGAGACAAACCAAGTAGCATACTACCATTTCGAGCAAGATTGTATATACAACTGTGAATATCCCAAGCTTCCATTAAGTAATATACAAACTAGTATGATACAGTAATGGCCTCTAGGGCATATACACTAACAATCTCCCACTTGCACTAAGGCCATGTACTGGCGTATCGAAGACCTATCATCTCGATCAGCCGCTCGAACTGAGTCTGGGGCAAGGCCTTTGTGAATGGATCTGCTGTGTTATCCTCTGATGCAACTCTCCGGACCTCGATCTCCTGACGATCCACGATCTCCCTGATCAGGTGATACCGCCTTAAGATGTGTCTGGATTTCTGATGGGACCTGGGTTCCTTCGCTAAAGCTATAGCCCCGTTGTTGTCGCAATACAGAGGTATTGGGTCAACAATGGACGGAACCAACTGAAGTTCTTTCAAGAACTTCCTCATCCAGACAGCTTCTTTTGCGGCATCAGATGCAGCGATGTATTCCGCTTCCATAGTCGAGTCAGCAACGGTTTCCTGTTTGGAGCTCTTCCAACACACCGCCCCTTCATTGAGGGTAAAGACAAAACCCGACATGGACTTGGAATCATCCTTGTCACTCTGGAAGCTGGAGTCAGCAAAGGCCTCAATCTGCAGGTCTTTTCCGCCATACACCAAGAACATCTCCTTAGTCCTTCTCAGGTACTTGAGAATGTTCTTTACTGCTATCCAATGTTTCTCCCCTGGGTTTGACTGATACCTGCTTACCACACTCAGTGCATAAGCCACATCCGGTCTGGTACACAACATCGCATACATTATAGAGCCTACCGCAGAAGCGTAGGGTATAATAGACATGCGATCCCTCTCCAAATCAGTCTTGGGAGACATCTCTTTGGAGAGGGTGATCCCGTGACAAGCCGGTAGATTACCGCGCTTGGAATCTTCCATACTGAATCTCTTCAGTATGGTGTCGATGTACCTGGACTGCGAGAGTCCTAATATCCTCTTGGATCTGTCACGGTAGATCCAGATACCCAGAATGTATGAGGCATCACCCAGGTCTTTCATGGAGAACCTGTGTGACAAGAACCCCTTGACAGATTGTAGCATAGGAATGTCATTTCCTATTAAGAGAATGTCATCCACGTATAAAACGAGGAATACTACAGTTCTCGCTACAAATCTACAATAGATGCATGGTTCATCTGGATTTTTGATAAAGCCAAATTCTTTGACCGTCTCATCAAAACAGATGTTCCAACTCCGCGATGCCTGCTTGAGTCCATAAATGGACTTGAGCAACTTGCACACCTTTCCGCTGCTCCCACCCTGAATGAAACCCTCTGGCTGGTCCATATAGACACACTCCTCTAAATGACCATTTAGAAAAACTGTCTTTACGTCCATCTGCCAAATCTCATAATCGTGGAAAGCAGCGATGGCAAGAAGGATCCGAATGGATTTCAGCATAGCTACTGGAGAAAAGGTTTCGTCATAGTCCAAACCAGGTCGCTGACGAAAACCCTTTGCTACCAGTCTAGCTTTATAGGTCTCAACCTGTCCATCTACACCAATCTTCCTTTTGAAGATCCACTTGCATCCTACGGGTTTTACCCCGTCTGGAGCAATGTCCAACGTCCATACTTTGTTGGTGTACATGGACTCCATTTCGGTCCGCATTGCATCCAGCCATTTTACCGAGTCGACGCTCTGAATGGCTTGCTGGAAGCTAGTAGGCTCATCACAATCTATGATGCAGTCCTCTCTATCCCCGTCAATGAGAAAACCGTAGTACCTCTCGGGCGGATGAGACTGCCTACTACTCCTGCGGAGTGGCATGGGAATGTCTTGATCTTTCGAACCCTCTGGTTCTACTAAGCTTTCAGTAATAGCTTGCGGTTCTGGAATTTCTTCCAGTTCTATCGCGCTCCCACTTAATTCTTTTTCTATGAACTGATGTTCTAGAAAGTGGGCATGGCGAGAAACAAGGACTTTTTGTTCCTCTTCGCAATAGAAGTAATATCCCTTGGAGTTCTTTGGATATCCCACAAACTTGCACTGTACTGAGCGTGCCTCGAGCTTGTCCGCATGCTGCTTTTTTACAAAAGCTGGACATCCCCATGTCTTAATGTGATTAAGATAGGGTCTCTTCCCACACCACATTTGATATGGTGTAGTAGGCACAGTCTTAGTTGGAACTCGGTTCAAAAGGTATGCTGCTGATTCTAGCGCATATCCCCAGAATGATCGCGGTAACTCAGCGTTACTCATCATGGACCGTACCATTTCCAATAGGGTCCGGTTCCGTCTCTCCGATACACCGTTATGTTGCGGAGTGTATGGAGGAGTAAGCTGAGAGAGAATTCCATTCTCTTTTAAGTAGTTCAGGAATTCGGCACTTAAGTATTCTCCACCTCGATCCGATCTTAGAATCTTGATACTTTTGCCGGTTTGTTTTTCTACTTCATTCTTATATTCCTGGAATTTTTCAAAAGCCTCGGATTTATGTTTCATTAAGAAGACATAACCGTACCTTGAAAAATCATCCGTAAAGGTAATGAAGTAAGAATAACCGCTTCGCGCATGTGTAGACATTGGACCGCACACGTCGCTGTGTATGAGTCCCAAGAGCTCGCTCGCTCTTTCTCCGTGTCCAGAAAACGGAGCCTTTGTCATCTTTCCTTTGAGACAAGATTGACAAGTTGCATACGATTGATATTCGAACGAATCTAAATATCCTTCAGTATGTAACTTAGTCAATCTTCTCTCGTTGATGTGACCCAGTCTACAATGCCATAAGAAAGTTTTATTAATTTCTGGAGACTTTCTTTTGTGTGCATTCTGGATATTAAAAATCTGTGGTTGGTTTAAAACGTATATACCGTTGTTCAATGTACCTGACCCAATCAAAACTTGATTAAGGTGAATGTTCACTACATTACTTACAAATGCAAATTCATAACCTTCTTTAGATAATAAAGATACAGAAATGATATTACAGGTTGCATTTGGTACATAATAACAACTACGCAAAACCAAAAAGTGTCCATCTGATAATCCCAGGTGATAGTCCCCCACGGCCTCAGCATCCATGCTAGCACCGTTCGCAACTCTGAGGGTCATGTCACCTGCCTTCAAAACTCTACGCTTTCTCAACGCCTGCAAAGAATTACAGATATGAGATCCTGATCCGGTATCCAATACCCAGGATGTAGAGTTTATTGATAGACAGTTTTCAATAACATACACACCTGAAGCTGAAGCTGCAACTCGCTTCAAATCCTGTGTTCTGGCTTTCCAAGCCTTGCAATCTTGTTTCCAGTGACCACTTTTGTGACAATAGAAGCATTCTTCCTTCCCCACCAGCTTCCCCGCTACCTTTGTTGCTTTACCCTTTCCCTTCGTATCCACTTTACCGACACCGCCTCTTGGTTTGGCGGGGGCTTTCTTCTTCTTGCCCTTGGCTTTCGCCCTGGACCTAGAAGAGGAAGATCCTCCTACAAACAAAGTGGATGTCTCCCTACCCTTCTGTAGGGTGCCCTCAGCAGTCCTCAACATGTTCAGAAGTTCGGCAAGTTCAACCTCCTTTCCTTGCATGTTGAAGTTAAGAATGAACTGGGCGTAAGTGGAAGGAAGGGACTGGAGAATCAAATCAGTATAGAGTTCATTCTCCAACGTGGTCCCAAGGTCCGCGAGCTCCTCTATGTAGCCGATCATCTTAAGCACGTGGTCCGCTACCGATGATCCGACGGCCAACCTTGCCGAAAAAAGCTTCTTCGACACTTCGTATCTTGCGATACGAGACTGCTCTCCATACAGTTCTTTTGTATGGAGAAATATGGACTCTAGGTCCATATTCTCGTGCCTCCTCTGATGTTCGTTGTCCATCGAGGCTAGTACGAGGCATCTGGCCCTCGCGCAATCTATCTCCCATGTCTTACGGATTTCTACATCCGCGACGCTGGAGGTGGGACCTGGGACAGGGGGAGCTTTGGTGGTAAGTATATACCCCAGCTTGTCATAAGTGATAGCCATCTTGACATTCCTGAGCCAATCTTTGTAGTTTGGCCCTGTCAATATGTTTTTATCTAATAGTAACTTAAGTCCGGTCATCTTGAATGGTCGCTGCAATTAGGAGAGAGAAAAGAAACACTTTAGCATGATGCTCTTGCAAGTTTAGAGTGGTTTTTAGTTTGTCTAAACTGGATGGCTCCCACTGTCTCTCGAATCCCTTCTCAAACCGTAAAGAAAAGGATTAGCCGGGATCATTCTCACCGTACAATACTTGCTTAACCGTTCAGCCAGGCCAGTGTCGGTACTTCGAGGGAGGTTTTCCAACGCTTTCGCGAAGTTCCTTAATTAAGTAACCTCTTTTCCCTGTGGGCGTAGCCCCGCTAACACCTTTCTAGGCACCTACTAGGTTTATAGCATTGATCGTTAAGTGAGAGTTTTCCCGAGGAGTAGCATATACTCACAGTAGGATCGGGATCCAAATATCATCGCGTGATAAAGCCGAAGGAATCCTACCAGAATCATCACACTCCAAATGGTATGCAACGCTAGCAAGTTTCAGTACTTATGAAACTCCCGATGTGGATTTTTGCCCCATGCTCTTATGACCTTGACTTTGGCCAAAATATCATAAGTCACATGTCAAGTTCTACCCGTCATTCTCCTGGTTAATTTGGACCCACTCGTACCTACCCTTGACTTTGGCCAAAATGGCAGCACGACTGTCCCAAATCAACGCATCTATCTATGCTGCACATGAATACCCAAACGCTACCAATCACTATGCCTTGACTTTGGCCAAAATACATAGCTTGAATACTTTTGACCATTCATGTGGAATGACGGAGGGCTACGAATGGTTTTGGCGAAACCGTGAACGTAGTGAACTTGATATAATCGATGGAACGAGATAGCTTTTAAAAGGAGTGGTTCAAGCTCCGCGTTTAAAAGTTTAGTTTTGAAAAGAACCGAGTGGTTTTCAAAGTGTTCCAATCGACTTTTACTTGGTTTATTTCTTGCATTAGTTCTTTTAATGCGTCCCATCATTTAATCCTACCATTGCAGACCATTGCAGAAAACAACCAAAATATGACGTACGCTTATGCCATTCGCATTCGCCACGGGGCCCCGTCATCACCCGTTAGGTTACTTAACTAACGACAGAGCGGGGGCTGGGCTAGCGCGGCTGTAAAACATAAGCAACGCCTAAATAGTTATTATATATTAATATATAGCAATGATAGACATTACAGATCACAGATGAATACATTGGATATACTAGGAATCCGCAATGCGTTCGAGCCTGCAACGTAAAGCGGATTACACGGTCGCGGTGAATAGCCAATACCCCACCCAAGACCCCTACGGGTGCGGCAAACTACCCGCCAAGCACCCGAAGCGAAGCAACCTCCCTCACCACCGTGAGTAGGCCACTCGGCACTTCGAGATACCCGGTAGTTTGTGCACCCCTCCATGGGTCTATCCTAGGAGCAAAAACAGTAAAAAGAATTATACAATGACGGCTACAACCCCGACCCGGTTGTGCGGCCATACAAATAATATTATTACATCAATTTACATGTTACAAATGAATGAAAGAAAAATAACGCTCATCTCACATCCACCTCGGCTATTCACCCGCGATAATCCAATCCATTCATATCCACAAACCAATAACAATCACAGATAACAGAGATGTATAACCCCGACTAATCGACTTATAGCGATTAGCCGACGTTCAATACATACAAGCATCACAGATATAACCGATATAGTTAAAGTGTAGTGAAGTTCCGAAAAATACGGATTTATAGGCCCCCAAAAGTAAATTTTAGTTCTGGAAAATCTGGGCACATATAACATGTCCTAAAATTCCCAAAACCAACACAGAAACATACTGCATCAAAAACGATGCAGAGAGGGGACAAGACGGCCGCGCTTCCGCGGCAAGAGCTTCCTATTGCCGCGGATCCGCGGTCCTCTAGTCGCCTCTCTGGTTCGTCTTTGGTGGTTGTTTACACAAAACCCTGAGATAATTTTTGGTATATAACAAATTTCATTTTGACCAGAAAAAAAATTAACAGAAACTTAGGGTTTTGCGAGTTTGGTTTTTCGATTTTCCGGTTTCGAAACTTCGTTACACTTAACTACTTAGCTAGTTTAGGTTTAGTTAGTCTCTGATACCACTGTAAGTCCACGTTGCCCACCCCGGTGCTTGCGGGGAGGCGGAAAACATAATAAAAATCGGATTTTTATCAACTATAGGCAACATGGACCTTACTTGTGAGGATCTTTGCTAAACATAAACTTGCCAACCCTAACTACAAAGTAGCTAAGTGATGGAAAGGTTATACCTTGAGCTCAAAGTCCTTCTCTCCTTGCTCCTTGGAATGGTTGAAAGAGTTCACCTTGCTTGTCTTCTCCCGTCAAAGAAGGATCCACCCGAAAGCCACGACCTTTAGCTTCAACTCCAAGTTAGGAGTAACTAGAGTGCAAGAAATGCTAAGACTTGAACCCTAGAAGAGAGTAGAGAGGATCAAGTGAAGGTTTTTCTCAAGCTTTTTGTTTCTCAACACATGAGAGGGAGAGAGCTTGAGGGAGAGGATGAGCAAGAGAGAGAAATAATATGAGAGAATGAATTATTAGTGAGCCATTCTCACTAATATGTGTGAATAATTTTAATTGAATAATTAGCTTGAAAATTGTCATGGTAAATCATGACATGACCATTATCATTTCAATTTTTGCAAAGATCAAAGAGCATCTTCCAAAAGAAATGATGATGGTCAAAGTGTCAACCTTGGTCAATAAGTCAATGAAGTCAAATTTTCAACAACAACCATGCACAATTATTAAGCTAATTATCAATTAACAATAATTCACACAAAAGCAATGGGGTTAATAAAATGACAATAGTCATTAACCCTAAACAAGGTCCTCTCCCTCAATCTCTAGCAACTGTGCATACGCACCCGCATTCGTGATCCGAGGAACACGAATACTCTGAGAAAAACCAATCTCAAAACATATACTAGGATCCGGCTTAAACCAAAGCCCGCTAGTATAAACTGTCCGGACAGCAAACGCGCACAAGTGCGCGGATGCGAACGAACCCTGTCGCAAAACCATGCGACCTCTACTCATTTTGCCTAAAGGCGAATAGCTCTCTGTGTGGGACTCTAAAGACTCGACACTACGCTGGCAGTGGGTTTAACCACAGACCGCAAGCGGCACTAGCTGTACGTAACGGTCCCCAGGTAGATGTCGATAAGAAGACTGACGAGGTAAACCCCATCTGCACTCCTACTGAGCCTGTATGTGACAGTCTCCGTACAGTCCGGTCTGTTCGTCTGATACATCGCATGGCGGGCCTAGGGGGCGGTGAACGTCAGTCCCCTAATAGCGGTACAAGTCGTGTCGGAGTGTAGCCCAGAACACCCTGAGATAACACTGGAAACCTACCAGTATATCTCGCTTGCCCTGGCCAGGGACTACTCGTGTAATGGCTCTCCTGGACACAGCGCGATGTCAACCCCCAATACCGGGAGAGACGAATCCTGTCTAACCGTCACTGCCTCTAAGTGCTTCGGGACTGCACCCAAGAACTACCTGTTTGCACGACTCCTTTGAGCCGTGGTAGGGTAGTAATCAAAGTGCAGTGGGAACACACTCAAGGCGAAGTGACAGTGTCAAGTCAGCGGACTAAGCTGTACTCATGTCACCTGGGAACTGATAACTGACGATAGGTATATTACCAACCAACAGTTCCCGACGAGTCCTGTCCAGTGTACTCGTAACCTAACGAGCACCCGCATACTATCCCAAGTACGACGTACTAACGGCTGTGGGACAGACCGTCTCCCACACTGGGATGAGAAGCGCATACGCTAGTCTACTCCGGAGTATCGATGCCCTGTCTCGATAGTCCAACGACCAGGGACCTGTATAAGGATGTGCTTATAGATTACCCAGCTCCCACGAGTGCGAGCGCCATCACAACGCTGGTAATCAAGCAAAGATCCTAAGAGCTCTACTAATATGTATACCAGCAATATGCTAAAAGAAACACATGCACATATTAAAGCAGAGACAAACCAAGTAGCATACTACCATTTCGAGCAAGATTGTATATACAACTGTGAATATCCCAAGCTTCCATTAAGTAATATACAAACTAGTATGATACAGTAATGGCCTCTAGGGCATATACACTAACAATTTCATTGGTATCTAGTAAGCTTCATCAACCAAACTTGTATTACTTGATAAGTTTAAAGGACCAGTTATTTATTTCGACCTTAGAGTCACGCTTGTATTATTATGGTATCTGGTGGATTTGTTTTCTTTTGAGTTTTGAGCCTCGCCCTTTGGCATTGTATATTATTGTGCTTGGTGTGGTTGTTTCCGCCTGTTGGCGTAGAGCTAGCTCCCGCTTGGAGATGCCTTTTTATTGTTTGTATATATTATACTTGTTTGTACCCGTTTGGGGCCAGTTTTTACAAAGGAGACTCTGCCGAAATTTTTGAGAAAATTTGATCTTGTTTTTTTAAACTTGTTTTCCTACATGTTTTTCTTTATTTCTTCTCTGAATGGTTTAGATTTCTGGGCTTCGGCTTACTTAGATTACGTTGCGCCTCTAGACGCTTCGTAATTTAAGTGCCGGTCACGTTCCGTACCTTCGGGTCGTGACATCCCTCAAAAGTAGGTCTGTGGTTTGAGGACGAACCATTGTTCGAAGTGGGGGGAATGTAATACCCCAGGTGGAGTTGGGGCTGAATACCACGTACCCTGTGAGAAGTGTGATGTTATCCGGTATCGAGGTGGGGATGTAACCGATACGGATGAACACGGGGACCCACCAGAACAATGGGGAGTATCGAATTCCATTCCGAAAGAGGGCACGATCTGAACTATAAATGGAATGATACCACTCCTATAACGCAGAGGCGCCTTTTGGATGAATCGGAACTCCGGAGTTTGAAAAACTCCGTAGTTAAGCGTGCTTGAGCCAGAGAAATTCTGGGATGGGTGACCTACTGGGAAGTAGCCCCGGGTTCATTCAAAGGGACAAAACCGTACGGTTTCGGCCAAAGCGGACAATACCATGTGTGTTTGGGGGTGGGTCGTGGCAATATAATACCCACCAGCTGTTCCCAATGAGTCATATCCAGTGTACTCATAACCCAATGAGCACATGCATACCATCTCCAGTACGACGTACTAATGGCTGTGGGACAGATTATCTCCCCTGCTGGGATGAGAAGCGTATACACTAGTCTACTCTGCAGTACTGATGCCCCGTCTCGATAATCCTACGACCAGGGACCTGTATAAGGATGTACTTATAGACTACCCAGCCCCACAAGTGTGACTGCAATCACAACGCTGGTAGTCAAGTAAAGATCCTAAAAGAAACATATGTACTTATAGACTACTCTACCAATATGTATAAGCGATATGCTAAAAGAAACATATGCACATATTGAGGTAGATACAAACCAAGTAGCAAACTATTATATTGAGCAAGACTGTTATTATATTCTTGTATATCCCAAGCTTCCAAAATGTAATATATAAACCAGTACTATACAATAATGGCCTCTAGGGTATATATCATTAACACCTACCATCAAATATATGTGTATGAAAAATCAAAGGATTTGAAGACCTTTAACCTATGCATCGATAAGTGCAAAAATGAACGTCTGTCGATAATGCAACATAAACTTCATCTGAGGCATAGGCAAGAAGTCTTCAAATTCTTTCATTGTGCAAATACATATATTTTACCCACCAGCTGTTCCCAATGAGTCATGTCCAGTGTACTCATAACCCAATGAGCACCTGCATACCATCTCCAGTACGACGTACTAATGACTGTGGGACAGACTATCTCCCCTGCTGGGATGAGAAGCGTATACACTAGTCTACTCTGCAGTACTGATGCCCCGTCTCGATAATCCTACGACTAGGGACCTGTATAAGGATGTACTTATAGACTACCCAGCCCCACAAGTGTGACTGCAATCACAACGCTGGTAGTCAAGTAAAGATCCTAAAAGAAACATATGTACTTATAGACTACTCTACCAATATGTATAAGTGATATGCTAAAAGAAACATATGCACATATTGAGGTAGATACAAACCAAGTAGCATACTATTATATTGAGCAAGACTGTTATTATATTCTTGTATATCCCAAGCTTCCAAAATGTAATATACAAACCAGTACTATACAATAATGGCCTCTAGGGCATATATCATTAACACCTACCATCAAATATATGTGTATGAAAAATCAAAGGATTTGAAGACCTTTAACCTATGCATTGATAAGTGCAAAAATGAACGTCTGTCGATAATGCAACATAAACTTCATCTGATGCATAGGCAAGAAGTCTTCAAATTCTTTGATTGTGCAAATACATATATTTTACCCACCAGCTGTTCCCAATGAGTCATGTCCAGTGTACTCATAACCCAATGAGCACCTGCATACCATCTCCAGTACGACGTACTAATGGCTGTGGGACAGACTATCTCCCCTGCTGGGATGAGAAGCGTATACACTAGTCTACTCTGCAGTACTGATGCCCCGTCTCGATAATCCTACGACTAGGGACCTGTATAAGGATGTACTTATAGACTACCCAGCCCCACAAGTGTGACTGCAATCACAACGCTGGTAGTCAAGTAAAGATCCTAAAAGAAACATATGTACTTATAGACTACTCTACCAATATGTATAAGCGATATGCTAAAAGAAACATATGCACATATTGAGGTAGATACAAACCAAGTAGTATACTATTATATTGAGCAAGACTGTTATTATATTCTTGTATATCCCAAGTTTCCAAAATGTAATATACAAACCAGTACTATACAATAATGGCCTCTAGGGCATATATCATTAACACCTACCATCAAATATATGTGTATGAAAAATCAAAGGATTTGAAGACTTTTAACCTATGCATCGATAAGTGCAAAAATGAACGTCTGTCGATAATGCAACATAAACTTCATCTGATGCATAGGCAAGAAGTCTTCAAATTCTTTGATTGTGCAAATACATATATTTTACCCACCAGCTGTTCCCAATGAGTCATGTCCAGTGTACTCATAACCCAATGAGCACCTGCATACCATCTCCAGTACGACGTACTAATGGCTGTGGGACAGACTATCTCCCCTGCTGGGATGAGAAGCGTATACACTAGTCTACTCTGCAGTACTGATGCCCCGTCTCGATAATCCTACGACTAGGGACCTGTATAAGGATGTACTTATAGACTACCCAGCCCCACAAGTGTGACTGCAATCACAACGCTGGTAGTCAAGTAAAGATCCTAAAAGAAACATATGTACTTATAGACTACTCTACCAATATGTATAAGCGATATGCTAAAAGAAACATATGCACATATTGAGGTAGATACAAACCAAGTAGCATACTATTATATTGAGCAAGACTGTTATTATATTCTTGTATATCCCAAGCTTCCAAAATGTAATATACAAACCAGTACTATACAATAATGGCCTCTAGGGTATATATCATTAACACCTACCATCAAATATATGTGTATGAAAAATCAAAGGATTTGAAGACTTTTAACCTATGCATCGATAAGTGCAAAAATGAACGTCTGTCGATAATGCAACATAAACTTCATCTGATGCATAGGCAAGAAGTCTTCAAATTCTTTGATTGTGCAAATACATATATTTTACCCACCAGCCACCAGCTGTTCCCAATGAGTCATGTCCAGTGTACTCATAACCCAATGAGCACCTGCATACCATCTCCAATACGACGTACTAATGGCTGTGGGACAGACTATCTCCCCTGCTGGGATGAGAAGCGTATACGCTAGTCTACTCTGCAGTACTGATGCCCCGTCTCGATAATCCTACGACTAGGGACCTGTATAAGGATGTACTTATAGACTACCCAGCCCCACAAGTGTGACTGCAATCACAACGCTGGTAGTCAAGTAAAGATCCTAAAAGAAACATATGTACTTATAGACTACTCTACCAATATGTATAAGCGATATGCTAAAAGAAACATATGCACATATTGAGGTAGATACAAACCAAGTAGCATACTATTATGTTGAGCAAGACTGTTATTATATTCTTGTATATCCCAAGTTTCCAAAATATAATATACAAACCAGTACTATACGATAATGGCCTCTAGGGCATATATCAGTAACACCTACCATCAAATATATGTGTATGAAAAATCAAAGGATTTGAAGACTTTTAACCTATGCATCGATAAGTGCAAAAATGAACGTCTGTCGATAATGCAACATAAACTTCATCTGATGCATAGGCAAGAAGTCTTCAAATTCTTTGATTGTGCAAATACATATATTTTACCCACCAGTTGTTCCCAATGAGTCATGTCCAGTGTACTCATAACCCAATGAGCACCTGCATACCATCTCCACTACGACGTACTAATGGCTGTGGGACAGACTATCTCCCCTGCTGGGATGAGAAGCGTATACCCTAGTCTACTCTGCAGTACTGATACCTCGTCTCGATAATCCTACGACTAGGGACCTGTATAAGGATGTACTTATAGACTACCCAGCCTCACAAGTGTGACTGCAATCACAACGCTGGTAGTCAAGTAAAGATCCTAAAAGAAACATATGTACTTATAGACTACTCTACCAATATGTATAAGCGATATGCTAAAAGAAACATATGCACATATTGAGGTAGATACAAACCAAGTAGCATACTATTATATTGAGCAAGACTGTTATTATATTCTTGTATATCCCAAGCTTCCAAAATATAATATACAAACCAGTACTATACAATAATGGGCTCTAGGGCATATATCATTAACACCTACCATCAAATATATGTGTATGAAAAATCAAAGGATTTGAAGACCTTTAACCTATGCATCGATAAGTGCAAAAATGAACTCTGCTGTCGATAATGCAACATAAACTTCATCTGATGCATAGGCAAGAAGTCTTCAAATTCTTTGATTGTGCAAATACATATATTTTAGGGTAGGGTGATCAACTTGAATGGTTTGGATCGTTAAAATATATCATAGATCAGGAGTTCCTGTTTTTAAAAAACGTGGACCAATTTGTAATGGATCACTACATATATGGTAAAAATGGAGGAAAAGTGCCATATGAAGGAAATTTTCACCTATGGCGTCACAAAATACATCCTCCACGATTTTATTCGACGATCGGCATTTATCATCTAAGATATGGATATACCAAATTTCATATGATTCTACCACTTTTTCACCGTTGATTTGATGGGTGCAAAATTAACGGTTTACCAACAATAGAACATTTTACCTTGCTAATTCAATGGTGAAATGGTGATAGAATCACATGAAATTTTGTGTATCCACATCTTAGATGATAAAGATGATTATGATGGGTGAATAAAATAATGAAGGATATACTTTTTTGACGCTACCTAACAAAAAAGCTTCCTAGGGCCCCCTCTAAAGAGAGAGAGAGAGAGAGTAATGGAGAAAGATAGAGGCCATAAGAGGCTTTTTTCTTTAGGTGGAGTCAAAAATCTATATCCTCCATAATTTTTTTTGACGATCGGCTTCCATCACTATCATTTTTATCATGTAAGATGTTGATACATCAAATTTCATGTGATTCCTCCATTTTTTTTACCGTTGAATTAGCAATGCAAAAGTTCTATTGTCTGTAAAATGTTAATTTTGCACCCACTAAAACAACGGTGAAAAGGTGATGGAATCTCATGAAATTTGGTATATCTACATCTTACATAATAAAGATGATGATGATTGGTGCCGATCGTCAAAAAATAACTCATGAGGGGTGTATTTTTTCTACAGCTTAGGACGAAATCCCCCCCTTTGGCCCCACCGCCCCCCCCCCCCCCCCCCCCCCCCCCCCCCCCCCCCCTCTCTATATATTAAAAAATAGTTAGGACTAATGTATCTATCCTTTTCTTATAGAATTGGCATCCCTGGGGTGCTTCGAACAAAATTTTTATGAGATTACTGATTAATTACTGTGTGTGATTAGTATTCTCTATTACTTTGTTGTATCTTTCTAGCTAGTTCATCATAATCGAAATAATTTAGAGCTGAATAAAATTCATTCATCACAGAGAGTGTGTGTGTATATATATGCCATGCAATTAGGTGAGGAAAGTTTCACATATATATTATAACATATTTGTGGGCTTAGCATCCAATTCCAAATTTTCTTATCAAAATCAACCCTTTGTTGTCCAAGGTGATAGGAGGGTGATTGCCATGCTGTGAAGGAAAATAATCTGACATTGGTCTACGATCTAATCTATAACTTGAATTTGACGAGCCAATCTAATTAAGGAAGCAAAGCAAGGTCTTTATGAGACTTTCTTGCAAGAAGAGAGATCGAAAACTCATGGCCATAACATATTTGTGGGCTTAACATCCAATTCCAAATTGACTATAATTTGGGAAGGCCAAATTAACACATCTAGCTGTTCAGAACGGGATAAGGTACAAGACAACCTACTATAAGAACATGCTTTTGTAGACTTAAACCAGATACATATGTTAAGCGCATTAACTTAATTTTTAGTTCTCAAAGGAGCAAAAATCAAATTACAACGGAATGAAAAGAAAAGCGATATCGATCATAGATTGCAGTTGGAGAAAATGCATTTACAAATCATTACGGCCGGAGCAACTTAAATCGACATAGCGGACATGAGGCTAGTTTTGTAGTCTTAAACCACCGAGCAATGCAGCTGTAATGAAAGAGATGAGAGCAAGGGATCCTTGCCAAGTCCGTCCGTTCCTCTGACGTATGATCAAGATACCCTTTGCAACATATACAACACGTCCCTTTCTCTCCAAACTCTCCGGCCATCTTACTACTATCATACTTGATCCTCTCCAGCGATGCAATTGCCATGTCTGCAGACGACGTGTCAACCTCACCCGCCTCATCTTCATCGTCTCTAATTAAGTGTAACTCCTCATCATCATCCTCATCTTCATCGTCACTCAAGAAGTACAACTCCTCATCCATATCCTCCTCATTGTCATTGTCATCGTTGTTGTCATCGTCAATATCCATGTCGCCTTCATTGACGAACAAGTTGACATCGAGAAGATATTCGACCCTGCCTTGGCCGTCCAAGAAGTAGTGTTGTACGGTCGTATGACAGAATTCGTTGACAAGATGTAGTAAGAAGTCGAAGGAATCAGGATCACGGATGCATCGAAGATGGGAGAGCTTGTCATGCAGAGCTTGAAAGAAGCCGTTTTCATGGATTAAATGGGCGGGGTGCAAAGTGAAAGAGACACTACTGGCTATTGGCGGCATCCTGATCATGGAAGCAGTAAGCCTTCGTGCTTTGAACGAGAAGAACGCGACGTTGTCGTTTGCCCAAGTCCGGAGTGCTCTGATTTCAACAGACATGTTGCGGAAGTCTTCAACTCTCTCCACCAGGATTGTATCATCTTCCTCTTCCATTGCTATTAATTGCCTCTTCTTCTTCTTCTTTGAATTTTTTTCTCCAAAATATATATATGTTGAGATAAGAAACGAGAGGGCTTGTTAGCATAGGACCTAATTTTATATGTAGGCGCTAAAGTGGTGCATTTTTCCAAATTAGGAACCGAGGATTGAACTCTGAATATGATTCGGACTTGGTTTTGGTAATTAAATCTTACACAAAACTTGGAAAGCAAGTTTTTACCGATAACAGTAAACTCACAAATATTTCTTTGTTGCACTAGAACCTGACTTTCCTATTTAGGGACCACAAGTATCCCTTTTATTTCTCCAATCCGTTAAGAGCAAAATAGCATTTTTTTGCACGTTCTATGCACGTTTGTAAGTTAAAAGATGAAATGTATTTCCATAAAAGTTAAGTATTATCATACGCTATCGACATGCTGTTTCAACATTACGAGAAATCCCATTCTTGATAAAATTAACAAATATTTAAATTATAGCCGATTTATTGCAAAATAGTTAATGGATTGTATAAAATAAAAGGAAAAAGATTGATGCAAATATAATATATTTAGAAAGGTTTTATTGTGAAATTAATTACTTAGATACCTAAGTAAACCTTAATCCATCTATAACTCTTAAAACCTATTTGATAGTCGGTCCATCATATCAATCAGTTAATATTTAGATCTTCTTAATCTCGCAGAATTTTTAAGTTGAAAAATAAGTTATAGATAAGTTTAAAGCTATTTTTGTAAAAGCTCAACCGTAGTTTATTGTTTATAACATGCTGGTATGTTGCACGTGTGATACACGTCATGTATATTTTCACAACGCAAAGATTTGAAAAGATTTTTAAAGAATTAGTTAGAGAGATAGTAACGTGCTAATGAGAAGAGTTACAGAGATGATGAGAACCTATAATGTGGAGTTTGTTACAGGTGAATAGCAATAATAACCCTAAAATCTTCATATTTTATTTTATATTTCAAGTTTAATATAAATCAAAATTATCAAATTTTTTACACATCAGCATTGCTGACATGACAGAAAATTAAAGGTGTTTCTTTTGCATGTGTTCCGTACACTCATCCTTTAGCATTAATATACTAGAGATAATTTTGTTGAAATTGAATAGTGCATGCTTTGTTGGATTTTAAAAGTGCAAATCCAGTTTCTGTTAAAAATCCAAAAAGAAAACAAAAACGATGTACAAAATTTGAAAACTATTAAATTCTTATAACGATTTGTGATATATAAATTTTTATATTTTCCTGTAAATTATATATAAAAAGTAACCGAATATTTAAGGATAACATTTGTAAAAAAATCTCTTTAGCAATGAATAATCAGGAGAATAGATCTTCCTAAAATTTATTATGAAAATATATATCTTTCTTGCCACATAAGCAATCATTATCCATGGGCAACTCTGAAAATAATAATAAAGATTGATATATTTTTAAAGATTTAGCAAAAAATAAACACAAGAATAGAAACAAAAAAGATAGACAAATATTTGAAAAGTATCAATATCTAAAAAGTATTTTTTAGATGAAAACTAAAAAGAGAAGACTAAAATATGATAATAAATTATCTCTAAAATGAATTGAAATCCAAATATCCTAAATTTTTAATACATCCAAAAGTAAAATTATAAAAAGTCATTAATATATCCACAAAACAAAAAAATATAAATTAAAATGATACATATTAAATATAATAATGTAATTTTATATTTTCTTGTAAATTATATATATAAATTAAGTAACCGAATATTTAAGGACGATTTTTGTTAAAATATATTTTTCAAATTTATTATGAAAATATACATCTTTCTTGGAACGTAAGCAATAATTATATTCATGGGAAAGTCTGAAAATAATATAAAAAAATGTTAATATATCTTTAAAGATTAAACTAAAGATAAACACAAGAATATAAACAAAAAATATATATAAATATTTGAAATGTATCAATATCTAAAGAGATTTTAAAAAAAAAAACTAAAAATAGAAGATTGAAAAATGATAATAAATGATATCTAAAATGAATTGAAATCAATTTATCCTTAATTTTTAATACATCCAAAAAGTTATAAAATGCCATTAAGACACCCACAAATCCAAAAATATAAATTAAAAATGATACGAATTAAATATAATATAAGTAACAACAAAAATTAATTTTAAAATATTAATTTTTAATCTTTATAACATTCAAAAATAGAAATAAAAAATATTGATAAATCCAAAAATTAAAATATACAAGCTTTTTAGGTGTTGTTAGGCGAAACGAAAGTGATGGAAACGAAGTATAGCACGCAAGCCAAAAGGAAGTACTTTATATAGCAAGTACTTTCATTTCATTTTCCACATGAAAAAATATGTTTGGTTTGGAATTAGAAAGTAAAAGGAAAGTTGAGATGAACAATGACATGAAACATATTATCTATTTATTAATAAAAGTAATTGGTTAGAGAAAAAAGAATTAGTTTAGATATCAAAATGAATTTATTTTTAGCTTTCCACCGACTTTCTAACTTCTTGGATGGTTAGGAAAAAATGGTGAGTGACTTACTAAATCTTATGTAGAAGGAAAGTAAGCCCACTTTTCATTTATCACTTTCTAATTGCCAAACACCTAAAATACTGAAAAGTGAATTATTTTCTTTTTACTTACCCACTTTCCCATTTAAAAGTGTAAGAAGATTTGAAAGATGAGAAACTTTTCTATTATTACTTTTCTTATAAAATATGTAAAGATTTAAGGACAATTATCTTAAAAAGATCTTATTTTAAGAAGTAATTAGGAGAATTGGTCTTTCTAAAATTTATTTTTGAAAATATACATTTTCCTTATAATAATTGGGGTGGATTGCGAAGCACAAAAATAAAAGGAAAAAGTTATATTAAAAAATTTGCAATATTAATAAATTAAAAATTTACAAATATTTGGAAAAATCTAAAACTATTTGTAGGATTTAGAAATCCAAAAATATAAAATGATTTGCGTCAGTAAACATTACAAAATAAAAATTAAGTGCGCAGGCCCCATCCCCTAAGGGCTGGCCATAGCCATGGGGCTGCTGTTGAGATAATAGCTTGCGGGAGTTTTTATGAAAAGTGAATTAATTTGAAAATCTGTGCATGCGAGCTAGTCTCGTTTTAAAATGTAGTAACCGCAAGTGCACGGCTTGTTATTAGTGAGTCGGCAAGTACGGATCGATCCACGGAGAGACGGTGATTAAGAGTTGTTAATGCGAGTTCAAAGAAAAGAATTGGTTTTGAATGTGTTTGTCACAATTTCACTGCTACTAAAGTGGGCTAAAATAATGGGGAGTTAGTAGCAGTCACTACTACAATAATGGATCACCCATACGGATTGGAAAATACGTAGGGGCAATTTTTGTTTGTCCTTACGGTTTCCACCGTAGGGACAGAATTCCTCTACGGTTATCCACATTGGAGCAAAGACTATAAAAAAATTATTTCCTTTCGTTGCCTCTACGGTGCCGCAAAAGAAACTCCTACAGTCGGCACCGTAGGGGCAAAGTCAGGAAATTAAAAAAAGAAAAAAGAAAACCCCCTACGCCCAAAATACTTACCCCAAATTCCCTGCCCCCCCCCCCCAAATTTTCCCCGTCGCCTCCTCCTCCTTCCCGAGCTCGTCATCTCCCTAGAGCTCGTCGCCGTCATCGCCCCACACCTCGTCGCCGTCGTCTAAATCCCCGACCTCCCGTCGCCCTAGCCCTCCTCCTTGCCGTCGTCGCCCTCCTCCTTTCCCGACCTCCCATCGTCGATCCTCCTTCCTGACCTCCTCCTCGCCGCCGCAGCAACCACGTCGTCGTCGCCACAGCACCTCATCCTCGTCGTCGCCACAGCCACCATCATCCTCCTCCTCATCGCTGCAACAGCCAATCTCCTCCTTGTCGCCGCCGCCTCGCTCCTAGCTTGTTCAATTTTCCGGTTAGTTTCAGCAATTTTAATTTTAATTTTCCTAAAATTTGTTGTTAATTTCTTCAATTTTAGGGATTTAATTATTAATTTTTAATAATTTTTTAGTGGTGGTGTTGTTAATTAATAGTTAAGGTTAGGTTAAGGGTTAGGGTTAGGTTTAGGGTTAATAGTTAGGGGTTAATTAGGGCCGAGTTAGGGTTAATTAGGGTTAGGATTAATAGTTAGGGTTAGGTTTAGGGTTAGAGATGTGGTTCGGGTTAGGGTTAATGATTAAGGTTAGTGTTAATAGTTAGGGTTGGGTTTAAGGTTGTGGTTGTGGTTAGGGTTAGGGTTAATGATTAGGGTTAGTGCTAGGGTTAGGGTTAGGGTAAAGGTATTTTAGTGTAATTTAGCAAACCAACAATAGTTAAGGGTACTTTAGCGTATTGTGTTTGTACGTGTGTATGTGTATGCATGTATGTGTGTGTGTGTGTGTCTGTGTACACGCACACGCAGACATATACACACATACTGTAACAACCCTAATTTTTGATACATTTTTCCTATACAAAATTTTTCAAATATATTTTTAAAATCCACAAAGGGGTATTTAAGCCTGAGCACAAGATTCAGGTAATTATTTTTGTTTTTAATTACAAGCTATAAGAATGAAATAACTACATTTTTAGTGTACAAGAAATTACTTTAAATTTAATATATACTAGGAGTATTTAAGTAATTAAAAACCATAATAATTACAAGAAGGAGCTTGTAGCTCATTGGTAATACCTTGCACTGCTGAACCAAGCCACCGGAGTTCAAATCCCATGCCCCACATTATTTTTATATTTATTTTGTTTTAATTTTTTGGGAAGTCAACGGTAAAAAGGCCATAACTCCCAAAATATGTACTGGACAACAAAAAAAAAATACCAAGTTGTTCCTCAGGAAACCCCCCGGCCATTGGACCCTTGACTCGGCCCGACTCGGCGCCGCCGGCCGGCGACTCGGCCGACTCGGTCCGGCGCCGCCGGCCGAGTCACCAACTGAGAAAAGTTGGCTCTTGACTTGTTCAACCCTCTTGCACACTTATTATACCTGGATCGGTTTTGATTTGGCCAATAAATTCCTTTTACTCCTAGGTTTAATGATTTTTAATGAATTTTTAATATTTTTTATATTTTTTTAATCCAAACCCTAACCCTATATAAAGACCCCTATCCTCTACCTTTTCCCCTCACAACTCTAAGTCCACCCTCTCAAATTCTCGAGAACTCGGTACGAAGAGCGAGAAGCGAAGCGCTGCCGAAATCGACGACGGATTCCGGCGACCGGATCAGGACCTTCGCGACGTTTTCAACGAATCGACAACCACCACGACCTCTAGCTTCCTTAGCTTGTCCAAATCGTAAGTCCCACCTCCTTCTATCTCTCTTTTCTTTAAGATAAAAATACGACTTTTTGAAACCCGACGGAAATCGGACAAATCGATTTCCGATTCGGTTTTTCTCTAAATTTCCACTTGTCACCTAATACATATTATCTACACATATGCTTGTTGACTATTAATCACCCATAAACCAATTTAATCAAACTTTTTCACATAAAATGATAACTTCTTTGCAAAACCGTATTCCTTTCATAAAAATACCATGAAGTTCATTTTTCTTAGTTTAATTAATTCCCTCACTCCTAAATAGGTTTACCTTGATCACTAAACTTGTAGAAACCAATTTGAATGAAATTTCACACATAAAATGATAACGTTTTCGAATACCGTATTCTTGCGCTATAATACCTTTAAGTTTAACATAGCATGTTTTACCTTTAAACTTCACCAAAACTTAAAATAAGTCACGGGGTAATGACCTACCCCTGCACACACTCAATATAACCCTAATTGATAAATATCAAAATACAGAATACGAAATTACATGACTTTTCACTAAAATACCCTAATCTTTATTTAAAGCTTTAAGTTGTAAACTTTTCTAGATAAAATCTTTTAATAAAATGAAAACATGATTGGTCATGGACATCGATCGTTTATCTAAACTGTCTTGTGGTGTCTAGGCAAGTGTGTCTAAGGCTAGTGGTTTTTAATTAGGCCCACGACTGTGGTTCCTTCCCACTTACCTGGCACTTACCTGGCCGCAATTGACGGTGAAGAGGCGATTTGAGGCTTCTAATGACTCATCGTTTAGACTTAGAAGTAGGCTAGTTGGTTTAGGAAACCCTAACAACTAAAATACGGAAAACTATACTTTTTGCAAATAAATACCCCATAATTATAAAACCGTTTTCCCAAATGAAAAGTATTTATAAACCTAAGCAAAGCGCCGCTACAACCCATTTTTGGGGAACCTGTTAGGGATAGTACGGTTCATCGTGCACCCGCAGGCTAGTAGTGCGAGATTCAGACCTCCGCAAGGAGCATTCGGTCTCGAAGGGTTAAAATACGGCATTTAAGAAAAATGTGATTTTGGAAAATAAAATATTTATTTAAAATTATTCTTGTATTAGTATATATTTAATTATCATTTAGACACCTATTTTATTATAATATAAAGTTCCCACATTTTCCTAAAAAAATTTACAAGATTAAAATTACATTAAAATACCATGAATTTCAAATGAATCAATTAATACTTTTATTAGGATATATTCACTAGAATAACACAAATAAAATTCACACCCATTATAACTATAAAGACGAATATTAAATACTTGAGGTGTATTTTGAAAACTATACAATAGTACTTTTTACATAAAACCCCCTCAAGTTTTATAAATTACAAAAAAGGCCCCTAATAATTATTGAACTTCCAATTACATTTCTTTTAGTCTGACTCGGGTTAGAGTCTGATTATTTCTGACTTGAATATGATTCAAGTCAATTTATATTCTTTTATATTCCAACACATTTTGAATACATGAAACCCTGAACCCAGTTAACAATATATTCTTTTTTGACTGAATCAAACCATGGATATTCATCCATTATCCTGATATTCCATTTACCTGATTACACAGTTGCAACATGTTTACTGATATCATGGTTTTGGTCAGTCATCCAACTTACATAATCCAACACTACAATACTGTTAAAACACTACGGGGTTTAAGGGGTAGATTGGAATGGAAGGTGTTAAAGGTGGCACGAGGTGGTCAGATTAAGACACCTAACCTGAATCCTATTGCTATTGTACCATGGCATAACGGTTCCTTGTACTTTCCTTTTGCCCTGATCTCTAGCATATAGAGATCCCCCTCGTATACACTGGCATCCTTCTGTACCAAGCTACAAACAACAGCGTTACACAATGTTCCATAATATTCAACAATATAATACTTTAGAAAATACTGTTACTCTATCATTCTCATTCTTCTTATTCTTTTGGGACTTACCGAGCGACCTGTTCGCTGACGACATTCTATCTCTTTCTTCTTTGAATGTCGTCAGGTGCGTTGGATCAAGTTGAGATCGAGCCCACCGGTGAAGATTTGGAGCAGTTCCAGGCAGACCCAGAGCTCTAGATAATTGTACCTTGTTCTTTCCAGTTTATTTCATTTCCTGTTATGCCACTGTTTAGGCATTGCTTTTTCATTCCAGTTGTATTTTCTTTTCCTGCATTGTAAAAAGAATGTTATTAATAAAAGTTGCTGTTATTACCATATTATTCGTCTCTTGTGATTTACTTTATATTGCTTAGTTACGCTTAGCGTATATACTTCTGAGTATATACGTAGCGGGCCTCGTCGCGTCTACTTCGCCGTACACTGGGAAGCGGGGCGTGACAGGTTTTGTTGGTGGCCCATGCAGGTCAGAGCTGTATGAATCCCTGTCATGCAGTTCTGGTCTGCGTGAACAACCTAAGCAATATAACAAAAGAACCAGCAACTAAAACATTCTTTACAATCATGTTCCTTGAATCCCATCATTTCTTTGAATCATATATCTTGAATCTGTCTTAATCCAAAATTCCCTCATCTCTTTTACAATTTTACCAAAACCTTCGCATCCTTTCTTTCCTTCACATATTCTTCACATTTCTAAAACCCATACACCACCTTGTTATTTTTTTTTTTCATATTGTTAGTACACCAGCACCAAAACTTCCTTGAAACTGTTACACTTTCCTTTTACAAATTTCGAGGACGAAATTTTTATAAGGAGGGTGAATGTAACAACCCTAATTTTTGATACACTTTTTCCTATACAAAATTTTTCAAATATATTTTTAAAATCCACAAAGGGGTATTTAAGCCTGAGCACAAGATTCAGGTAATTATTTTTGTTTTTAATTACAAGCTATAAGAATGAAATAACTCCATTTTTAGTATACAAGAAATTACTTTAAATTTAATGTATACTAGGAGTATTTATTATTGCTGCTATCAGTTTAAGTAATTAAAAACCATAATAATTACAAGATGGAGCTTGTAGCTCATTGGTAATACCTTGCACTGCTGAACCAAGCCACCGGAGTTCAAATCCCATGCCCCACATTATTTTTATATTTATTTTGTTTTAATTTTTTGGAAAGTCAACGGTAAAAAGGCCATAACTCCCAAAATATGTACTGGACAACAAAAAGTAAAAATACCAAGTTGTTCCTCAGGAAAACCCCCGGCCACTGGACCCTTGACTCGGCCCGACTCGGCGCCGCCGGCCGGCGACTCGGCCGACTCGGTCCGGCGCCGCCGGCCGGACTTGGCCGGACGGCCGAGTCATCAACTGAGAAAAGTTGGCTCTTGACTTGTTCAACCCTCTTGCACACTTATTATACCTGGATCGGTTTTTATTTGGCCAATAAATCCCTTTAACTCCTAGATTTAATGATTTTTAATGAATTTTTAATGTTTTTTTATATTTTTTTAATCCAAACCCTAACCCTAGCCTAGCCCTATATAAATACCCCTATCCTCTACCTTTTCCCCTCACAACTCTAAGTCCACTCTCTCAAATTCTCGAGAACTCGGTACGAAGAGCGAGAAGCGAAGCGCTGCCGAAATCGACGACGGATTCCGGCGACCGGATCAGGACCTTCACGACGTTTTCAACGAATCGACAACTACCACGACCTCTAGCTTCCTTAGCTTGTCCAAATCGTAAGTCCCACCTCCTTCTATCTCTCTTTTCTTTAAGATAAAAATACGACTTTTTGAAACCCGACGGAAATCGGACAAATCGATTTCCGATTCGGTTTTTCTCTAAATTTCCACTTGTCACCTAATACATATTATCTACACATATGCTTGTTGACTATTAATCACCCATAAACCAATTTAATCAAACTTTTTCACATAAAATGATAACTTCTTTGCAAAACCGTATTCCTTTCATAAAAATACCATGAAGTTCATTTTTCTTAGTTTAATTAATTCCCTCACTCCTAAATAGGTTTACCTTGATCACTAAACTTGTAGAAACCAATTTGAATGAAATTTCACACATAAAATGATAACGTTTTCGAATACCATATTCTTGCGCTATAATACCTTTAAGTTTAACATAGCATGTTTTACCTTTAAACTTCACCAAAACTTAAAATAAGTCACGGGGTAATGACCTACCCCTGCACACACTCAATATAACCCTAATTGATAAATATCAAAATACAGAATACGAAATTACAGGACTTTTCACTAAAATACCCTAATCTTTATTTAAAGCTTTAAGTTGTAAACTTTTCTAGATAAAATCTTTTAATAAAATGAAAACACGATTGGTCATGGACATCGATCGTTTATCTAAACTGTCTTGTGGTGCCTAGACAAGTGTGTCTAAGGCTCGTGGTTTTTAATTAGGCCCACGACTGTGGTTCCTTCCCACTTACCTGGCACTTACCTGGCCGCAATTGACGGTGAAGAGGCGATTTGAGGCTTCTAATGACTCATCGTTTAGACTTAGAAGTAGGCTAGTTGGTTTAGGAAACCCTAACAACTAAAATACGGAAAACTATACTTTTTGCAAATAAATACCCCATAATTATAAAACCGTTTTCCCAAATGAAAAGTATTTATAAACCTAAGCAAAGCGCCGCTACAACCCACTTTTGGGGAACCTGTTAGGGATAGTACGGTTTATCGTGCACCCACAGGCTAGTAGTGCGAGATTGTCTCGAAGGGTTAAAATACGGCATTTAAGAAAAATGTGATTTTGGAAAATAAAATATTTATTTAAAATTATTCTTGTATTATTATATATTTAATTATCATTTAGACACCTATTTTATTATAATATAAAGTTCCCACATTTTCCTAAAAAAATTTACAAGATTAAAATTACATTAAAATACCATGAATTTCAAATGAATCAATTAATACTTTTATTAGGATATATTCACTAGAATAACACAAATAAAATTCACACCCATTATAACTATAAAGACGAATATTAAATACTTGAGGTGTATTTTGAAAACTATACAATAGTACTTTTTACATAAAACCCCCTCAAGTTTTATAAATTACAAAAAAGGCCCCTAATAATTATTGAACTTCCAATTACATTTCTTTTAGTCTGACTCGGATTAGAGTCTGATTATTTCTGACTTGAATATGATTCAAGTCAATCTATATTCTTTTATATTCCAACACATTTTGAATACATGAAACCCTGAACCCAGTTAACAATATATTCTTTTTTGACTGAATCAAACCATGGATATTCATCCATTATCCTGATATTCCATTTACCTGATTACACAGTTGCAACATGTTTACTGATATCATGGTTTTGGTCAGTCATCCAACTTACATAATCCAACACTACAATACTGTTAAAACACTACGGGGTTTAAGGGGTAGATTGGTATGGAAGGTGTTAAAGGTGGCACGAGGTGGTCAGATTAAGACACCTAACCTGAATTCTATTGCTGTTGTACCATGGCATAACGGTTCCTTGTACTTTCCTTTTGCCCTGATCTCTAGCATATAGAGATCCCCCTCGTATACACTGGCATCCTTCTGTACCAAGCTACAAACAACAGCGTTACACAATGTTCCATAATATTCAACAATATAATACTTTAGAAAATACTGTTACTCTATCATTCTCATTCTTCTTATTCTTTTGGGACTTACCGAGCGACCTGTTCGCTGACGACATTCTATCTCTTTCTTCTTTGAATGTCGTCAGGTGCGTTGGACCAAGTTGAGATCGAGCCCACCGGTGAAGATTTGGAGCAGTTCCAGGCAGACCCAGAGCTCTAGATAATTGTATCTTGTTCTTTCCAGTTTATTTCATTTCCTGTTATGCCACTGTTTAGGCATTGCTTTTTCATTCCAGTTGTATTTTCTTTTCCTGCATTGTAAAAAGAATGTTATTAATAAAAGTTGCTGTTATTTCCATATTATTCGTCTCATGTGATTTACTTTATATTGCTTAGTTACGCTTAGCGTATATACTTCTGAGTATATACGTAGCGGGCCTCGTCGCGTCTACTTCGCCGTACACTGGGAAGCGGGGCGTGACAGGTTTTGTTGGTGGCCCATGCAGGTCAGAGCTATATGAATCCTTGTCATGCAGTTCTGGTCCGCGTGAACAACCTAAGCAATATAACATAAGAACCAGCAACTAAAACATTCTTTACAATCATGTTCCTTGAATCCCATCATTTCTTTGAATCATATATCTTGAATCTGTCCTAATCCAAAATTCCCTCATCTCTTTTACAATTTTACCAAAACCTTCGCATCCTTTCTTTCCTTCACATATTCTTCACATTTCTAAAATCCATACACCACCTTGTTATTTTTTTCGCATATTGTTAGTACACCAGCACCAAAACTTCCTTGAAACTGTTACACTTTCCTTTTACAAATTTCGAGGACGAAATTTTTATAAGGAGGGTAGAATGTAACAACCCTAATTTTTGATACAGTTTTTCCTATACAAAATTTTTCAAATATATTTTTAAAATCCACAAAGGGTTATTTAAGCCTGAGCACAAGATTCAGGTAATTATTTTTGTTTTTAATTACAAGCTATAAGAATGAAATAACTCCATTTTTAGTGTACAAGAAATTACTTTAAATTTAATGTATACTAGGAGTATTTATTATTGCTGCTATCAGTTTAAGTAATTAAAAACCATAATAATTACAAGAAGGAGCTTGTAGCTCATTGGTAATACCTTGCACTGCTGAACCAAGCCACCGGAGTTCAAATCCCATGCCCCACATTATTTTTGTATTTATTTTGTTTTAATTTTTTGGGAAGTCAACGGTAAAAAGGCCATAACTCGCAAAATATGTACTGGACAACAAAAAGTAAAAATACCAAGTTGTTCCTCAGGAAAACCCCCAGCCATTGGACCCTTGACTCTGCCCGACTCGGCGCCGCCGGCCGGCGACTCGGCCGACTCGGTCCGGCGCCGCCGGCCGGACTTGGCCGGACGGCCGAGTCACCAACTGAGAAAAGTTGGCTCTTGACTTGTTCAACCCTCTTGCACACTTATTATACCTGGATCTGTTTTGATTTGGCCAATAAATCCCTTTTACTCCTAGGTTTAATGATTTTTAATGAATTTTTAATGTTTTTATATTTTTTTTAAATATTTTTTAATCCAAACCCTAACCATAGCCTAGCCCTATATAAAGACCCTTATCCTCTACCTTTTCCCCTCACAACTCTAAGTCCACTCTCTCAAATTCTCGAGAACTCGGTACGAAGAGCGAGAAGCGAAGCGCTGCCGAAATCGACGACGGATTCCGGCGACCGGATCAGGACCTTCGCGACGTTGTCAACGAATCGACAACCACCATGACCTCTAGCTTCCTTAGCTTGTCCAAATCGTAAGTCCCACCTCCTTCTATCTCTCTTTTCTTTAAGATAAAAATACGACTTTTTGGAACCCGACGGAAATCGGACAAATCGATTTCCGATTCGGTTTTTCTCTAAATTTCCACTTGTCACCTAATACATATTATCTACCCATATGCTTGTTGACTATTAATCACCCATAAACCAATTTAATCAAACTTTTTCACATAAAATGATAACTTCTTTGCAAAACCGTATTCCTTTCATAAAAATACCATGAAGTTCATTTTTCTTAGTTTAATTAATTCCCTCACTCCTAAATAGGTTTACCTTGATCACTAAACTTGTAGAAACCAATTTGAATAAAATTTCACATATAAAATGATAACGTTTTCGAATACCGTATTCTTGCGCAATAATACCTTTAAGTTTAACATAACATGTTTTACCTTTAAACTTCACCAAAACTTAAAATAAGTCACGGGGTAATGACCTACCCCTGCACACACTCAATATAACCCTAATTGATAAATATCAAAATACAGAATACGAAATTACAGGACTTTTCACTAAAATACCCTAATCGTTATTTAAAGCTTTAAGTTGTAAACTTTTCTAGATAAAATCTTTTAATAAAATGAAAACACGATTGGTCATGGACATCGATCGTTTATCTAAACTGTCTTGTGGTGCCTAGGCAAGTGTGTCTAAGGCTAGTGGTTTTTAATTAGGCCCACGACTGTGGTTCCTTCCCACTTACCTGGCACTTACCTGGCCGCAATTGACGGTGAAGAGGCGATTTGAGGCTTCTAATGACTCATCGTTTAGACTTAGAAGTAGGCTAGTTGGTTTAGGAAACCCTAACAACTAAAATACGGAAAACTATACTTTTTGCAAATAAATACCCCATAATTATAAAACCGTTTTCCCAAATGAAAAGTATTTATAAACCTAAGCAAAGCGCCGCTACAACCCACTTTTGGGGAACCTGTTAGGGATAGTACGGTTTATCGTGCACCCGCAGGCTAGTAGTGCGAGATTCAGACCTCCGCAAGGAGCATTCGGTCTCGAAGGGTTAAAATACGACATTTAAGAAAAATGTGATTTTGGAAAATAAAATATTTATTTAAAATTATTCTTGTATTAGTATATATTTAATTATCATTTAGACACCTATTTTATTATAATATAAAGTTCCCACATTTTCCTAAAAAAATTTACAAGATTAAAATTACATTAAAATACCATGAATTTCAAATGAATCAATTAATACTTTTATTAGGATATATTCACTAGAATAACACAAATAAAATTCACACACATTATAACTATAAAGACGAATATTAAATACTTGAGGTGTATTTTGAAAACTATACAATAGTACTTTTTACATAAAACCCCCTCAAGTTTTATAAATTACAAAAAAGGCCCCTAATAATTATTGAACTTCCAATTACATTTCTTTTAGTCTGACTCGGGTTAGAGTCTGATTATTTCTGACTTGAATATGATTCAAGTCAATCTATATTCTTTTATATTCCAACACATTTTGAATACATGAAACCCTGAACCCAGTTAACAATATATTCTTTTTTGACTGAATCAAACCATGGATATTCATCCATTATCCTGATATTCCATTTACCTGATTACACAGTTGCAACATGTTTACTGATATCATGGTTTTGGTCAGTCATCCAACTTACATAATCCAACACTACAATACTGTTAAAACACTACGGGGTTTAAGGGGTAGATTGGTACGGAAGGTGTTAAAGGTGGCACGAGGTGGTCAGATTAAGACACCTAACCTGAATCCTATTGCTGTTGTACCGTGGCATAACGGTTCCTTGTACTTTCCTTTTGCCTATAGAGACCCCCCTCGTATACACTGGCATCCTTCTGTACCAAGCTACAAACAACAGCGTTACACAATGTTCCATAATATTCAACAATATAATACTTGAGAAAATACTGTTACTCTATCATTCTCATTCTTCTTATTCTTTTGGGACTTACCGAGCGACCTGTTCGCTGACGACATTCTATCTCTTTCTTCTTTGAATGTCGTCAGGTGCGTTGGACCAAGTTGAGATCGAGCCCACCGGTGAAGATTTGGAGCAGTTCCAGGCAGACCCAGAGCTCTAGATAATTGTACCTTGTTCTTTCCAGTTTATTTCATTTCCTGTTATGCCACTGTTTAGGCATTGCTTTTTCATTCCAGTTGTATTTTCTTTTCCTGCATTGTAAAAAGAATGTTATTAATAAAAGTTGCTGTTATTTCCATATTATTCGTCTCTTGTGATTTACTTTATATTGCTTAGTTACGCTTAGCGTATATACTTCTGAGTATATACGTAGCGGGCCTCGTCACGTCCACTTCGCCGTACACTGGGAAGCGGGGCGTGACACATACAAATAAGGCCAAACCTTAATTCATCATCATTCTTCTCTATATTGAACTCTTGTCAAATCCCATCCTAACCCTAATAAATTCAAAAATCTTAAATTTGATTAAGAAAACCCTTAGCTTTAAAAAACTTTATCCTAAACTAAAAACTTCGAACCCTTGTAATTGAAAATAAACGTAAAACCGATCGAAGTTAAATTTTACACTAAGTGTATGTATGCTACTCGATGATAATATGAAACTTTCATATTCTCATCGATATTCATATATGAAAATCAAAGTGCTATTTATTCCCCGTCTATCGGTTAACATACGTTCGATGGTCGTCGTGATATAGAACTATAGGAAGGTTGTTAAATATCGGACGGTATAGTTCGGTGCTAACAACCGTCGTGCAGTCTATATGACGAGAAGATTCAATCATATGATAACCGATAGATTTTTCCAGTGTGGACAAGTTAGGAATGTATAAAGCAAATGCCTGCATTCACTTGTGTTTTCATCCATTTCGAGTTATTTCGTCGGTACTTTTCTGCTAGTTCTCCGTGTACAAAGATAGATTAGATGTTCATTTCAACGTTGTTTCACAGTATTGAAATGATTATCTATTCTATTACAGTGTACTCGGAGAACAGCGGGGAGGTGCTGCCGAAATTTACTTGAAACGGATGAAAGTACAAGAGAATGGGTGTTTGCTCTATACAATCTTAATAGGATAGAAGTTTTACCCCTCGACAGCCGAAACACATACATACAACACGAATACACAACAAACGCACACACAAAGCACATACACACTAACAACCCTACACTTAAGCGAAATCATAAATTAAAACACACATACATAGAATACAACTCATACTTGGGTATCTTCAAATCTAACTTTGTTTATCGATAATTTATTCTTTTCAACGACAAACTTGCCGCTACGGATTTCCTTCTTTGTCAGTAACCATCCCGTTCTTAGATTTCTCAATATAGTCACCATAACCTACAATTTATATGTTATACATTCTACCATGGCCCATGAGTACATCAGAGTTAAGGACTGGATGTACGTGGATTGACAACAATGTATGCAATCTAAGTTTGTCGCAGAAATTGCTGCTTTCATTGAATTTGCATGCGCACATAATAAGATCGTGTTAGAGAAAATTCTCTGTCCGTGCGATAGATGTGGGAATAAGTTCTGGCAGAAGGTAGAAATCGTAGAGTTTCACATCGTTAAACATGGTTTTACTAGACTTTATACAACTTGGCTATATCACGGGGAAGAACAAGAAGAAGACGGTAATGCGGCAGAAGAAGAAGGAGAAGTCGTTAATGCGGCAGAAAAAGAAGAACACGATAACTTCTTTCCAGGAGAAGAAATGAAAGATATGGTAGAGGCCGCCCTAGGTGATAGTATTCCTACCGAAGATGACATTCCTTCCAGCCAAGGACCGTGTGCGGACAAGTATGAAAAGTTCAAGAATGATGCTAGAAGATCAATTTATGAGAATGCAAAGTATTCAACCCTATCATGGTTCGTCCAACTTTTCCAGATTAAGTGCTTAAATAGATGGAGCAACAAGTCATTCACGATACTTCTGAAATTCCTGAAAGATTCCATGCCCCGGGAAAATAACGTGCCCGACAGCTGGTACGAAGCCCAGAAGATGATGTCTGATTTGGGTCTGAAGTGTAAGAAAATTCATGCATGTCCTAAAGATTGCGTATTGTATCGGAAAGAGAATTCAGATTTGAAACCGTGTCCAACATGCGGAGAGGCCAGATATAAGCCGAAAGAATCTTATAAGAAGCCCGATATACCTGTCAAGATAGCGCGATACTTTCCTATACACAGAGGCTGCAGAGGCTATTTAGGTGCAAGAAAACAGCCGAGGCAATGATTTGGCATCACCGTGTTGCTCCAAGTGAAGATGGAAAAATGAGTCATCTAAGAGATTCACCGGCATAGAAGGATTTCGATAGGAGTCACGAAATATTCAGTAGTGATCCTCACAATATCAGGCTCAGACTCGCTAGTGATGGCTTCTGCCTATTCAACTATATGGCTGGAAGGCACATCACATGGCCCATTGTAATGATTGTTTATAATCTGTCATATTGGTTGGCTATGGATCAATCATACTTTATGATGCATCTTCTTATTGATGGACCAAACTCACCGGGAAACAATATCGACGTCTATCTCCGACCTCTGATCGATGAGTGAAAATCTTTATTCATTGATGGTGTAGAGACTTACGATGCAAACACAGATACAACATTCACACTGCGTGCGGCTTTAATGTGAACAATTAATGACTTTCCTGTGTATGGAATGCTATCAGGTTGGTCCGTACATGGTCACAAAGTATGCCCTTATTGCCATCAATATACAACATCGAAATGGTTGAATTTTAGCAGGAAGGTTTGTTATTGCGGTCATCGGCGTTTCCTGCCACTAGACCATCCCTACAGATTAGACGCTGCTCACTTTAATGGTCATCAGAAGCTTCTTGGGCCTCCAACCTCATTGTCCGGAGAGCACGTGACTGCTCAGTGGGATGGTTACAATAATGTGACCTTCGGGATAAATCTGGCAAAACAGGTCAAACCACCCTACTGGAACAAGTTAAGCATTTTCTACGAGCTTCCGTACTGGTCAAAAAATTTAGCGTGTCATTGTATGGACGTCATGCACATAGAGAGGGGAGTATCCGAGCACGTACTCAACTTGCTTCTTTGTAAAGACAGAAAATCGAAAGACAATCTCCGTGCTCGGATAGATCTTCAGGACTGGGAAATTAGAAGTGAATTGCATGTAAACCGATAGCGGGTAAACCAGGCAAGTTTGTACTTGCCAATGCCACGTATCATATGTCACAACCGGAGAAAAAAAGGTTCCTGCAGGTGTTACATGATTTGAAAGTTCCCACGGGTTTCTTGGGATCATTTAGCAAGAAGATAAAAATTATGAAAGGTAAGATCGATGGGCTGAAAAGTCATGATCACCATGTTATTATGGAGCACCTTCTTCCATAGCCCTCAGGACTTCCCTTCCCGAATCGGTTGGTCTAGTAATCAATGACTTTTGTTGCCTTTAGAGAATTATGCGCTAAAACCCTGAATGCTGTGACGCTGGAGAATCTTGAAAATTCTATTTCATTGATACTTTGCAAGCTTGAGCGTATTTTCCCACCGTTATTCTTCGATATCATAATACACCTGACGGTTCATCTTGCAACCAAGGCTAAGTTAGCCGGACCAGTACAATATCGATGGATGTATCCCGTCGAAAGGTACGTGGAATTTTTCGTTTTATGCAATTTGTAAAATTATTGTTGTCATATATGCCCGTACTTAGTTATTTAATATATTTTTCTTTAGATACCTCTACACTCTAAAAATATATATACGCAATAGAAATCGACCAGAGAGTTCTATCATGCAAGGTTATCTTCTAGATGAAGTAACCACATTTTGTTCTCGCTATCTGGACGAGAACATTGAGACGAAGCTTAACCGGCCTCGGAGAATTCAGGACAGGCCATATGGTAAAGCGTCCTATAAGAGAGTAGACACCATGTTTATCAACATGATATATCGGTTTATCCTTCTCAATAGCGTATGTCTTGAAAAAATTAGAAAATAAGTTTTTTTGGATTAATTGTTATATTTGTATTTGTGTGTGTATGAAATGATATAATATTAATGTCATAATTTATTGTTGAGAACAGAATTCATATTAATGAGGTACGTGAGGGGCATCCTGATTGGAATGATGAACGATGGGAAAAATATTATCAGGATAACTTTTGCGATTGGGTTGCAGATCATATAAATTGTTTGAATAACATGTTATTGCTACTGGTCTTAATCTAAAATTATATCGTTATGTATTTATAGTAAAAAAAATTCTGTCAGATCCACGATCCGAACTTATTTTCATCATTAGAGAGAGATTCAAGATGTTTAGCTCGGTTTCCTAGTATTGAGGTTGCATATTATAAAGGATTCGGTGCCCTTGGATACAAATTTGAAGTTAAGGACATAGAAACATCTCGAACCACTCAGAATAGTGGGATTGCGACGGTAGAATTGGATGGTGTGATTTATTATGGATACTTAAATTGCATACTTGGCATCCAATATTCCGGACGATCAAAACCATTTTATATATTTCAGTATACTTGGTACGATACACGAACCGATACGGATAAGTGGAGAAACAATCTCGGGACTTGGAAAGATGAATATGGATTGACTAGTGTGAACACACTTCGATTTTACGGTCAGGACGATCCATTTATCTTTCCGAACCAAGCGTTCCAAGTATACTACTCAAGTGTTTGAAGCATCAGGGATGGAGTGTCGTATGCCGTTGGAAACCCAGGGATGTTTACGATGTCCCAAAATTCGAGGAACGTATGGAGGACAGTGATGAGGATGAAGAGGAGAGAAGACTTAGAATGCTCCGACCGTCTGTTTCAAAAGACGGGTTGTTTTCGGCTGATCGTGAAGTTACGTGGGTTAGAAATGATATCGATGATGAAATCCAAGTAGATATGTCTAATGCGTCCACGAAACGAAAAAGGTTATCAGTAATGTTATATTATTACTTCACATTTCTACGATCTATACATATATTGCATGCATATATAATGATTGTACTCTTATCTAGGTTCGATGACGTCGACCGGAGCAGCGAGGGGCGGTAGGAGCACCAGCCACGGCAGCGGTAGAGGCAGAAGCAGAGTGGTTCTGCCATCCGGAGAGCTGCGTAGGGAGCTTCATAGGGCCGGTCTTGCACCCTGATCGATATCCCCTTCCGATGACTCATTCCGTGTGGATTTTGCCACACCTCCAGGTATATTGCACGCATATTCATTTTAAATGTAATATTATAGATATACATGCATATTTATTTCAAAATTACTTATATAGTCAATATTTAACTGTCTAGCTGTTGGTGGTGCGTCCACATTAGAGGCAGAGGCCACCACCGCACCTGTTGGTATGTTTATATATCCTATAGTGCATGCATAATGATTTAGAATGTTATATCATAAATATACACACATTCTTTTTGCTCTTACTTAGATAATCATTTTTTGATTGTCTGGCTGTAGGTGGTGCCTCCACATCTCGGGCAGAGGCCACCACCGCACCTGCGGGTATGTTTATATATCTTATATTGCATGCATATTGATTTAGAATGTTATATTATTGATCTATACATTCTTTTTGCAATTACTTATATAATCTATGTTTAATTGTCTAATTATAGGTTGTGCGTCCACATCTGGCGCACAGGCTACTCCAGCCACTTTTGTACCCTTCGCTCAGTCTGCAGGTTAGTTTGAATAAATATAAAAAATTTATTCATTTTACATATCCTCTAAGAATAAACATGAACTCCATATAATTTTATCGTCAATGTTTATTTTCTAGTTGGAGGGGACGCGTCCACGTCCGGGTCACTGGCTGTTCCTCACCGGAGGAACTATCGTCTCGCTCGTGCTGCTGTCCAGGCCCAGGCTCGTGCTGCTGTCGCCGGAGGTATATATCGCACTTCAATTTTTGTTAATCCTTTATGTAACATTTCAAAATAATAAAATATTATTTTTGGGAATTTTTATAATTTAATATTATTTTATTGATTATTTTAATATTAAATTTATAATTAAATACCGATAAATGAGAAAAAAATTTGGAAAAATTATGGAAAATTCTAAAATAGGGTATTTTATGGAATTATGTCATTTTAAAGTTTTTGTGAGCATTTATATGCTAAATTAGTACTAATCGCGATTAAAAATCGCTAATCAGATTTTTTTTTGGCTTTTTGTGCAAAGCATGCACATATCATTTTTGGACTTGTGTTACATTTTTTCCTACCATGGGTGCTTTGGGTCTACTATTTGAGTGAGAAGGAAAAGAAAAGAAAAGAAAAGGAAAAAGGAAATGGAATGATGAAGAGAGAGAGAGGGGGTAGGTATAGGTTAGCTTTTTCTCCTTGTAGCCATGCTCCCATCATTCCCCATATTCATTTTTCTCTCCCCTCTCCTAGATCTGCTGCTGCTGCTGCTCCCTTCCTTCTTCTTCCTCCTCCTTCAAAATCCCCCAAAACACCATTAAAACAAACTCAAAACCCCATATCGGTTTCACAAAAAATGCACACAAGCTCAAGATCTACGCAATGGACCAAGAAAGTAGATGTTTTGGTGCTGTTGAGGATTCATGAGGGTTTTATGAGGTAATTTCTTCAAAATTAGAGTGTTATTTCTTGTGCTTAAGTTTCAATTCAAGTTTCATATCGATATCGTGTAATTTGGTGTGTTTTGGACCAACTTAGAGAGGGTTAGGGGAAAGTTGAGATGTTGCTATGCAATTGGACTCTAATGGTGACCTTAGACCCCATATTGACCAAAACACTGGCCTAACACAACCTGAAACCCAAAAATACAGAATTACGGAACTTTTCATGTCGGTTTGTGTGATCTGTGAAGGTGTTCTGGAATCTGGAGCAACCCGGGGGCACCAAAAATAAAATTGAGCTGATAGTGAGTCGTGCAGGCACCTAGGAAGCTACCACCAAGACCCGAGCCCCTAACTCAAACCTACGGCCGCAAATTTAATCATTCTGGCCGCAATTTACGGCCAGAGTAGGAGAGAATCGGTCCATTTTTGTTCCAGGGCTCATTTTGCACTAAATTAGACCCCTCCTATATGCAGTTTTGGCTAATTGTCATCTGGGGAAAATCTGGGAGCATTTTGGTGTGTTTTAGGTGATGTTTTCCGTATTTTTAAATGCACTTTCTTGATATTTGGATTTGTATTTGGTTGTCGGGTGTTCGTACATCGACAACAGGGGTTGTTTGTTGGATTTGCATGTTTGGGCCATAGGTTCCAACCTATGAGCACACTGTGCGCTGTATCGGTTTTCTGCCTTGATTTTCATACGCATTGCTATGGTTGATCATTGTAGGTACCTTCACGTGGATTCCGAGACGATGCAGGAGATGATGGCGACACCGACACCGACACACTGAGTGCAGGTGAGAAGATTTATATCTACGGGGAGAAGTCGGGTGGATGGCGTATAGCACCCCCGCAGTTTGTGGTGATGTATACGAATACGTATACATATAGATATTGATTATATGTTGTTGAGATTATTGATGATAAGATGGATATTTGGTATTTTTGGATTTGTTTAGTGTAGTTGCGAAACCCTAGAGTAGTGGTCGCACTCACACACGCACGCACGCACATATTTGCATACATTCTTTCTTTCATATGTGCGTATGGGAATATATATTATGTGTTCACATAGGTATGGGACTATGTGTTCATATACTGGATTTGAGAATAGTAATTGAGATGAGTCGATGAGATTGGGCTTGAGGCCAGGAGATCGGTGATGTGATTTGGTTCGTATTGATATACGACATGATGTTTTAGCGGGTCTTTTGGCATAGTGATTCTTACACCTGCATGCATACTTAGGCGGTATCAGTATTGTACTAGACGTAGATCAGTACCCCGATCATGATATTTGATAAAGAGGATACCAGATGAATAGTATGATGAATGTGATATTGACCCGTACCCAGATTTGGGATGCCGTACGACGGATTTACGTACGAGCTATATATTGATGATTGATCCGCACTCTTGACTTGGGATGTCTGATTATAGATATGGTATCGGATATGATATTATTGAGGCGGGATCACCGACTAATATATATACAGGTATGTATATGTATCGACTCAGATGTTAGGCGGTTTCCTTACCTGTAGTCCAGCTGGTTAGCTTAGCCCTTTAGTTTAGTTTAGTTGTTAGATTAGATTCGATTCTTACCTATTTCAAAAACTAACGAATCGTGGGTATTTTAAAAGACAGCCCAAGGGATCCTACGGATATTTCAAAAGACGTATCTTTTCATAAAAACACCGTAGCCCTATTTTCAAAACCCCATGATTCGTGTTATTTCAAAAGGCACCATTTGTAGGACTTATATTAGATTAATGCAGATTAGTTATAGTTGCGTCTAGTATTCAGCTCCCGCTCATTATTGTGGTTCGCTTCGCATCGCATGCTTATATTATGTTTCATACTCCATTATTGATATCATGCTGTTAGGACACCAGCACCATTACCGATGATGCGTATGTACCACGTACACTTACTTGCCGGCTCACACACATCTTCATCGGTAATTGCCATGTCACGTACACCTTAGAAAATATTATTGCTTGACATAGCCTGTTAGCTAATAGTTTAGACATTGTAGTTATTACCTGCTACTTCATGCATACTGTTATTCATTGTTATGCCGCATTCATGGATTCTCATGCATATATTCACTATTTTACGTGTTATTGAGGTTTTGGATTCGGATTTCCATGAGATTTTCTGGATTTGGAGGAAAACCGCAAAAATATAAATAAACATTTTCTTTCTTTTAAAATAAAAAGTGCGGTTTTCCCATGATGTATGAGTCGTCCACCATGAGTTTGCTGATGGATTTCGAGACCCGATTCGAGGAGACGGATGAACCGTTTCGGGTACATGGTGGACCCGGTAAGGTACCCCAGGGCAAGAAGCGCGTGATGATGATGATGTGAGCCTGGCAGGGGAGTACTACCTACCGGTGATTTTACCCGACGCGTCGGATATCCGGAGGATACCGTCGTGGTCTTGAGATGGATGGTAGGGGCCGGTCTGGACTGACGGCGCCCTAGATATTGTGATTGAGACAATGAAATTTCGAGATATTGACGTACAGAGACTGTGATACAGAGATATCGAGATATTGGGATTACGTTTTGTGCCGATGCTAGGCACTGTTTTATGCTGATTTCGTTATGATACCTCATTTTAAAAATACAAAGGAAATCTCACTAAATTATGAAAACAGTTTCTTCATTTACATGTATTCTGTTTTCATGCATCCATACCTCATTCATATGATATATTGCTACCTGAGGCACTGACACGGGCACATGAGATTACACTCGGGTTAGATATTTACCCTAGCCTTGTTATAGGCTGCATGTTATATATATAATTGAGGATATATTATGATCATTGAGCTAGGATTGCGTTATTTATGCGATTTCTTTTCGTAGATGTTTTTCTATTCACGAGTTGGCAACTCACCCCCGTTGTGCCCCAGTTTCTTGCAGGTTTGCCGTACAGGTTTCATTACGGCTTTGCGGGCAAAGTTTCCTTCGGGTGATTTGCTAGTAGGTGGGTTTACTTGTATCGTACCCCCATTATATATCTTGTATATCATTATTCTGTTGTATCTAGAAGTTCCATCAACCAAACATGTATTTATTTCAGAGATAGAGACCAGTGTTGTTTATTCTAACGACCTTAGAGTCGCGCTTTGTATTTATACGGATTTCATGCTGTTTTGAATTTCCTTTTCTGTTGTGATCCTCGCCTTTCGGCGTTGTATATTATATTGCTTGTGTGGTTGTGACCGTCGATTGACGAAGAGCTAGCTCCCGCTTGGGGATGCCTTTTTATTGATTTCGTATACTATTCATGTTGTATCCCGTTTGGGGGCCAGTATTTACAAAGGAGACTCTGCCGAAATTTTCAGGAAATATTTGATGTTTTTAAAAACGCATAATTCGGCTTATGCTATTAAAACTACTTGATTTAAATTGGTTTTCCTTCACTCTACTGTTTTTCTTGGTTTGGATTTCTGGGTTTTCGGCTTACTTAGATTACGAACGCCTCGAGACGTTTCGTAGTTTAAGTGCCGGTCATGTTCCGTACTTTTCGGGTCGTGACAAAGTTGGTATCGGAGCGTTAGGTTTTACCTTCGGAGCGTAGGATGACCCTTGGTTGATGGAATAGGTGACTAAAGTAGAGTGACGTAGCGTGGGTATGTTCCGCGGCATATTTACGACACGCCACTCCACTTAAGGAGCCTTAGGATGTACATTTCTTTGCTCAGTATCATATTCCTTCCTTTGATCTAGCTTCATCGGTACCAGTATGGTTTTGCCGCCACGATTACGGGCAAGGAGAGCTACGGCTAGAGTTGCGGTCAGCATGAGCTCGTTACGAACGAGGACTGACCAGGGCGTGATTCGGGCGACACACGATTGTAGAGATGTGTCTTTTGGATTGTGTTTTGCGCCACGAGCGTTGGATGGATCGCTGTATGAGACTTCTCGGACATGCAGATTAGCACCAGAGGATTGAGCCACTGGCAGAGGCCTACCAGATTTTGATGACCATTGAAGTATTGCTTACTCCTGATAATTGAGGCACCGTTCAGCGTGCAGACGAGCGGGCCAGTTATTGCTGCGAACGACGAGATATTGCCCCAGATGCTGGAGTTAGTGCAGAATGAGTTGTACTAAGAGATGGTAGAAGGTCGCTAGTCACCCGAGGATGAATGACTAGGACATGTGGTTCGTTCGCCTACCCCGACGCGAGGTCATCAGATAGATTGATTCCAGCTGAGACGACTTCACGCAGAGACGTTGAGAGTCGACAGAAACGATCGAATGTCAGAAACCTATTATTCCAAGTTTAAAGTATTCGGAAAGACATGCAGGCAATCCTATGGTCTCTCTAGAAGAATGAAACCCTAACTCGACTTAATGACCGTATGAAAGCCTTTGAACCTTAGGGTTTGCGGCAGTTCTGCGGCGCCATTAGTAAGGCTTGGGTTTGCCCTTCTACGGCTGGACCACCGATACTGGGGTATGTACTCGGTACTATTATACTGTACCCAAGATGTTGATCTCTTGGGGGACTATGAGGATTCAACGAATCGATCGGATGGCTCGACTTAATTCGGATGCTAATCGGTGAGATGCATTTCTTGGGAGACTCCAGATACGAGGATAGCCGTTGGAGCTCAGTCCATGCAGCCACGACGAGACGAGTCCGAAGCAGACGAGATTAGAGAAAGGTGGAGTAAGCGGTTCGTACGAGATCTTGATAAGATGACGTTACACTCCGCCGACATCAGAGACGCGATACGCATGCCGAGGCATTGTACTTGGATATACCTTCCAGAAGGAGTCGCGATGAGTATGCAGCCGTTCCGGAGCAAGAAACAGATATAGTAAAGGAAGATGACTTCCAGACAGTTGGCAGAGATGAGACATGGAAGAGACCTTGAGCAGGATTCCTTCCAGGATACTGCTGCAATGATATTTGCACCCAGGATTAGATGTGTCACGTGCATTCAGAGAGCCAGAGGCCGACGCCAGTGACATGCTGCTTGACGAGTGGTCGTGAGGATTGACCGAGAGATGACCAGAGAAGTGCCAAAACGGAATCGTCCCCATTAGCACACCTGACAGGGCCGATGAGCCGATGGATCATGAGATTGGTAATCCCCAGGGAAGATAAGGACATTTCTGAAGTAAGTTATAAGAAGACCTAGACCCAGGAGTGGTCATTGTTACGCACACCAGCAGGCCAGAGTTCAGGATCGTCGACGAGATATGCTATGAGTGACCACGACAGTTAGCCAGAGATTCTTGGAGGATGTGCTTGAGCGGGACTATCTCGCCATGCTTGTTTTCAGTATTGTTGGGCGATTTATTCGCTTGATTTAATTTTGATGATTGGGTTTCATGATATTTGTTTTCATGCACCATGGTGGCACTTGCTGAGTATTTACGATTTTTGTACAGTTGTTGCACTTGATATCGTTTTTGAACCTTGGTTTCCCATAATTATGATTTCATGGGTTTCATACAGTTGAGTTGATTTTGCGTTTATGCACGCACACGATTTGGTTTTTGCACTCGGTATAGTTCACATATGCTTGCAGTGCAGTGATTCGCATTTTGTGCACTTAGTTGCACTGGACTTCGATTTCGATAGTGATGTTCGATATTTATTTTGTGCATCCTGTGCACCTGATTCGGATTTTAGCGCATGTTGGGCGCATGATATGAGATGCGATTTGGTGCACACCAGATGCACTAAATCGAGATTCTTCGTGCATGAGATGCACCTGTTTTTGCTGTCAGGCACACACTTGGCCCATGACAGATGCTTCGTGCACACCCGATGCACTTAGATGTTGTTTCTGTGTACATGTATGGCACATTTATGGATCTTGATTTCCGTGCGCACCAGACGCACGTAGTATTCATATGTATATTTTGGGATTGATTTCTTATGGAGCGGTACGTTTTTATGATGATTGCTATATTTTTTTATACTGAGCAGGACTAGTCAGAGGATAGTACCTGGGTATATTCTGCATGCATTGATAGTTATCGAAGGGATTTCCAAAAGCGAGCTATAGTCTCAGTATTTACCTACGCGTCTGATAAGACACGAAACGTTTAAAACAAGGAAACCCTTCTAAATTGTTTTCAAAACGGCGGAACGTGCATATTAAACAAAAGGTATATACGTATATGGTTATTTTCTTATAAGAGATGTCCACCACTGTGCAGTGTTATGCGCATTGCACAATGACTTTAAAAGATTTGGCATGCATTTCCTTTAGAAACTTACATGTATAGATTTGATATTTACATGTATAGTTCTGATTTATATCATATTGGTTTTACTTTGGATTTGGCATTCGTGTCCTTACCTTAACTCCAATGATTGCGGGATGCTTGACGGAGTTTTGTTTTTGAGTTATCTGCTCATTACTCATGCGCATGCATTGCGCTATGATGCGTTTTATGTATTGATGATTTCGGAACCCCGACGACCTGGACTTCTTATTGAAATGTTTTAGAAATTGGGGGTTTAAATATAAATTCGGGGACCGAATTTCTTTAAGGGGGGAAGATTGTAACATTTCAAAATAATAAAATATTATTTTTGGGAATTTTTATAATTTAATATTATTTTATTGATTATTTTAATATTAAATTTATAATTAAATACTGATAAATGAGAAAAAAATTTGGAAAAATTTTGGAAAATTCTAAAATAGGGTATTTTATGGAATTATGTCATTTTAAAGTTTTTATGAGCATTTATATGCTAAATTAGTACTAATCGCGATTAAAAATCGCTAATCGGATTTTTTTTTGGCTTTTTGTGCAAAGCATGCACATATCATTTTTGGACTTGTGTTACATTTTTTCCTACCATGGATGCTTTGGGTCTACTATTTGAGTGAGAAAGAAAAGAAAAGAAAAGAAAAGGAAAAAGGAAATGGAATGATGAAGAGAGAGAGGGGGGTAGCTATAGGTTAGCTTTTTCTCCTTGTAGCCATGCTCCCATCATTCCCCACATTCATTTTTCTCTCCCCTCTCCTAGATCTGCTGCTGCTGCTGCTCCCTTCCTTCTTCTTCCTCCTCCTTCAAAATCCCCCAAAACACCATTAAAACAAACTCAAAACCCCATATCGGTTTCACAAAAAATGCACACAAGCTCAAGATCTACGCAATGGACCAAGAAAGTAGATGTTTTGGTGCTGTTGAGGATTCATGAGGGTCTTATGAGGTAATTTCTTCAAAATTAGAGTGTTATTTCTTGTGCTTAAGTTTCAATAGTTTCATATCGATATCGTGTAATTTGGTGTGTTTTGGACCAACTTAGAGAGGGTTAGGGGAAAGTTGAGATGTTGCTATGCAATTGGACTCTAATGGTGACCTTAGACCCCATATTGACCAAAACACTGGCCTAACACAACCTGAAACCCAAAAATACGGAATTACGGAACTTTTCATGTCGGTTTGTGTGATCTGTGAAGGTGTTCTGGAATCTGGAGCAACCCGGGGGCACCAAAAATAAAATTGAGATGACAGTGAGTTGTGCAGGCACCTAGGAAGCTACCACCAAGACCCGAGCCCCTAACTCAAACCTACGGCCGCAAATTTAATCATTCTGGCCGCAATTTGCGGCCAGAGTAGGAGAGAATCGGTCCATTTTTGTTCCAGGGCTCATTTTGCACTAAATTAGACCCCTCCTATATGCAGTTTTGGCTAATTGTCATCTGGGGAAAATTTGGGAGCATTTTGGTGTGTTTTAGGTGATGTTTTCCGTATTTTTAAATGCACTTTCTTGATATTTGGATTTGTATTTAGTTGTCGGGTGTTCGTACATCGACAACAGGGGTTTTTTGTTGGATTTGCATGTTTGGGCCATAGATTCCAACCTATGAGCACACTGTGCGCTGTATCGGTTTTCTGCCTTGATTTTCATACGCATTGCTATGGTTGATCATTGTAGGTACCTTCACGTGGATTCCGAGACGATGCAGGAGATGATGGCGACATCGACACCGACACACTGAGTGCAGGTGAGTAGATTTATATCTACGGGAAGAAGTCGGGTGGATGGCGTATAGCACCCCCGCAGTTCGTGGTGATGTATACGAATACGTATACACATAGATATTGATTATATGTTGTTGAGATTATTGATGATAAGATGGATATTTGGTATTTTTGGATTGGTTTAGTGTAGTTGCGAAACCCTAGAGTAGTGGTCGCCCTCACACACGCACGCACACACATATTTGCATACATTCTTTCTTTCATATGTGCGTATGGGAATATATATTAGGTGTTCATATAGGTATGGGACTATGTGTTCATATACTGGATTTGAGAATAGTAATTGAGATGAGTCGATGAGATTGGGCTTGAGGCCAGGAGATCGGTGATGTGATTTGGTTCGTATTGATATACGACATGATGTTTTAGCGGGTCTTTTGGCGTAGTGATTCTTACACCTGCATGCATACTTAGGCGGTATCAGTATTGTACTAGACGTAGATCAGTACCTGTTGGATATATATGCCCTAAAGGCCTACATTGTATAGGATGCTTGGGATATGTATGTACATGACAGTCTTGCTTGATATGATAGTATGCTATTTGGTTTGACTTTTTCTTAACGTATAATATATTTTACTTGGTATTTATATATATATGTTGATAAAGCCCATAGGGTGTTTGTCTGACTACTGGCGTTGTGATGGCAGTCATACTAGTGGGAGCTGGATAGTCAATAGGCACACCCTTAGAAGTCCCTGGTCGCAGCAGTATCGAGATTGGGCATCAATACTCCGGAGTAGACTAGTGTATACATATCTAGACCCTGACGAGGGGCGATGGATTGGTCCCGCAACCATTGGTGGTATTCACCTAAGATTTTATACAGATGCTCACTGGGTGTGAGTACACCGGACAGGACTCGCCGAGAACTGACTGGATGGTATTATACCTAACGTCAGATAGCAGTTCTCAGGTGACATGTGTGCAGATAGTCCGTTGACTTAAGGTCATCATTTGTCTCGTGTGAGTTCCCACTGTGCTTTGATTATTACCCTACCACGGCTTAAAGGAGTCGTGCAAACAGGTTTCAGTTGGGCACAGTCCCGAGCCACGTGGAGGCAGTGAGTGACTGTTAGGGATTCGTCTCTCCCGGTATAGGGAGTTGATATCGTACGGTGATCGGTTGGTCATTACCATAAGTCCCTGGCCAGGGCTGATTGAGAATTACTGATAGGTTGATCAGCAGATTCTCGGATGGTGATAGAGCCATACCGACACGACTTGTACGGTTATTAGGGGTCTGACGTCCACCACCTCCCTAGACCATACATGCGATACTCTTAGACGAACAGACCGGACTGCGCGGATATTGTCACAGACAGGCTCAGTAGGATTTCAGATGGGTTACCTCATCAGCTTTCTTATCGACAACTACCTGGGGACCGTTACGTACAGCTAGTGCCGCTTGCGGTCTGTGGTTAAACCCACTGCCAGCATAGTAGTCGAGTCTTTAGAGTCCCACACAGAGATTTCCCAAACCCAGGCGAAAAGATATAGAGGTCGTATGGTTTTACGACAAAGGTTCGGACGCATACGTGTTTGAACGCACGTACGACATTCGGACAGTTTTTACTAGCAGGCTTTGGTTTAAGCCAGATTCTAGTATCAGGTTATTGGATTTATACAGTCTAAAGTTTTTCCGTGTTTTCACGGATGAGAGGGGCGTTCTCGTAATTTTCCGAGAAGCTTCTAGAAGGTGATGACTTGGAGGGAGAGGTGGCATTTTCATTTATTGAATTAGTGACTCATTGTGAGTGATTCATCATGTCATTAATGCATCATTAATTGCTTAATGACTCACATGATGAATCACCCACTTGAATTATTGAAACATGATGAATAATCTCATATTATTCATTTCTTTATAATTCATTATGTTTCATATATCAAGTGAGAAGCTTTTTCTTTATCTTAAAAATATTATCATTGTCATCTTCTCACTCTCTCTCTTCAAGTTCTCTCTCCTTCACCAAACCCTAATCCTACCCTCATGAGTTGAGAACAAGGATTAGGAAAGACAAATTACTCCATAACCTATCTCTACATAACCTTAGCTACTCTATTTAGCAACTAGAGAAACTAAGTAACCTCTAGTTTAGAGGTTATAGCTTGGATTAGGGTTCTCGGGTGGATCGTCTATCACGGGAGAAAGCCGAAGAGGACGTGGAGATCCAAAGAGGCCGTAGACAACATTAAGACGAAGGACTAGAACCGTTTGGTATAATCTCTTAACATAGTAGTTTAGAACTCTATAGCTTTTGTTAAAACTTGTTTAGCAAACGATTCATACGGTTAATCGATGTTTGATCATAGAACATGATTGTTATTCATATTTCCGCCTCCCCACAAGTACTGGGGTGTTGAACATCGACTTACAGTGGTATCAGAGCCTAGCTAAACAATATTTAACTTACTTGCAAATTTGTATAAATTTCGAACGGAAAAAACGAAACCGGAAAACCCCGAAAATATCAGTTTCTGTCGATTTTTAAATGAAGTCCAAAAATTTTTCAGGGATGTTCAGAAAGCTTGTTATGACACCAGAAGAACACCCAAGAAATTTGGGGCCATGACTCGACCAAACGGCCGCGGAACCGCGGCGGATCCCACCGATCCGCCGCGCTTCCGCCGCCGAGTTGCCGAGTCATGATCCCAATTTTCTTGGGTGGGTTCTCTGTTATATTTGGGATTTTCTGGAATATTTAATTTTTGCTCAGGTTTCATATTTGCAGAGAAGTATTGGAGCAAGATTAAAAGTGTTTAATCGATCGAAATTATACAGTATTTGCTTGTTAGATTATATCTGTGATTGTATAATGTGTTCGTAAACCTCCCCTAACTGCTAGTATGTCAGTTGGCAGGGGGTTGCACATTTCTGAAATGGATTTTAACTGTTTGTGTATATAAACTGTATTGGACTGTTGTGGTGATTAGCCGGGTTTTGTGATGGGTTATTGTATTAATTCATTTGATGTAAATGTAACAAGTTGTAATATTATTTTGCGGGGCACATCCAGGTTGCGGTTGTAGCCACCGTTGTATTATTTCTTTTTACTGTTTTTGCTCCTAGGATAGACCCAAGGTGGGGTGCACAAACTACCGGGTATTTTGAAGTGTTGGGGCAGACCGCTTCACTTCTGGTACTTGGCGGGTAGTTTGCCGTACCCGTAGGGGTCTGGGGTGGGAAAATGGCTATTCATCACAACTGTGTAATCCGTCTTTCATTGCAGGCTCAAATGAAATGCAGATTGCTTGCAAATCCAATATTGTTTATCTGTGATCTGGAATGCCTATTATTGCGTCTGACGAATGTACAATATCTATATATGATAGCTATTTAGACGTCGCTTATGTTTTACACCCGCGCTAGCCCAGCCCCCGCTCTGTCGTTAGTTAAGTAACCTAACGGGTAATGACGGGACCCCGTGGTGAATGCGGATGGCATAAGAGGACGTTGTATTTTCGTTGTTATCTGTAATGGTAGGTTAAAGATGGGACGCATTATTATTAATGCAAAGAAAATAAAACCTAAACTGAATCGTTGGAACAATTTCTAAAAACCACTCGGTTTTCTTGAAAAAGCAAATTTTAAATGCGGAGCTTAAACCACTCCTTTTAATAAAAGCTATCATAGTTCCTTCGATCAAATCAAGTTCACTACGTTAACGGTTTTTTTTCCAAAAACCAGCCGTAACCCTCCGTCGTTTCAGATAGACATCACATCGTATTCATGCTATGCTTGTTGGCCTACGTCAAGGCATAGTGTATGGTAGCAGTGTGTGTGCCTATTTGTTGCATAGATAGATGCATTAGTTTAATACAGACGTACACCTTGTTGGCCTACGTCAAGGGCTTGTACGATGTATTTAAATTGATCAGGACAACGACGGGTAGAACTTGACTTGCGTCTTATGACTTGTTGGCCTACGTCAAGGTCTATAAGAGCTTGGGGTAAAAATCACATCGGGAGTTTCAAACATAAAGGAAACTTGCAGATTTAGCTTACCTTCTGGAGTGTGGTGACTAGAGTGGCTTCCATCTAGGGCATCATGCAATGATAGTTGGATCCCGATCCCACTGATGAGTAGGATTACTCTCGGGAATTTCTCTCACTTAACAATCAATGCTATAAACCAAGTAGGTGCCTAGAAAGGTGTTAGAGGGGCTACGCCTCCAGGAAAAAGAGGTTCTTTAATTAAGGAACTTCGCGAAAGCGTTGGAAAACCTCCCTCGAAGTACCAACACCAGCCTGGCTGAAAGGTTAAGCAAGTATTGTGACGTGTGATTAAATTCTGACTAGTTCTTCTTTTAGGTTTTGAAGAAGGATTTGAGGAAACAGTGGGAGCCATCCTGTTTAGATAAATTAATAAACCAATCTAAACTTGCAAGAGCATATGCTGAGTGTTTTCTTTTCTCTCTCTCTGGCAGCTACCATGACTGGACTAAAACTATTACTTGAAAAGAATATACTGACCGGGCAGAACTATAAAGATTGGCTAAGAAACGTCAATATTGTGCTGACTTATGACAAAGTTGCATATGTTACCACCGCTGTTCCTCCCCTTATCCCAGGACCAGATTCCTCAGTTGCGGACAAGGAAGTTCGTAAAACCTGGGACCTAGACTGTGACGAGCTAAGTGTATCGTGCTGGCGTCCATGAATAATGAACTCCAGAAACAGCACGAGAGTATGGATATTTCATCCATATTCCTCCATTGCAAGGAATTGTATGGTGAACACTCCCGTATCGCGAGGTACGAAACCTCAAGGAAACTCTTCCAGATGAGGTTAGCTCCAGGATCGCCTGTTGGAGAGCACGTCCTCAAAATGATCATCCTCATTGAGGAACTCGCAAACCTGGGATGCGTGCTAGAGAATGATTTGTATATCGACTTGATTTTGCAGTCCCTTCCCCACACCTTCTCTCAGTTCGTGCTGAACTTCAACATGCACGAAATGGAAGCGGATCTTCCAAAGCTCCTCAATATGTTGAGGGTAGCAGAGACCTCCTTGAAAAAGGAGAAGACCCCCGTTCTGTATGTTGGCCAATCATCTTCTTCTAAAACTAAAGCGAAAGCTAAAGGGAAGAAGAAGATGAAAGCCACCAAACCGAAGGGTGGGGTCAAGAAGGTGCAGGAACGAACAAGGCAGGAAGGGTGAAGGCAGAAAAGAACGAATGCTTCTATTGTCACAAGCAGGGGCACTGGAAGAAGGATTGTCAGGCCTTCAAAGCCAAGGACATGAAGCAAGCAGTTGCTTCTACTTCAGGTGTGTTCGTAATCGAAAATTGTCTTTCAGTAAACTCTACTTCATGGGTACTTGATACCGGTTCTGGTTCTCACATCTGTAATTCTTTGCAGGATCTGAGAAATAGTAGAGTACTGGGGGCAGGTGATATGACTCTCCGGATGGGCAATGGAATGCATTTAGATGCAGTTGCAATAGGGGAATATCACCTAGGGTTGAATAGTGGACACATTTTGGTATTGTATAGCTGTTTTTGTATTCCCAGTATGTTGTGTAATATTATATCAGTATCTTTGTTGTCTAATAAAGGATATAATTTTGTGCTTGAAAGAAATGTCATGAACATTCTCCTAAATCAAGAACTGATTGGGTATGGCACACTGGAAAATGGCATATACATACTTAATCAACCACAAATTTTCAATATTCAAAACACGCGTAAAAGAAAGGCTCAAGATTCGAATCAAGCCTTCCTATGGCATTGTAGACTTGGTCATATAAATGAAACAAGGTTGACTAAGTTACATAAAGATGGATATCTAGATCCGTTTGAATATTCATCATATGCAACTTGTCAATCATGTATCAAAGGAAAAATGACCAAATCTCCGTTCACCGGACACGGAGAAAGAGCCACCGAACTCTTGGGACTAGTACACAGTGATGTATGTGGTCCGATGTCTATACATGCACGAAGTGGTCACTCCTACTTCATCACTTTTACTGATGACTTCTCTAGGTATGGACATGTGTTCTTGATAAAGCATAAATCCGAGGCTTTTGAGAAGTTTAAGGAGTATAAAAATGAAGTAGAGAAACAAACTGGTAAAAGCATCAAGACACTTCGATCTGATCGAGGTGGAGAATACTTAAGTACCAGTTTCCTTGAATACTTGAAAGCGAATGGAATTCTCTCTCAGCTTACTCCACCTTATACACCTCAGCATAATGGTGTATCAGAAAGAAGGAATCGCACGCTATTAGATATGGTGCGTTCAATGATGAGTAGTGCTGAGTTACCACTTTCCTTCTAGGGATTTGCTCTAGAATCAGCCGCATATCTATTAAATAGAGTTCCAACTAAGTCTGTACCTACCACTCCATATGAAATGTGGTGTGGGAAGAGACCATATCTCAAGTATATCAAGATATGGGGGTGTCCGGTATATGTTAAAAAGCATAATCCAGACAAGCTCGAAGCACGATCGGTTTTATGCAAGTTTGTAGGATACCCCAAGCATTCAAGGGGGTACATGGTCTACCACACTGAAGAACAAAAGGTGTTTGTCGCTCGTCACATTGTCTTCTTAGAAAGCGAATTTCTTGCAAAAGAAATTAGTGGGAGCGCGGTAGAACTGGAAGAAATTCCAGAACCTCAAACTGTAACCGAAGACTTAGAAGAATCTCAGATTTCAATAGAACATGACGAACCAACGCCACTCCGCAGATCTAGTAGGCTTTCTCATCCTCCTGAAAGATACTATGGTTTTCTTCTTGATGGGGATCGAGAGGATTGCATCATCGATAATGATGAGCCTACTAGTTTTCAGCAGGCTATCACAAGTAGCGACTCAGTAAAGTGGCTGGATGCAATGAGATCCGAAATGGAATTCATGTACACCAATAAAGTATGGACTTTAGAAGTTGCTCCTCCTGGGGTAAAACCAGTTGGGTGCAAATGGATCTTCAAAAAGAAGATTGGTACATTTGGACAAGTGGAAACCTACAAAGCTAGACTAGTAGCAAAAGGTTTTCGTCAAAGACCAGGATTGGACTATGACGAAACTTTTTCACCAGTAGCTATGCTTAAATCCATTCGGATCATGCTTGCCATTGCTGCCTTCCATGACTATGAAATCTGGCAAATGGATGTAAAAACAGCTTTTCTAAATGGACATCTAGAAGAGAGTGTTTACATGGATCAACCAGAAGGTTTCTTAGACAGTGGGAGCAGCGGAAGAGTGTGCAAATTGCTTAAATCCATTTATGGGTTAAAGCAAGCATCGCGGAGTTGGAACATCTGCTTTGATGAAACAGTCAAGGAATTTGACTTTATCAAAAATGTAGATGAACCATGTATTTATAGGAAGATTGTAGAAGGAGCAGTAGTCTTCCTCGTTTTGTACGTCGACGACATACTACTGATAGGGAATGATATCCCTATACTACAATCAGTAAAGCTCTTCTTGTCACAGAAATTCTCTATGAAAGACTTGGGAGATGCATCATACATTCTGGGCATTAAGATCTATAGAGATAGATCTAATAGAATATTGGGACTTTCACAGTCCAGGTATATAGACACTATACTAAAGAGATTTAGTATGGAAGATTCCAAGCGCGGCAATATGCCCGCTTGTCACGGAATCACCCTCTCCAAAGAGATGTCTCCAAAGACTGATGAAGAGAGGGCTCGCATGGGCATTATACCCTACGCTTCGGCGGTAGGATCAATAATGTATGCGATGTTATGTACCAGACCAGATGTAGCTTACGCACTTAGTGTGGTAAGCAGGTATCAATCGGACCCAGGTGAGAAACATTGGATAGCGGTGAAGAACATTCTCAAGTACCTGAGAAGGACTAAGGAGATGTTCTTGATTTACGGCAATAGGGACCTCCAGGTAGAGGCTTTTACCGACTCTGGCTTCCAAAGTGACAAGGATGATTCTAAATCTATTTCGGGTTTTGTGTTTACCCTCAATGAAGGAGCGGTATGTTGGAAGAGTTCCAAACAAGATACCGTCGCAGACTCAACTATGGAGGCTGAGTATATAGCTGCTAGTGAAGCCGCAAAAGAGGCTGTCTGGATGAGGAAGTTCATTTCTGAACTTCAGGTGGTTCCGTCCATTGCCAATCCAATACCTTTGTATTGAGATAACAATGGCGCTGTAGCTTTAGCAAAGGAACCGAGGTCCCATCAGAAATCCAGGCATATTTTAAGGCAGTTTCACCTGATCAGGGAGATCATGGATCGTCGGGAGATCGAGATACGGAGAGTGGACACAAAAGACAACACGGCAGATCCATTCACCAAGGCCATTCCTCAAGTACAGTTCGAGAGGCTTTTTGAGATGTTGGGCATGCGGTACGCAAGCAACTGGATCTGGTAGAGACAGTGGGTACTCATTGCGCCAATTATAGGCCTTAGTGCAAGTGGGAGATTGTTGGATATATATGCCCTAGAGGCCTACATTGTATAGGATGCTTGGGATATGTATGTACATGACAGTCTTGCTTGATATGATAGTACGCTATTTGGTTTGACTTTGTCTTAACGTATAATATATTTTACTTGGTATTTATATATATATATATGTTGATAAAGCCCATAGGGTGTTTGTCTGACTACTGGCGTTGTGATGGCAGTCATACTAGTGGGAGCTGGATAGTCAATAGGCACACCCTTAGAAGTCCCTGGTCGCAGGAGTATCGAGATTGGGCATCAATACTCCGGAGTAAACTAGTGTATACATATCTAGACCCTGACGAGGGGCGATGGATTGGTCCCGCAACCATTGGTGGTATTCACCTAAGATTGTATACAGATGCTCACTGGGTGTGAGTACACCGGACAGGACTCGCCGAGAACTGACTGGATGGTATTATACCTAACGTCAGATAGCAGTTCTCAGGTGACATGTGTGCAGATAGTCCGTTGACTTAAGGTCATCATTTGTCTCGTGTGAGTTCCCACTGTGCTTTGATTATTACCCTACCACGGCTCAAAGGAGTCGTGCAAACAGGTTTCAGTTGGGCACAGTCCCGAGCCACGTGGAGGCAGTGAGTGACTGTTAGGGATTCTTCTCCCCCGGTATAGGGAGTTGATATCGCACGGTGATCGGTTGGTCATTACCATAGGTCCCTGGCCAGGGCTGATTGAGAATTACTGATAGGTTGATCAGCAGATTCTCGGATGGTGATAGAGCCATACCGACACGACTTGTACGGTTATTAGGGGTCTGACGTACACCACCTCCCTAGACCATACATGCGATACTCTTAGACGAACAGACCGGACTGCACGGATATTGTCACAGACAGGCTCAGTAGGATTTCAGATGGGTTACCTCATCAGCTTTCTTATCGACAACTACCTGGGGACCGTTACGTACAGCTAGTGCCGCTTGCGGTCTGTGGTTAAACCCACTGCCAGCGTAGTAGTCGAGTCTTTAGAGTCCCACACAGAGATTTCCCAAACCCAGGCGAAAAGATATAGAGGTCGTATGGTTTTACGACAAAGGTTCGGACGCATACGTGTTTGAACGCACGTACGACATTCGGACAGTTTTTACTAGCAGGCTTTGGTTTAAGCCAGATTCTAGTACCAGGTTATTGGATTTATACAGTCTAAAGTTTTTCCGTGTTTTCACGGATGAGAGGGGCGTTCTCGTAATTTTCCGAGAAGCTTCTAGAAGGTGATGACTTGGAGGGAGAGGTGGCATTTTCATTTATTGAATTAGTGACTCATTGTGAGTGATTCATCATGTCATTAATGCATCATTAATTGCTTAATGACTCACATGATGAATCACCCACTTGAATTATTGAAACATGATGAATAATCTCATATTATTCATTTCTTTATAATTCATTATGTTTCATATATCAAGTGAGAAGCTTTTTCTTTATCTTAAAAATATTATCATTGTCATCTTCTCACTCTCTCTCTTCAAGTTCTCTCTCCTTCACCAAACCCTAATCCTACCCTCATGAGTTGAGAACAAGGATTAGGAAAGACAAATTACTCCATAACCTATCTCTACATAACCTTAGCTACTCTATTTAGCAACTAGAGAAACTAAGTAACCTCTAGTTTAGAGGTTATAGCTTGGATTAGGGTTCTCGGGTGGATCGTCTATCACGGGAGAAAGCCGAAGAGGACGTGGAGATCCAAAGAGGCCGTAGACAACATTAAGACGAAGGACTAGAACCGTTTGGTATAATCTCTTAACATAGTAGTTTAGAACTCTATAGCTTTTGTTAAAACTTGTTTAGCAAACGATTCATACGGTTAATCGATGTTTGATCATAGAACATGATTGTTATTCATATTTCCGCCTCCCCACAAGTACTGGGGTGTTGAACATCGACTTACAGTACCCCGATCATGATATTTGATAAAGAGGATACCAGATGAATAGTATGTTGAATGTGATATTGACCCGTACCCAGATTTGGGATGCCGTACGACGGATTTACGCACGAGCTATATATTGATGATTGATCCACACTCTTGACTTGGGATGTCTGATTATAGATATGGTATCGGATATGATATTATTGAGGCGGGATCACCGACTAATATATATACAGGTATGTATATGTATCGACTCAGATGTTAGGCGGTTTCCTTACCTGTAGTCCAGCTGGTTAGCTTAGCCCTTTAGTTTAGTTTAGTTGTTAGATTAGATTCGATTCTTACCTGTTTCAAAAAATAACGAATCGTGGGTATTTTAAAAGGCAGCCCAAGGGATCCTACGGATATTTCAAAAGACGTATCTTTTCATAAAAACACCGTAGCCCTATTTTCAAAACCCCATGATTCGTGTTATTTCAGAAGGCACCATTTGTAGGACTTATATTAGATTAATGCAGATTAGTTATAGTTGCGTCTAGTATTCAGCTCCCGCTCATTATTGTGGTTCGCTTCGCATCGCATGCTTATATTATGTTTCATACTCCATTATTGATATCATGCTGTTAGGACACCAGCACCATTACCGATGATGCGTATGTACCACGTACACTTACTTACCGGCTCACACACATCTTCATCGGTAATTTCCATGTCACGTACACCTTAGAAAATATTATTGCTTGACATAGCCTGTTAGCTAATAGTTTAGACATTGTAGTTATTACCTGCTACTTCATGCATACTGTTATTCATTGTTATGCCGCATTCATGGATTCTCATGCATATATTCACTATTTTACGTGTTATTGAGGTTTTGGATTCGGATTTCCATGAGATTTTCTGGATTTGGAGGAAAACCGCAAAAACATAAATAAACATTTTCTCTCTTTTAAAATAAAAAGTGCGGTTTTCCCATGATGTATGAGTCGTCCACCATGAGTTTGCTGATGGATTTCGAGACCCGATTCGAGGAGACGGATGAACCGTTTCGGGTACATGGTGGACCCGGTAAGGTACCCCGGGGCAAGAAGCGCGTGATGATGACGATGTGAGCCTGGCAGGGGAGCACTACCTACCGGTGATTTTACCCGACGCGTCGGATATCCGGAGGATACCGTCGTGGTCTTGAGATGGATGGTAGGGGCCGGTCTGGACTGACGGCGCCCTAGATATTGTGATTGAGACAGTGAGATTTCGAGATATTGAGGTACAGAGACTGTGATACAGAGATATCGAGATATTGGGATTACGTTTTGTGCCGATGCTAGGCACTGTTTTATGCTGATTTCGTTATGATACCTCATTTTAAAAATACAAAGGAAATCTCACTAAATTATGAAAACAGTTTCTTCATTTACATGTATTCTGTTTTCATGCATCCATACCTCATTCATATGATATATTGCTACCTGAGGCACTGACACGGGCACATGAGATTACACTCGGGTTAGATATTTACCCTAGCCTTGTTATAGGCTGCATGTTATATATATAATTGAGGATATATTATGATCATTGAGCTAGGATTGCGTTATTTATGCGATTTCTTTTCGCAGATGTTTTTCTATTCACGAGTTGGCAACTCACCCCCGTTGTGCCCCAGTTTCTTGCAGGTTTGCCGTACAGGTTTCATTACGGCTTTGCGGGCAAAGTTTCCTTCGGGTGATTTGCTAGTAGGTGGGTTTACTTGTATCGTACCCCCATTATATATCTTGTATATCATTATTCTGTTGTATCTAGAAGTTCCATCAACCAAACATGTATTTATTTCAGAGATAGAGACCAGTGTTGTTTATTCTATCGACCTTAGAGTCGCGCTTTGTATTTATACGGATTTCATGCTGTTTTGAGTTTCCTTTTCTGTTGTGATCCTCGCCTTTCGGCGTTGTATATTATATTGCTTGTGTGGTTGTGACCGTCGATTGACGAAGAGCTAGCTCCCGCTTGGGGATGCCTTTTTATTGATTTCGTATACTATTCATGTTGTATCCCGTTTGGGGGCCAGTATTTACAAAGGAGACTCTGCCGAAATTTTCAGGAAATATTTGATGTTTTTAAAAACGCATAATTCGACTTATGCTATTAAAACTACTTGATTTAAATTGGTTTTCCTTCACTCTACTGTTTTTCTTGGTTTGGATTTCTGGGTTTTCGGCTTACTTAGATTACGAACGCCTCGAGACATTTCGTAGTTTAAGTGCCGGTCATGTTCCGTACTTTTCGGGTCGTGACACTTGATTTCTTAATACCATTTTGTTTTAATATTACCTATCTTAATATTTCTTGTAGATGCGGGGCAGCCCCATCCCGAGAGGGGGACTTGAGGGCCGAATCAGTCCCACGGCTGAGGCCCGACAGAGCTAGGAAGGAAGCACCATTCCCCCTCTTCTTTACCTCCGATTATCTCTATACCGGCGATTATGCCGAGAGGTTCGGCCGGTATATGGGGGATGAAAGCCGCATCCTAAAGAAGTATCCACTTCACGTTGAGTGGGGCAATCAGCACCGGCGCTCATTTGCCCTCTTTTGGGATCAGGCTCGGGTATTAATATATAGTTTCATTTGACTTATCCAATATATTTATTAGTATTTAACACTTGCAATTTAAATACATTATTTTTTTGTATTTACAGTTGGATTACGACTTTCAGCCTATACCCAACCCTGATCACCCTGGGAGAGTGCTCGATTTTCACGCTCTGTACCAGGGCCTGATGAAGAACATGCAATCAAAGGTCCAGTACACTAGAAACGAGCTAAAGATCGACTGCTATTCCTTGTAGATGGCAACCCCCGAGGCTGAGAGAGCGGCTCTCCTACATACTCCGGACTTTGCGAGAGTCGACATAGATACATGGCCTCTCTTGTGCCAATATTTCGACTCTCAGTGAAAACAGGTTTTTAATTTAAATTTAATCCATCTTTTAATATATAATTTATTTTTTTATGTTGCTTAATTAGAAAACTAAATTTGAATGTGTTGTTCAGAAACAGGCCGATCAAAATAAAGAGAATAGGAAGTCGGCGAAGAGGGGTCGTCCCACTTATACAGGAGGCTCGAGGAACATTAATCGTGCCATGGAGGTATCGGTAAATTACAATAGATATATTTTGATATAATGTAATATTAAGAGTTATTTTATAATATATGTAAATTTTTGGCGAATTGCAGAGAACTCAGACCTTGGCGCAGAGTGGTACACCGAGCGTGCTGACTGCGTATCTTGCCGTCTACGGCACCTCGACAGATCCCGCCATGGGCAAGCTTAGATTCCCCGACACCGCTATCCAGGAGTATTGCATAAGTGTTAATATTTATTCTAACAGGTTTGAAATTTTTGTTTTGAAAAGTTCAAATTTAAATGATATACTTATATTTTAATGGTTAATGTGGGTGTAGGAGCGGGTGGTGGAGCAGGCAGAAGCATCGGGGATCGATTTTAGTGGACAGGCCGATTCGATGCTACTGACCCCGGTCGTAGACGCCGCATACGGAGGGCACCATGGAGGTTGGGAGAGAGGCCGGGGACTAGGTCCTAGCAGGGCCCATATGAGGTTGGACTCCACTCCGGCGGTTACTTCCCCTACCCCCGTGAGCGACGTCTAGAGCATGATGTTGCCGCCTTGAAGACCACCGTCGAGGAGTTGAAGGAGATGTTGGTACATATACTACTTAATAGTAAAATATTATATCACATTATAGATAGTAACATATGCAATATTAGTAGCCTGAGCTTATTTGGTTGTACACTTAGGTTTGATTAATCATACTTACATAAAACTATCTAATTAAAATAAACTACGGTTTTCCAAACTAGATACCCAAACGAGGCCTAAGTCCCTAAGTATTCTTAGATTGGGGTTTCGCAATAACCTGATAATGATACGAATTCGACTAAAATCTAATACACCGTTCTTACTCGTTTATTACACACAAAATTTAACAGATTCGACAGGCTGCTTCGGCTACGGCTCCACATGCATCTCCTTCGGCTGCGGCTCCGCAAGCCACTATCTCGGCTGCGGTTGGCAGACCACTCCTGCAGCTCCACAGCCTGCTCAGACTCCCGCACAGTCCGCTCCTTCATTGGTCGAGTTTTTGATGACTCAATGCTGCACCGAGGAGCAGATGTGCCAGATTACGGTGTTCATCAGAGGTGGAGGAGCTAGACCGAGCTAGGGTAGCTTCTTTTTTTTATAATATTTTTGAGGATGTATGTACTTACTTGATACATATTGTATATATTTTGGACGATATTGGTGGTTGTTTGATTGTTCACGATGATTTAGATTGATATCGTATTCTGATTGTTTATTTCTTTTATATATTATGCATGAGATGTTAATTATGAATATTTCTGTATTTGGTTATATGATGTTTATATTATTATGCACAGGAAGGGGAAAAACAGGAAGCCCATTTTTTTAAAAAAACCCTGATATTTTGTCCCTACGGATTAATCCGTAGGGCTAGATGTTGCACCTACGGATTAATCCATAGGTGCAAAGTTTGCCCCTACACAGTGAGCCGTAGGGACAAAATATCAGGTCTCATGATATTTTGTCCCTATGGACTCAGTAAAAACTTGCCCCTACGAATTAATCGTAGGGGCTTTTATCGGGCCCTACGGTTAAATCCGTAGGGTTAAATATAAGGCCCTACGGATAAATCCGTAGGGGCTTGTATTTTATTTTATAAACCAGTAAATTAAATAAATATTTTGTCCCTATGGCGTAATCCGTAGGGATATGTGTCCCTACGGAGTAAGGCGTAGGGGCAATTATTACTCTGTAGGGGCATGTTCAGGGCAAAAACTTGCATATGCGGCCTTTGCCCCTACAAGGAGATTTTATATCCCTATATCCGTAGGGGTAGTGGTTTGCCCCTACGGCTAAATCCGTAGGCGCAACACATTATTGTAGTAGTGAGTTCAAACCATTACCAATTATTTGTAATGGGTATAATAGAATTGGTAGCAGTTGGAAACGTTACCAATTCCAATCTATGGCAAGCCCTACAAGCCTGTTGAGTTAAAACATCCTTTTCTCCCAAATTTTTCATTCGCTCCCAAACCACCCCTCCCCCCATCCTTCGATCGCCGCTGCCCTAGGTCGATCCCCCGCTGATGGAGCTCCTGTTCGAGCGTCCGTCAGATGTTGTCTTCCGTTGATCTCGCGATAGACTTAGTTGATTATCCTCCGCAGCGTGTGGGTCTCAATGGATTTTTGGAGGAAGAGGTGTAGTGAGGGAGTTGGTGCCGAGTACCTTCAAAGAAGTCCCGGGGTGGTTTGGTACCACCGAGGACCCTCCGACGCTCAAGTTAGCGACGATATCCGAGCAGAGTAACGGCTTTTAAGAGTAAAAAATGGCTTACTTGACCCCTCTGTGATGGGGGTTTATATAGTGGCGGTAGCACGCGGCAGCTGGCGTGAGAATCTCGGCGGCAGTTACGCTCCCGACGTCACGCCCGCGTAATAAGCGGATCGCCCGTTAATGGGGACCGTGATGGCGTGGAACGTGGGACGTTGCCGGAGGAGAATCCGCGCATGGAGAGATTCGCGGAGCAGCGGTTACGCCTGTGAGTGGTGGAATTGGTCGGAGGGCCGAGGAAGGCGACCTCGGCCGGGGGCTCGAGGACGAGCGAGGAGGTCGAAGAGTCTTGGTCCTGCGGCAGCCCGGGGCGAGCTGAGGGGCCGAGGAGGCTAATTCACATGGGGTCCCGAGGAGGGCCAGCTTGTGCTTGCAGGTTGGGCACATGGCGGCCTGGTCGGCCCCTGTGGGCCCTTTCTTCTGAGTCTTGGTGACACGTCATCTTCCACGTGTCATGATCCGGGAGATCACCAATATTGAGCATCATCATTAGCCCCCCACTCTTGTCCCGACCAGATAATGGTCAGGTCAGGAGTGGACTGCTGGGCCTCTCAAGGTGAGACCCTCTCTGTGGTTTTGTCGGGACGAGTCCTCGGGCCGTCGGTCGTCTTTTACGCTAGCGAATCAGGGCGAGATATTTACATTTAAAGAAGGTGCGCCGGTTCGTGCGCTCGGCAGTTGAAGCGACGGCCTACGTGTCGAGTGCCGATTAGCCGATGCGACGCGCGCAGGTCTGCGGCGTCTGATGGGACGCGGTCCAGTGTTGGGCTGCTACGTAGAACGATCGGAGCCGCTGGGCGCGAGGAGCCATTTCGGCGGGAGACGATGGGCGCCGTTGGATGAGGCCGTGTGTGGCAATAAATACGGGTGGGGCCCGCCCTAAGGCCCTTACTCTTTCATATTTCTCTCCCTCAAGCCCCAGCTGCTCGGCGCTCATCCCCCCTCTCTCGTTTCCCACCTTTGAAGAATTTCTTTCCCATGTTAGATGTCTTCCCCTGTAGAATCAGTAGACGTTGTAGGAGTAGATGCTAGGGTTCCTTTAGATGTGTCTGAGTCTCCTCGGGGAGCAGGGGCTGAGCCCTCTCCCCGGGGCCGTGAGGCGGGGGCCGCCCCCAGGGAGGAGGCGGTAGATGTAGCCCCCAGCACCTCGTGCTGGGTGAGGCATGAGGACGAGCTCGCCAACGCTCGAGTTCGCTTCCACATTCCCCCGCGCTACACGCTTCGTCTGGCCGAGGAGGGGGAGAGGGCAGACCAGGTACGGGGCAGGGAGATTGCCCTGTATTTGGAAGCTTTTTGGGGCGGAATGCGCCTGCCCTTCTCTCCTGAGGTCATCGCCGCTATGAATTTCTTCGGCTTGGCTCCCGGCCAATTAGTGCCGAACGCGTAAAGGATCCTCCTTGGGTTCCTGATCCGCCTGAGGCTGCAGGCGGTTTCTTTCAGCCTTTCCCTTCTCGATTCCTCCCTTGCTTTCAAGAGTCACCCTGGCGGTCTAACTGGCGACCCGAGGTGGGTTTACTTTATTTTTAGGAAGCGGCCCGGGGTCGCTGCCGGGACCGGGGTCGTGGCTTTGCCCTCCTCCATTCACGACTGGAAGAAGAAATTTTTCTTCGTTTCCCCTCCCGAGGGCGAGGACTGGCCGGTGCCCACCAAATGGTCGAGGGAGAAGTGTCTGCCGGGGAACCTATCCAACGACCCCGCCACGGCGAGAGTGGCGTCGTGGGAACCTATCCCTCGACACGACGTGCTGCTGTCCGAGAGGGTTTTGACCTGGGCCGAGCTTAGCCTCGTCGAGTTCGTCGATAAGTTAGGCTTGCTCTTTGGGTTTACACTTTACTCGTATTGCTGATCTGTTGGGTGTTTGTTTCATGCAGGATCCATGGACTTCGGTGTTCTCCGAGATGCTATGCGCCAACCGAGGCAGCCTGCTAGGGCTGGGGGCGCCAGCTCTTCCCGGGCGCAGGCTTCCCCTGCTCCCACCGCCCCGGTGGCAGCGCCCCGAGGACGCTCGGCGGTGGATCCCGCCCCGGGCCCTAGCAGTGTGTCGGGCCGAAAGTGGGCCCTGATTGTGGAGGACACGGCCTCGGAAGAGGAGATCGGCACCCCCTCGGAGCCGCTCAAGAGGAGTTCCCGGAGATCCTCCCGGGGCCGGTCCTCTCCGACCGTGGTGGAGGAAGGGGGCTCCGGTTCGCGGTGCCGTCGGAGTTGTCGGTCGCAGACAGCCTCCTGCATGAAATAAAGACCTCGGCGGGGGGTCGAGTCCCTGGTGGGACCCTCAGGGCTCAGCTGGCGTCGATCGCCCAGGAGTCCATGCAGGTAAGCCCCCAGTTCATTGTGAAATTTGGTGCCTCCTCCGTCCTTCTGATCTTTTTTGTGTCTTCCCAGGTTCTCCAGCACGTGGGCCTCGCCCTTCGCATGGAGGCCGAGGTGATAGCCCCGGCGTTGGAGGCGGCGGGTCGTCTCGCTTCGCTGCAAGAGAGCTCCAGGAGAGAGCAGGAGGCGATGTCGGCGAGGATCGCCGTCTTGGAGGGCGAGGTGGAAGCCGGGAAAAGGGAGGTCGCCCGGCATCGCGAGGCCACCGTGATCGCCGAGAGCAAGCTCGAGAACTCCCAGGTGCTCGTCGGCAACTTGAAGAGGACGGTGAAGGACCTCCGGAAGGAGCTGGGGGCGGCGGCGGAGGCGTTTAAGTCGGCCGAATCGAGGGCCGTGGCGAGCTATAAGGGGTCAAGGGATTTTTATGACGACCTGGCCATGTCCACGACCCGCATTTAGCACGACGCCCTTGATACCGTTAAGTCTCGGATGCTGGGGTTCGACGACGAGGAGCTCCGGGCCGAGTTTCCCCTCGTAGGAACCGACGAGCAAGGGGAGGAGGTTCTCGGCGAGGAGGTAGCCGAGGACCCGACGTCCCAAGTTGCGGAGGTCGGGGACCTCGAGGTCGTGCCCGGTCCCGGGGTGTAGAGCCCCCGTTCTCCTATCTTCATTTTGTTTCTCTTTTGAATTTTGTAAGGCTGGGGAGCCCAAAAAATACCCTTTGTAAGGAAAACTTTTGTCTTTGGCAGTAGTAATAAAGTTTTTCTTCAGCTCCATAGAATTGCTTTCTGCCATCTGTTTATGAAGGATGTTCGTGGAATATTTTTGCTTGTAGCTTGTACCGTTATGCTTTATGTCAGGCTGGCCATCTGTCTAACGATCGCCCGCCGAGTTGTCTGCAATCACTTGCCGACGAGAGTTGCCGAGGAGGTATCTCCCCGGGCCCCGGAGTCGAGGGGAGATTATGTAGTCTTGGACAAACTTGACATCTGGCACTGGGGTCTCGGATCCTCCGCAGACCACCGAGCGTCTCTGATTTTGGGTATTGGCCACCATCCGGGGGTGACTGGGCAGGGTAGCTGCTCCATCACCTCCAGCAAAGGCTTTATGCTTCCTGTCGCGGCGGTATGAGAGTTACTACCAGGGGTGGCCGAGTAGGGTAGCTGCTTCGTGATGGCTTCGGTCTTTAGCGTTTGGGGGCTGTAAGAAGCCACTGAGGATGTCCGGGCAGCGGAGCTGCGTGGCTGCCTCTTGGCGAGGGCTTTGACCTCTAGCGTCGTGGGTAAGCAACTACCATCCGGAGTGAGACCGAGCAAGGTAGCTGCTCGGTTGCCTCTTGCGAGGGCTTTTTAATCCTTCAGGACGGGGACCGGGCAGGGTTACTGCCCAGTGCCTCTTGGTGAGGACTTTGATCCCTGTCGGTTGTGGTAGGAAGCTACCAGCCGGGGATAGCCGAGCAAGGACTCGACTGCCTCCGGGAGGACTTTGGTCCTTGGCGCGGGAAGAGCTATAGGGCTGTAAGAAGCCTACCAAGGACCCTTGGCCGAGCAGGGTTACTGCCCGGTGCCTCCTGGCGAGGGCTTTTTTCCTGAAAGATAGCCGAGCGAGGGAACCTCGGGCGCGACTGCCTCTGAGAGGGCTTTGTGATCCCCGGCGTTGTGGCAGGGAAGCTGCCCGCTGGGGATAGCCGAGCGAGGGAACCTCGAGCTCGACTGCCTCTGGGAGGGCTTTTTGATCCCCGGCGTTGTGGCAGGGAAGCTGCCCGCTGGGGATAGCCGAGCGAGGGAACCTCGGGCTCGACTGCCTCTGGGAGGGCTTTTTGATCCCCTGCGTTGTGGCAAGGAAGCTGCCCGCCGGGGGATAGCCGAGAGAGGGAACCTCGGGTTTCGACTGCCTCTGGGAGGTCTTTTTGATCCTCGGAGTCTTGGCAGGGGAGCTGCCCGCGGGGGATGGCCGAGCGAGGGAACCTCGGGCTCGGCTGCCTCTGAGAGGGCTTTTTGATCCCCGGCGTTGTGGCAGGGTAGATGCCGGCCGGGGATGTCTGAGCAGGGTAGCTGCTGAGTTGAATCTCTGACGAGGCGCAGCCTGGTCATTCGGCTGTAGGTGTGTGGAATGGGAACGGTCGTGGCAACGGTGCGCGCATCTAGTGCATTGAATGCGGTGGGAGGCGAAGCGACAGGGGCGTGTCGCTTCGTTTCCACAGAGTAACGTTCGATGGACGCCGCATGGTGCGTCACTTCGTTTCCACCGGGTAACGATCGATGGACGCCGCGTGGCGGCCGTTGGGCTGCACAGTGGGCTATATAAGGAGTACCGGTTCTTTTCCCCCTTCGCAGTCTGGCTACTGAAAATGGAGGATTTCCCGTTCACTATCTCCGAAATCATCAGTTCTGCAGATGTGTACCTTTATGACCGCGACCGCATTGAGGACACGGTGTAGTTGGTTATTGCTCGCATTGAGGAGCACGTCGGTCGGCTGCTCCCTAGGCGCTCCTCCCTGCTGCAGCTACTGATGTACTCCATCTGGAGGGCATCGCTGGGGCTTTACAACCCCCTGTCGGAGCAGCTCTTCGACGAGGCCGTGGGCAAGCTACGGTCTTTGAGGCACTTTGGTTTGATCTCCGCGAACCGGCTGGCGCGCTCGGAAGCGCTCGTCCGCGAATGCTACGAGCTGAGGCTCGGGGTCAACGCCCGCGGGGGAACCGGGAACAGAGGCTGGAACTTGCGCGGCCCCAGTTGGCGGAGATCTTCGCCGAGTACCACGAGCAGTGCTCGCTGCACCCCTTACCCCCTGTTCCCCTCCGAAAGGCGGCGCACAGGACCGCGATGTCCCGACGCTGAGATTCGGGGCAGATGCTATTTGGTTTTATCCGTCCACCTCTCCGAAGATGCCAAGTTGATTTATGGCACCGTGTATCGGAGGTTTAGACGGATGCGGCCGATGTAGCATATTTCATCAGATTCCCCCTCGCTTGAGGGGTTTTTGATTGTGGGGACGCTCTTTCCTGCAGGCGCAAGCCCCTGCAGTTAATTACGCTACCGCATCACGGTAACAACTTTCTCCTTCTCCAGAATTTCACTTCGTGTCGTGTGTGTTTTGTTTGTGGTTGCCCGTGGATTGTATACGGAGACTGAGTAATGCCGTCGCCCGTAGGACGTGGATTAGTCCAAATCCGTATTTACTTAGATTTGGGTTTGGTATTTTAGTTTAAGGATACGTTAGCCATGTTTAGGCTAAGATCGACTTAAACGTTCGTTAAGGATACATTAGTCTTGTTTGGGACTAAGATCGACTTAACGTAGTGATATATGGCCATCAGGACTCATCACCTCTCTGACGTCGTTGAAGGATTACGACGACAGGTGTCAGAGGAGCTCAGAGATGTACCCTTGAACCAAAGTTGATTTGGAGTTTTATCATTCATTTAAATGTCTAAGGATACGTTAGCCATATTTGGGGCTAAGATCAACTTAAACGGGACCGTTTAGATCCGGCAAAAGAGCATTTGGAGGCTCTATTGTTCCAGTTTAGGGACATAGTGGTCCATAGGTAGTTTAGGGACGTCGCGGTCCATGCTTCAGTTTAGGGATGTGGTGGTCCATATTCCAGTTTACGGACGTAGTGGTCCATATTCCAGTTTAAGGACGTGGTGGTCCATATTCCAGTTTAAAGACGTGGTGGTCCGTTATTAGTTTAGGGACGTTTCGGTCCGATATTAGTTTAAGGACGTTTCGGTCCGACATTAGTTTAAGGACGTCTCGGTCCAGCACTAGTTTAAGGACGTCTCGGTCCAATATTAGTTTAAGGACATTTCGGTCCAACATTAGTTTAAGAACGTTTCGGTCCAGCACTAGTTTAAGGACGTCTCGGTCCATATTGACGTATGTGGTCGTCGGGACCCGTCACCTCTCTGACGTCGTTGAAGGATTACAACGATAAGTGTCAGAGGAGCTCAGAGATGTACCCTCGAACCGGATATAAATTGATTTAAGAGAGAGTTGTGCTCAGTCAATTTTATTTAAGGACTTACAGCCAAAATTGGGCTAAGTCCAGTTGAAAATGTTCACATTTTGTTTGCATTTGGCCTGTTAGGCCACTGTTTGGGCTTTCCCCTTTTTAGAATGATGCATAGCATTACTTCGGGCTATTCATGCCTATTTTGACTGGGCTCTGCCCTTTTTATTATAATGCAGAGCATTTGTTTTGGTCCATTGGACCTCTCAATTGGGCTCTGCCCCTTTAAATAATGCATAGCATTATTTTTGGTCTGTTTAGACTTTTTAATTGGGCTCTGCCTTTTTGAAATAATGTGCAGCACTTTTATTTGGTCCCTTGGACCTTCGATTGGGCTCTGCCCTTTAATAATGCATTGCATTAGATACCCTGACAGTGTCCCACATGGCTTGTCAGGTACTTTGTGTAATTAATGAGCGCAAGCGCTCGTGAAGGTGACACGTGTCACGTTCTGGTGAGCGCAAGCGCAACAGCGCAGTGCGCTGCGTTAGTACGCTGCGCTGCTGTACTGTTGACACGTGGCGCTTCCTGGCGGCTTGCGCAATAGCGCAGTTTTGGCAAGTGCTGGGCACTGTTCTTATTCTTTTGGATCAATTTCAGATCAGAGAAAACAAGTTTTTTCTTGTTTTCTAAAGAACCAGTGGTTCATATAAGGTGCAAGGCACTGTTATCTTGAGAATCTTTTAGATTCAGAACCAATGGTTCATAAAAAGAAGTGCAAGGCACTGTTTATTATTTATTTTTTTCTTCTTCTTTTTATTAATGATCCTAAATCTTGTTCTCAGATCAATGATCTGTTCATAAGAGAAATTTCTCTTTTTCGAAAGGTTTTTACTTTTTTCTTTGTTTTTGAGGATTTCTCTCCAATTCTTCAGAGTCTTCTCTGTTTAATTTTTCACCAAATGTTCCCCTTTTGAATTGAGGTCTAGGGTACTTTTTATAGTGCCCAAAAATTAGTTAAATTTGTTAAAGAGATCTTTCTCTGAGTGATTTGGGGAATTTTCCCCACCGTTGGATCTTTGATCCAAGGGCTTCTGTTTTACAGAAGAAAATCTTCTTGTTTTAACAAGAACAGAAAGATTTCTTTAAATCTCCATTCTGTTTTGCGTAACTCCCCAGCGCTTGACACGTGTCACGCAGCGCAGCTGTGCTTGTGCAACTGCGCAGACACGTGTCGTGCAGTGCAGCGCTTGCGCAACTGTGCTTGTGCAGTTGGCTTGCGCAACTGTGCAGACACGTGTCGCGCAGTGCAGCGCTTGCGCAACTGTGCTTGCGCAGTTGGCTTGCGCAACTGCGCAGACACGTGTCGCGCAGTGCAGCGCTTGCGCAACTGCGACGTTGCTTCCTTTACTTTTTTGTTTTAAACAGAGCTTTTCTCTGATTGGTTGCGCTGCCTCGGGCGCTGCGCTGATGCGTCTGCGCCAGACACGTGGCGCCCTGCACTCAGCGTAGAGGATCTGAAGTGTTGCTTCAAGATTTTGAATTTTTGAAATTCAAACAGAGCCTTGCTCTGATTGGGGGAAACAAATGCCCCCTACCGTTGCGCTCACGTGACGCGCATATGAGTGCAGCGGTGGCAATATCCCAGCCTTTGGATCAACTGATAAGTTGAAGGGGCGCAGGTGCCTATAAATAGGACCCTTGGTCCTTCGAAAATTCTTACAACTTTCAAGAATTTTGATTCTCAGAGCCCTGCTCTTGCTTAAGAACTTCAAAGTTCAGAACTTAGAATCACTCTAGGTAATTTAAATTAAATTTAATTAACAGATCCTTGCTCTTATAGATCTTTGATCTAAAGAAAACCCCTTTAGGGTTTCATCAATAGAGCCTTGCTCTAAAAAACTTACAGATCGACAGAGATCTTGTCCATGGGCTTTAACCCATGAACGGAGCTTTGCTCTTGGATCAAATGTAGACCTTTTTAGATCTGAAAAATGAAGAATTTCTTATAAGTTTTCATGGATTTTTCAAGATTCCAAAATTTTAATTCTTTTAAGTGTTAAAAAAAAAATTTGATGGATCTTTCCATTATTACCACAGAGCTATGCTCTTTTGATGAATCTTGTTCCCCTGAGACCAGAGTTTGACAAATGTCACTCTGTGACAGAGCTTTGCTCTAAAAGAGGAGATTTTCTCCTTGTCTCTAGGGGTTTCCCATCAATGAGGATATCCTCTTGGGGATCTTTTCATGAATTGACAGTCTCATCTAATGATGGGATTGTCTTATTAAATGATGCACCGTCATCCAGATTTTGTGGGTCCCCCTTTGGTCCTCTACCCACTGCATCCCAGTGTGGAGTAAGATTTTAAAATGCCAAGTGTTAGAACACTAACGGTTATTTTCGTCTTTCTACAGGAAACATGTCTAACGACTTGTCTTTCCCCTTCGTTCGCTCAGAAAGAGGGTTCCCCCATGCGCCAGTGGACCGGGTGGCATTCGCTCTTATTAAAGATCATGACCCTGAGCGCAAAAAACTCCACCTGTGGGGAAGGTGGTACAGCCAGATCATCCAGGGTCGCCGCAGTTTCAGTTTTGCCACGCCGTCTGAGCCCATAACTCCAATCCCTATGCGGACGAACCCCCGGTGAAGTATGCCGTGGAGGTTAAAAATTGGAACTCGGATGACCTCCTCCAACCCGCAATTGGTGCTATTCCCGTGCAGCCGCCGCCGGCGATAGATATTTTAGGGAGGCGAATCTGTCAAGGTGAAGCACGCCCTTGGGGCCAGGCTTACAATATTGGACTGAACCCGCGACCGTCCGCCGGATATTTGCAGTGGGCCCGATACATCTTATCGGCTAAAAGGACTCATTTGATGAAGATCGGTTTGTATTCGGCCATCTACGTTTCGCTCTTCAAATATCCTTCCCCTCCAACGTGGTGGATTAAAACTTTTATCGAGCAATGGAATATCCCCACCCACAATTTCTTGATGACGAATAGGGAGGTCTCTATTTCTTTGGAGGAGTTTGCCGAACTTTCGGGTCTGCCGGTGAGGGGGGGAATTATGAGGAGTTGCTCCCTCCTGACGAATACGTCTTTGCTACCAAGCCGCTGGCGTTCGACCTGACTCCGGAGAACGCCGTTCAGCATCAGTATCCAGGCATGGTGAAGGTATTGGAGATCTATGAAGGACTCCATCTGGAATTGGGCGACCGGGGCGTTAGTTTTGCAGATTTTATTGCTCGCTTTGTTCGCCCGGAGTTCTTATCGGAGCAGGGCGAGAAGTTCGCCCGGCTCGACGACCCTTTTGGATTCGGTTTGGATCGCCGACCCACATCGGAGGATGTCCACCAAGACTTTTATCTCCCCAGTGCCGCTGTCGTCCCTTTTTCAGAAATTGCCGTCCCGGGCTTGGATGAGGAGACTTTTTTTATAGGATTCTTGGGCTTGTGGCTGTGCAGCTTTGCGCTCCTTATGCACCCGCGCCACATGCGGCCCTCCTTCTTTTACCCGGTGCATCGGATGGTGGCTGGTCTGCAGTTATCGGTAGGAATCGCTGGGCTGGCTCACCTTTATAATGGACTTAGCATAGCGGCGGACACTAGTGAGCCTGGGGTGCAGCCCGCTAACTTTCCGATACACTATTTCACCTCCTGGATGGAGATGCACGTGCAAGGGGTGTTCGGCGCCCATAAGATTCCTCTGTTCTTTGAGAAATGCAGACTCCCGAGAGTCATGCGGTTGGTTGGCGCTTCAATTGTGGCTGCACCCCCACGGGAGTCTAGGGGGCTGCTCCTTCGTCCACATCTGGTGGGAGCGAAGGTTTCCTTTGTGGATAAGGTCATAACAATAGGCTCAGAGACCGCCAAGTCAGTAGTGTCGCTACGCGATGATTTTAAAGATGGGGCTTCCATATTGAAGGCTCGGGAAATCCTCCATCTCTATTCCATTCGGCCGGGCTACTTGGTGTTCAGGCAGAGTGAGACTGCACTCTTTATGAGGTATAACCCGCACCGGTTTGCTCAGCAATCGAGCTACAACCAAGGGATCCCGATGGAAGCTTTCTTGGAAAAGCCCGTGCTCAGCCGAGAGGGGATAAAGAATGCAATGCACCATTTCACACGGCTTAACACGGGTTCCTATTTGTTTATCAGCGAACCCAGTTGTGTCCCTAGGATGCTCAACACGTACGTGGCTTGGTATGCGCATGCGACGGGCCCAGTTATCTTAACGGAAAAGCACATGTTGGTTGACTGTAGGGGTGCGCCTCCTGGCAGTGATCGCAGGGCCCCCTTGAAGCCAAGGATTCCGGTCATTCTTCCACTAAAAGATGCCGAAATCGATCGACCACGCGTGTTGAGCCCCCCGCGTGGATTGCCGCTGCCTGCTATGGTGAATGCACCACCGGTGCCCCGTGCTCCCACGAAGACGGTCAATGTGATATCGCCAGAGTCCGGCGTAGGAGCGGATATCGGGACCCGCCGCCCCAAGGTGACTGCCAAGCGCAAATCAATTCCAGATGCATCTAGAGCTGGCGGGCAAAAGAAGAAGAAGTCGATCCTTTCCCTCGACGCAATCCTCAATTTAGCTGTTTTCTTCGTCACTTTATCGCACTTTTTATCATTATTTTTAACTAATACTTTCCCCCATTTTCAACAGGTGTCTCTACCGAAGAAGCTATTGCTGCCTCTTTGAAAACCTTCCAAGAGGAGGAGGAGAAACGCGCTCTAGCGGGCGTTGGTAAGTCCCACCCACTTTTTTTTATAAGAAAAATTTGTTATTCTTTTCGATGATCAACCTGACTTTCTTCCCTTGTTTCTTTCTAGGGGTTATACTAGTCGACGAAGAGATCCTTCCGGAATCCGTCACTGGAGTTCCAGTCTCGTCGGGGCTGCTGCAAGAGCCTCGACTTGACAAGTCGACGAGGGATGCCTTGAAAAATTTGGAGGCATCCCTATTTATGGACGAAGACGCCTCAATCAAAGAGGCTCTAGTGGCATCCGTCTCAACGGCTCGGGAGGAGAGGAAGCGGTTGAGACGTGAAGTAAAGGCGCGCCGAGCTGCTTTGGCCATGGGAGCGGGCCCTAGCACCATCCCTCGCGCTGATACTCCCTCCGAAGAGGCCCCTGTCGCCCTATCTACTGCTCGCAGGCGAGTAGCGTGCGCGGTTCGGAGTGCAAATGATAAATCCTCTTCAGGTAGCATATCTTTCAGAACCTTGTTGTAAGAATTATAAAGCTATCGGTTTTTATGTATCCCATCTTGCAGGGCCAAGTCCGACCGAGGGGGAGGCGGAGACCGTTGAACCCAGGGAAACAGAGGAGGCGGTGCCTGCCGAACCCGAGCTGACGGTGAGCAACGTCGTCGGGGCTACGGGGCCTGAAACAGAGGTTGGGGGATCTGCAGCCGAGAGGGTCATTGATGCCGAACCTGAAGTGGCGGCAGATGAAATGATCGTTATAACCGAGCCGAGGGCAGTGGTGGGCGAGGCGCTTGAGGCTGGCTACCTCATGGTGACGGTGGACGAGACAACCATGACCGCTGAACCCGAGGGAGTAGCGAGTGAGGTGGCCACGATTCCTGAGGACGAGCCAACTGCTCCTTCTCAGGAATCTGGCAATGCTCCAGTCATAGCCCTCCCCGCCTGTGGTCTCCCGCCATCTCTAAAGCTTGCAAGCACGACAACGGTTCCCATTGAGTCGGGTGATGAGGCTACAGGCGGTGGCCTCATGTCGATAGAGGAGGGGATTGCCTCAGTTTCGGCCGGCAGCTCGTCGGGTAAATTTCGGGTTATTATCATTCTCTTTTTATATCTTGCGATCTTTTCTAACAAGATTGTCTTTATTTTTAACGCAGGTGCGGCCAACGCCGATGCTCCATTGCTCGAAGGGGCACCGTCAATTACTGCTTTAGCGGTGGTCACCTCCCAGCCTTCCCTTGTGCCATCGCGGATGTTGGAAGGTATGGATTTGCGACCCACTAGTTTATTTTTTAACCGCATAACTTATGTACTAACGCCGTACCACTGTGTCTTTTCAGGAGTGCTCTTTGATCATCTATATCAAGTGTTGCTCCCACACTTCTCCTTCCCATCCGAACTCGCTTCTCCCTCTAGTGGTGCCGGTGAGTATACTTTCACTTCGATGTCTTTATTTTCCCCTTTTTTTTTAGCAATGGGATGATTTCTGACTTTTCCTCTTCCTTATTGTAGTGCCACAAATCGAAGGAGGGGACGCAAGACCTGCCACGCCACCGGCCCTTCCGGCTTCGCCATCTGTTGCAGCTGGTATAGTAAATTTCCTTTTTGACGACTCTTCAACATCTCTTGAACCATCGTTTAACTATGTTTTGTTTTGCAGCTATCGTTCCGGCTTCGGTCCCTCTTGAGTCTCGTGTCCTTTCACCGACAGGCCCTTTCTTGAAACGTCTATCTTCAAAGGGTGCCGTGATGAGTTTGGGCATGCTGAGCGGGTATATCGAAGAGCTTAACGCGGATGCTCTCCCCTCTGCCGCAGATTTCGCCGTGGAGGTTAATCCAATGTTGGCGGCGCTCGTAAACTTTCATAAAGAAGGCGTCGTCAAATCTTGGGTTAATCACTGCAGGGAGATCGAGGCCTGCCTACATCGGCTGGAGTCGACGCGTCCTTCTCCTGAAGTTTTGGCCATAAGCACCCAATGGACAGCTTGGCTCGAGCAAAGCACTTCTTACTTCCGCCATTTGGAGCAAGAAGCAGCTTTACGGTTGAAGGAACGTCAGGAATCTTCAAGCGCAACTGTTCGCCTGCGCGCTGAAGTTAGGACGAATGCTGCCGAGGTGAAAGCTGTCTTTGAAGGCCTTCTGGAGCGCATTTCTAATAGGCTAGCCCTAAAGCGGAAGCTTGATGCCGCCGAGTGTGATGCCCGAGGCCGTGAAGCAGCTCAGCAGGTCGTTGGGGAACAGCTTGCCTCCTTCATGCAGCAGCGGGCTCAAGTAGAGGCCGAATTGGCGGTGGCGGCTGATCAAGAGAAGGCGTGGAAGGAAGTACGCGAGCAATTGATAGAGCTATTCAAGAGGCTTCCTTCTCAGTAACTCTCCCTGTATCGTTTGTAAAAATGTATATGTATATTTTTTACTCCTTAGCACAATGTATCCTGTACTCAATCAAGTCTATGAATAAAAGAAACACATTTTTTGTAACGTCTTGTGTCATTTCTCCGCCCTTTTCTTTCTTTTGTTATCAGCATGCCACCTTAGTAACCATGGTTGACGGATAATAGGGCATGCATCTTGACTTTCTTAAGAAATAGCGATGGCTTAGGCCGCAGGTTCAGATCTGCTGCCTAAGACTTTTCAACTCCATGAGCCGTGAGGGTCTCATAGAGACTTTTCTCCCTACGGATCGAGAGGATCTCGTAGGTGGGTTTTTCTCCTTAGGAATCGTGAGGATTCCTAAGTGTGGTTTTCTCTTATAAGTCGTAAGGATCCTATAAGAGAATTTTCCCTCTTACGAGTCGAGAGGACTCGTAAGCGGTTGTTTCCCTCCTTGTTGAAACTCGACCTTGGAGAGTGAGACCCGTGAATAGTATGCAAGAGACCATTTTGGATTAACTTGCAGGGTTCCATTGTTCAGGAAGCAAGTTCTTTAGTCCCTGCTGCCTTAGGCTTCATTAGCAAGTTGAGACGAATCGGGAATTTCCCGCGGAGACAATGGTTTCTCTGCGAGCCGAAACGAATCAGGAGGCTCTCGTCAAGGAGTGTTTGTATCCGTGAGTCGAGGAATTTGCTAAGGATTATTTGTTTCCCTAGCGCCAAGGATTATTTGTTTCCTTGGGGTTTGAAACGAGTCGAGAATTTCCCACGGAGGCACTGGTGGCTCTGCGAGTCGACGCGGATCAGGAGGCTCTCATCAAGGAGTGTTTGTATCCGTGAGTCGAGGAATTTGCTAAGGATTATTTGTTTCCTTAGCGCCAAGGATTATTTGTTTCCTTGGGGTTTGAAACGAGTCGAGAATTTCCCACGGAGGCACTGGTTGCTCTGCGAGTCGACGCGGATCAGGAGGCTCTCGTCAAGGAGTGTTTGTATCCGTGAGTCGAGGAATTTGCTAAGGATTATTTGTTTCCCTAGCGCCAAGGATTATTTGTTTCCTTGGGGTTTGAAACGAGTCGAGAATTTCCCACGGAGGCACTGGTTGCTCTGCGAGTCGACGCGAATCAGGAGGCTCTCGTCAAGGAGTGTTTGTATCCGTGAGTCGAGGAATTTGCTAAGGATTATTTGTTTCCCTAGCGCCAAGGATTATTTGTTTCCTTGGGGTTTGAAACGAGTCGAGAATTTCCCACGGAGGCACTGGTTGCTCTGTGAGTCGACGCGAATCAGGAGGCTCTCGTCAAGGAGTGTTTGTATCCGTGAGTCGAAGAATTTGCTAAGGATTATTTGTTTCCCTAGCGCCAAGGATTATTTGTTTCCTTGGGGTTTGAAACGAGTCGAGAATTTCCCACGGAAGCACTGGTTGCTCTGCGAGTCGACGCGGATCAGGGGGCTCTCGTCAAGGAGTGTTTGTATCCGCGAGTCAAGGAGTTTGCTAGGGATTATTTGTTTCCCAAGCGCCAAGGATTATTTGTTTCCTTGGGGTTTGAAACGAGTCGAGAATTTCCCACGGAGGCACTGGTGGCTCTGCGAGTCGACGCAGATCAGGAGGCTCTCGTCAAGGAGTGTTTGTATCCGTGAGTCGAGGAATTTGCTAAAGACGCTAGTTTCTTCGGAGTTGGACTGAACCGTCGAGATTTGGCTTCGTCTTCTGGCGGAGCCTGTTGGGAAAATATGGTTCCCTCTTTGTTTATGCCCTTGAATTGTATACAGGGATCGATGTGATCTTAACTGTAGGGCCAAAGTTTTATCATTTCTTCTTCTTTTTTTTTATTTTATTTCCGCGATACTCTATCATTTCAGCTTTTATATAGCGAAGGTCGCGATTGCCCAATTATTTCGGCTATTTTTCGCGGTGCCCAATCATTTCGGCTATTTATTTTATTTTTACTCGTTGCTTTTTATTGCGAGTTGCCCAATCATTTCGGCTATTTTCCATGCATACATTTTTTTTACTTGCTGTTTTTTATTGCAAGTTGCCCAATCATTTCGGCTATTTCGTATGCAGGTGCGGCCTACTGGCTTTTCGCAGTAAGCCTGAAATTACACACCGATTTCGGCATCAGCACCGCTACAACTGGGATATTGCCAGGAGCGAATCATCATCTGCCTCTGTTAATGTCGAACAAAGGTGGCTTAGCGAACAGGGTTAGGGTCCTGTCGACTAAGGCTTTTAACTTCATGAGCCGTAAGGGTCTCACAAAGGTATTTCTCGCTACAAGTCGTGAGGATCTTGTAGGTGTATTTTCTCCTTAAGAATCGTGAGGATTCCTAAGTGTATGTTCCTCTGTAAGTCGTAAGGATTCTATAGTAGGGTTTTCTCCCTGTAAGTCGAGAGGACCTACAAGGGTCATGTGAACATGTCCCCAGTCACAGATGAGACTTGGTTAGGGAAATGTTTATTCGCGCCCGTGAATTGTATACAAGGGCCAGTATTGAGCCACTTGTAGGGCATTATCTAAGATTGTGGGGGTTGCTTAAGCACAGGTTTAGGTCTCTGTAACTTAAGACTTTCAACTCTTATGAGCCGTGAGGGTCCCATAAGAGAGTTCTCCTTACGAGTCGTGAGGATCTCGCAAGTGTATTTTCTCCTTAGGAATCGTGGGGATCCCTAAGTGTGTTGCTCCCTTGTGAGTCGTAAGGATCTCACGTGGGTGGTTTCTCCTTATAAGGTCGAGAGGACCCTATAAGTGTCCTTTAACGAGGTTGCGCCCTTTCAGGTTTTCACAAACACTCGCCGGTAGCCCTGCTGTTTTTACTCACGAAGCCCTTTCGGGTTTTCATCCGTGCCCATTTTGCTTATGGACATACCGTTTTTTTTATTCTTTTTATTTTCTTTTTCTCTTTTTTTTAACGAGGTCGCGCCCTTTCGGGTTTTCACGAACACTCGCCGGTAGCCCTGCTGTTTTTACTCACGGAGCCCTTTCGGGTTTTCATCCGTGCCCTTTTTGCTTATGGACATACCTTTTTTATTTATTATATTTTTTTATTTATTTATTATTATTTTTTTTATCTCGTCAGCCTAAGGATGCTGCGGTATTAGTTTAAAGACGTTTCGGTATGTTGTTAGTTTAAGGACATTTCGGTCCGTCACTAGTTTAAGGACGTCTCGGTCCGTTATGGAGAAGGATGGCCACTGCTTAGAAAGCTTAAGCTTAGGAAGATAGCGAGCGGACATAGTCGTCGTCATCTATCGTTGACCTAGGCTGTGGCTCATTAAGCGTAGTATTTCTTTAGGAAGCGACCGTTTATTGGCCTGAAAGGCCTTTCACCGTGCATATCCATGAGTAGATAGGCTCCACCATGGTAGACCTTGTCTATGATGTACGGGCCTTCATAGTTCGGCTCGAATTTTCCCCGCTTGGCGCGATTGGGGATCATAGGCCTTTTGACCACTAACACAAGTTCGCCTTGGCGGAATGTCCTCGGCCGGATCAATCTTTCATATGAGCGCGTCATCTTTGCTTTATAAGCTTCCAGATTTTGCTGTGCTATGAGCCGGGTTTCATCAAGGGCGTCAAGCTCCTCAAGCCGAAGGTGGGCATTTTCTTCGTCCGTTAGCTCGTAGTGGACTGCCACTCGTAGAGAGGGTAACTCTATCTTGAGGGGGAGTACTGCTTCTGTACCGAACACCAACGCGTACGGCGTTGTGTTCGTGGCCGTCTTGAACGTAGTTCGATATGCCCAAAGAGCTTCTTGCAGTCTTTCGTGCCAGTCTTTCTTATTTCGGGACACCGTTTTCTTTATGATTTTTGTCAAGGTCTTGTTGAAGGCTTCAGCTAGTCCGTTGGCTCGCGGATTATAAACCGAGGAATATCTCCAGTCTATATTATGCTGTTGCGCGAAGCGACTGATCTTGTGGCTTCTGTAGGCTGGCCCGTTATCGTAGATGATCCGTCGCGGAGTTCCAAACCGATATATGACATGCGTCTTGAAGAAATGGAGGATATTCTCCGTCTTAACTTCTCTTAACGGTACTGCTTCTGCCCATTTGGAGAAGTAGTCAGTCGTCGCCAGGATGAAACGATGTCCTCTAGACGATGCTGGTTCGATAGGGCCGACTATGTCAGTCCCCCACATTTCGAATGTCCAGCTAGCCACCGTTGGATGTAATGGATTTGGATGCTGATGGATGAAATCCCCATGAATTTGACACGAGTGACATTGTTTCGCATATTCGAGGCAGTCTTGGATCATCGTGGGCCAGTAGTAGCCCATCCGCTTGATCTTCAATTTCATCTTTGGGCCCGCTTGGTGAGAACCGCAGAGTCCATCGTAAACTTCCTGAACGACTCTTTTCGCTTCGTTAGGTCCGAGACACCTTAGCCATAGAGAATTAAACGACCTCTTGTACAGAGTGTCGTTGACGAAGGCGAAAGACAGAGCTCGTTTCATGAGCTGATGTCTTGTGGATGCTTCTTCAGGCATTCGGTGGGACTTGAAGTAATCTATGAAGACTTCCCTCCAATCCTCGGTATTTTCCCAATCTTTTACTTGCAGGGTTGTCTGCTCGTTCGCTCCTTTTTCTTCGGATGATTCCGGAGATATTTTCGCTGGGGCAAGCACTCGACGGCTTTGTACTACGATTCTAACGTCATCGAGGTTCTCGTCAGCCAGTTCTTTAGCAAGTTTGGCCAACGCGTCTGCTTTGCTATTTTCCACGCGCGGTATGTTCTCCAAAGTATAGGAAGGAATTTGGGTCAACAGTTGTTGCACCTTTTCACCGTATTTCACCAACTTCGGTTTGCATGTTTGGTAGTCGCCATTTACTTGACTAACGACCAGTTGAGAATCCCCATATATGAGGAGGTCTTCAATTCCCATGTCAATGGCGATCTCGAGGCCTGCTATCAGAGCTTCGTATTCGGCTTCGTTGTTTGTCCTCGGCTCCGTCAGGGAGAACGCGTAGCGCATTATCCCTCCTTGTGGAGTTATAAAGATGAGCCCTACCCCCGATTTAATTATAGGGTTACTTTGTTTGCGCTTCTTCACGGAAGATGCTCCGTCGAAATAAAGCTCCCATCGGGCATTATCACCGTCGATCGCATCAAACGCATGTTCGTCTGGAAGATCGCAATTCAGAGGAGAATCGGCGGGTATCGGATGCTCAGCGAGGAAGTCGGCGATGGCCTGGCCTTTCACTGCCTTGAGAGGTTGATACGTTATCGAGAACTCCATCAAGAGCAGGGTCCATTTAGCGAGTCGTCCCGTCAATATGGCCTTTGACATCAAGTATTTAAGGGGGTCCACCTTTGAAATGAGACGGACTTCATGCGCCAACGCATAGTGCCTGAGCTTTGTTATCGCAAAGATCAACGCCAGGCAGTGTTTTTCAATGGGGGAGTAGTTGCTTTCTGCCCCCAACAGAACTCGACTTAAGTAGTAGAGTGCTCTCTCTTTCCCTTGATCGTTCTCTTGTGCCTATAATGCGCCTAAGGAACCTTCGAGGGCAGTTGTATAAAGAATGAGGGGTTTTCCCTTAACCGGAGCAGCCAACACTGGCGGGTTCTGCAGGTATTTCTTGATCTCGTCTAGTGCGCTTTGGCATTTTTGGTCCCAGACGAACGGGGTCCCCTTCTTCATCAGGTGGCTGTAGGGACGGCACTTGCCTGAAAGATTGGCTATAAATCGCCGTATGTATGCGAGCTTCCCTTGGAGAGATCGCAACTGTTTGAGAGTTCTCGGCGGAGGCATTTTCATGATCGCTTTGATCTTTGATGGATCTATTTCAATACCTCGGTGTCGAACAATGAATCCCAGGAATTTGCCTGAGGAAACCCCAAATGCACACTTGAGCGGGTTCATCTTCAAGTTGTATTTCCGGAGGCGTTGAAATACAGTCTTCAAATGCTCGAGATGTTCCTCGTATGATTTGCTTTTAACCACGAGGTCGTCGATATAGCATTCGACGATTTCGTGTATAAGGTCATCGAAGATCTTCGTCATGGCCCTTTGGTAGGTGGCACCGGCGTTCTTTAAACCGAAGGGCATCACCTTGTAACAGAATATTCCTAGAGGGGTCCTGAAGGCTGTGTGCTTCTGGTCTTCTGGATGCATTTTTATCTGATTATATCCTGACGAGCCGTCCATGAAGGAGAAAACCTCATGAGTGGACGTATTGTCTATCATCAGTTCGGTGACTGGCACTGGAAAATCGTCCTTCGGACAAGCTTTATTGAGATCCCGGAAATCCACGCATATGCGCACTGTCCCGTTTTTCTTCATCACCGGGACGATGTTGGCGATCCATTCAGGGTATTGAACTTCCTGGATGAAGCCGGAGTCGATCAGCTTTTTGACTTCAGCATTGATACTCATTTCAAGCTCGAGCCGCATTCTCCTTGGCGCCTGTTTAACTGGCTTGATGTCCGGGGATATCGCCAATCTGTGCACAGCAATTTTTGGATCTAGTCCCGGCATTTCGGAATAGTTCCATGCGAAGCAATCTTTATGCTGTAGAAGCACATCCTTTAACGCAGCCATCCTTTCTTCAGATAGCAGCTCGCTGATGAATGTCGGTCGTGGATCGTTTGCCGTCCCCAACTCAATTTTCTTGAGGTTATCTGCAGTAGTATGTATTCCATCCTCCAGTTCTTTCGGCACTGGTGGGAATTCTGAGATTATCTCGTCGTTGCTGTTTTCGAAGCACCAGGGAAGGCTGTTCATGTTCTCGGGCTCTTCTCTTAATATTGTTATCATGTGACAAGTACGAATTCGCTTCCAATCCCAATGTGGAGTTGGCTCTATCCTCGTGGCTTTGGGTCCATGCTTCTGTGGCGGCGTTACCCTCCAGTTGTCAGACAGAGCGAACTTGCCAAGCTGATACTGATCTTCGACCCAATTCTTGAAGGTGAAGCAGTCCTCGAGAGGGTGCCCTATTACTCGATGGTAAGAGCAATAGTCCGAGTGTGAGACTTCACCCGCTCGTCCGGGATATTTATACTCCGGCAATGTAAGCATTTGATGTTTTAGAGCAAGGTCAAGTATCTTCTTCGTCTTTTCCCGAGGAAATGAGTACGCTCGACCCATTTTCTTCATGAGGGATAGATCAATGACGCTCGACTCCCGTTTGCGTGGCTTCTTAGCCCTGCTTTGTTGTTGTTGAGCGCCTTTTTGGCCTTTCGACTTATTTCTGCTTTTGCGCCGAGCCTTCTTTATAACAGGTTGACATGGAGCGGCCTTTTCATCTTTCACGGCCTGTTGGAGAAGACGTTGCGTCTTGGCTTTATCGTAGATGACCATTTCGCGGTTATGATCGTTCCGGAATTTTTGGCCCGCTTCCCTTATAAGCTTGTCTATTTGTTCTTCGAATGACGGACTGGGCACTTTTGCATCTGGAACTTTCATTGTCTCAGGATTAGCGTCTTCCCATTGAGCATCCGCTTCCTCATCGAAGTCATACACGACGTAGCAGCCGGGTAGTAACTCTCGTTTCTTTGACCGGACGTATCCAAGCCCAATTGTTTCCATTCTCCCATTAGGCAGTTTGCGTTGAGTCCCGGGAACGTTCCAGACTTTGTCATAGAACTTGGCTTTCCGAACGGTCTGCTTGAAGGATATCCCCTGGCGTTTCAGCAGCTTTTTTGAACTCTCTGTATAATATCTGGGAAGACGGATAGGCTGAAGCCTGTCGAGCGTAGGATCCGCGCCATGCCAGATTTCTTTTTCTACCTGGGTTTCTTCAGAGCGGTAGGACAGAATTGCTTTCTCGCTTTCTCGTCCGGGAGGGATATAGAATGTCCGCAACTCTTCTACACTGTAGATATTAAGTGCATCCAGTTCTTTATGGTGTTTAAGCGGCACTATGGCGACTTGTAGACTTTGCTCTTCGTCAGCGGACGTTTGTATTGAAGGTCGAGCAGAGAATACAGCATGGACTTCATCTTCCGAGTCGCTACCAAAGATCAATGTAGGAGCCGATGGTCCCAGCTTGTTGTGTTGGGGCGGACCCGAATAAACTATCTCCTCTTCCTCCTCAGTATCACTGCCGAAGACAGGGATGGTAGCGTTAGTTTTATTCTCCGGCTTGTGACACTTCTCTGTGTCTTCGAAATCCGGTAAGAAGTATTTGGCGTCTTCATATTTGCGGACCTCGTTCATAGAGAATGGGTTCAGTTCTCCCGTCACGGTATACTCGAAACCATCCTTAAAATACTTCATACACTGATGTTGTGTAGAAGGGATGATGTTGTACTCGTGTAACCATGGTCGGCCGAGCAAAGCGTTGTAGCATGTCTTGGCGTCTATGACGTGGAACTTAATGTCCGTGACGAGTAGCCCGAAGCGTAGCGTCAGTATCACAGATCCAAGAGTTTTTGATGACTGGGAGTCAAACCCGGAGATGGTAATCTTGTCACGAGCAAGGTGCTGGATGCTCATGCAGATTTCTTTTAACACCCGCACGTTGAGGAGATTAACGGAGGACCCGTTATCGATCAGGATTTTGCCTATCTTTATATCATGGCAGTATCCCGAGACGTAGAGAGGGCGATTGTGTTCGCACGTCCCAAGTAGAAAGTCTTCATCGCCAAAAGTAACATCGGCCGTATGCACTTCCTCCAATTCATCCTTCATCTTTTCCTCGGCCAGGCATGCTTGGAATTGTTCTGGGTCTTGGAGTGCCTTAATCAACGAATCTCTCGCCTCCTTTGATAGCAAAAGGGCGTCAAGAACGCTGAGCTGTGAGGGTAGTTTCCTCAGGTGCGCTAGGACGTTGTAATCCACCTTATTCTTCTTCGGCGGGTTGTTGGCGTTTAGCTCCTCCAGAACTTGGTCATCTAAGACGATATCTTCAGAGACCTTTTCTTTCCCTTTATCTTTTCTGTTTGAGGGTCCGAGGTTCTTTTCAGGCAGTGTCCGATTCCGCAGCCGAATATTTTCGCAAACCTTCGGTTCTTCTTCTTTTCTCGAAGCGGACTCCTTAAAGAGAGGGGCAAGTTCTAGCTCTTCATCAGAATCACTCCCGAATGTAGGCATTTGTGGCCTGCCAGTGTTAACCATGTGACAATTGCCGGTAGTTCTTTTAATCCCTTCGGTCGTATTTCTTTGCTCTCGACGAGTTTTACGCTTTTCCCGCTTAAAGCATTGTCGATGAGCAACGTATCCTTGCCACCATTTATCGAAAGCTTTGCACTCTTGGGTGGGGTGCAAAACTTTCTGATGATATAAGCAATAGGACGGGTGCATTTCTATTTCATTGGTGATGCTTCCTTCATAGGATGGTAGCTTCATGCCCATCGATATGGCCTTAGCAAACTTTTTCCTCATCTTGAATTGGCTTTTGTCAACGGTGGCGGCATTTTGCTCCAGCGGGATTATCTCAGCTCTTTCATCAAGTCACCGGCGCTTGGCCCTTTCAAATATAGCCGTCTCGCGTTCTCGATCAGCTTTACTTTTCAGTCGAGCTTCGTTAAGGAACGCGTCAATCATTTCATCTGATAGTTTCGGGAATTTTGGTTCAAGATTTGCCCCCAGCGCTTCGGTACAAGGAGTTTCCTCATCACCCACGAACGAATGGGAAATCACATGACAGCTCGCCACGCATTCTTCAGATTCATCTGACGAACTTTCTCCCTCACCTTCCTCTTGAAAGACGTGATTAAGGAACTCTTGGAGTGTAATGGGAGTCCGTGCCTTCTGGCTGTACTCCTCCAGCGCGTCAATTTGTTTTTGCAAGTCTGTGCGCTTGTCGCCAGGCTTCACGGGCTTTTTAGATTTCTTCTTCTTCTTTTTCGAAGATTTTGACGGCTGGCTGCAAGTGCTTGATCCACCACCATCGGTCTTTGGAGTTGTACGCGGCTTCAACATCCCCTCAATGACCTGCGGTTCCAACGGGTTCTTCCACTTGATCGCTGGACATGCCTGAAGATCGTTTAGCATCCTCTTTGTCTTGGTTGATAATACAACCTCCCAAGGAGCTTCTTCAATGACGGAGCATGTTGCCCCCGGCGTATTCGTCCCCTTAGAGGTGTGGGGCTGCAGGGGATTTACCTTCCATTTGTCAGATAACGCGAACTTGCCCTGTCGGTACTGGTTTTCAAGCCAATTTTTGAAAACATAGCAGTCTTCGATCGGATGACCTAGTACTCGATGATAAGGACAGTAGTTGGGCTCGCTGACGTCACTTGGTTGCAACGGACGTTTTGGATCCGGCAGATTTATGAGTCTGTTGCGCAACGCCAGCTCGAATAACCTCCTCGTTTTATCGCGGGGAAAGGAATAAGGACGTCCCATCCTATCCTCAAGGGGTACATACGGGCGCATATTATTTTGACGAGCAACCGGCTTCGAGTCGCTCGGTTGTTGTTGAGCATTAGCGACGACGATCGCTTTTCTCTTCCCTTTGTCATTTCGGGAGTCCGGCCTTGGAAAAGGGGGTTTATAGCCCATTTGATCCATTTGCGCTAGTTTGTCAATCAAGGCCTGGAAGGTAGTTGGCTTGAAAAACATCATAAATTGTGAGATGGTCGCTTGCGGATCAAGGGTTCCCACAAACATACCCACCGCGGGAGCTTCTTCAATGCGCTGCTCGCACTTCGACCACAAGTTCCGCCACCGTATAGCATATTGAACCCACGTCTCGCCTGGCTTTACCCTGGCGTTAATCAGTGCTGTCATCGGGGTACGTTCACTGGCGCTTGCAAAACGCTGATTAAACAGCAGCTCCATCTCCGCGAAGGTTTTAATAGAGTCGTTCGGGAGCTCAGAGTACCATTCGAACGCCGTATCTGATAGGCTTCCAACAAACTGGTGAAGCAACAGCTTGTCATCACCGCCGGTGTTGTCGCAGAGTGCCCTGAACTGGGCAACATGCTGATGAGGATTGCCCGTTCCTTTGTAGACATGGAACTTGGGAATTGTGTAACCGGGTGGGTACTTGATTTGATCGTACCAACTTGGATATGGCCGCCCCGTTTTTACGACCTGACCGGCCGCTTCGGTCGCATGATGAACCTGTATTTGCTAGGCGATGTACTCATCCAAATCAGCTTTGGAGATTGTATCCTCTTTAGCTGTCGATAGAGTTGGTGGAGGATTTGACGTCTCTCCCCTATCGTCTCCAAGGACGATCGGGGGCTCTTCGGCCGGAGGATCTTGTTGTATCATCATTCCTATCATGTCTTGAAAGAGGAGGCCCATACGCTGTATGTTGGTTGCTTGTTCAGCAGCCTCTTTGTCCTTTTTCTCCAATATCCGACTAAGGAATTCGGCGTCGGTTTCTTCCTCCTGGTGCTCATCTGAGGACGTTTCAGGGTTCTCTTTTGGCCCTGTAAGTGCGGCCATAGCGTTCATCATCTCCTGGAGCTTCTGTTGCTGCTCCTGAGCCTTGGTCACTGACCGTGTAAGCGGTCTATGACCCGTAGATGCACGGCTGTCTTCTTTTCCCAATGTCATGTAAACCGTATGAACTGTTATGCCCCCTGACTTGGGGCGTTTAGGTTCACCATTTTTAACTTTTGCCGCTGACGCGGGAGTTTTCTCTGGCCTCCTTCTTTTGTGGGCCGTTGAGGTTGAAGGGGCCGTTGCAGTGGGCACCCTTGCGATTGTTGTCCCTTGCTGTTTAATGGGACGGTCCTTGTCTTTTTCCACCTTCGCCTTTTTCTGGCGACAAGAGTGACCTGGGTCAATCACGAAGTCTTGAACCCTCTGCCAAACTTTATAAATTTTTGAAGACAGCCGTTGAGGGGGCTGTTCTTGCTTTGTTTCCGGATCTCTCTCCATAGGTGGAGGGGATCTTTTCAATGTAGCGGTTGGAGAGTTCCTACGTACCCTCCTCAGCAGTTCAAAGCTGTTCCTAGTTGGAACAGCAGCGTTGACTTCCACTACTGGAGCCGGTGGAGTTAGCCCTGAGGGGGAGTTGCCCCTGCCTTCCTCACTCGTTGCCAATGGCGACGTCGAGCACGGCGAGCCATTGGGACTGGCTCAGAGATAGAGATAGCTTCTTTTTGCCCCCTGTCTGAATGAGGCGCCGCCGGTGTTAACCTCTTAAAGACTGAAGTTGTCTTTTGAGGGGTGATATTCAACCTGTCGAAGACGGATCCTCGGGCAGGGGCAGGAGCAGGAATCGTCAGTCTTGAAAAGACTGACTCTTTGACAGGGGAAGCCGCCTTGACGACTTCTGGAGCAACAGTTAGTGCCTTCCTTGGGACAGCCAGTTTAGAGTTCTGATTTAGCCTGGTGAAAACAGAAGCTGTCGGTTTGGTAGCGGGCGACCCGTTGACAGGGGCCGTCGTAGCAGTGAGCCGGTCGAAGACCGACTTTTTGTTCACTTCCGGTGCAGGTATTGGCATAGAGAAGCTTGTAGGTGGGATCATGGTCCCGAAAAACAGGCCAGTGGGGGCTTGGGTCACCTGGTCTACTGGTAGAGCGAGGAAGGAAGCCGCTTGGGGCCCGTATGCTACACCTCCGGGGGAGGTGGAGCGTCCATTGCAGTGGAACTTCGAGCAGTTGGTGCAGTTAGAGGCCATTGAATCTTGAGTTCTGCGCCAGGCAAAAGACCAAATCTTTGTAACTTGAAATCCGAAGGCAACCATTTAACAAACCGCGATTGGTTCGCGAATCACGACACACGAAGTGTGGAGTGGAAAGAGGAAAAGGTCCCACCGGGCGTGCCAGAATCTGTTCCCCTCCGAAAGGCGGCGCACAGGACCGCGATGTCCTGACGCTAAGATTCGGGGCAGATGCTATTTGGTTTTATCCGTCCACCTCTCCGAAGATGCCAAGTTGATTTATGGCACCGTGTATCAGAGGTTTAGACGGATGCAGCCGATGTAGCAGATTTCATCAGATTCCCCCTCGCTTGAGGGGTTTTCGATTGTGGGGACGCTCTTCCCTGCAGGCGCAAGCCCCTGCAGTTAATTACGCTACCGCATCGCGGTAACAACTTTCTCCTTCTCCAGAATTTCACTTCGTGTCGTGTGTGTTTTGTTTGTGGTTGCCCGTGGATTGTATACGGAGACTGAGTAATGCCGTCGCCCGTAGGACGTGGATTAGTCCAAATCCGTATTTACTTAGATTTGGGTTTGGTATTTTAGTTTAAGGATACGTTAGCCATGTTTAGGCTAAGATCGACTTAAACGTTCGTTAAGGATACATTAGTCTTGTTTGGGACTAAGATCGACTTAACGTAGTGATATATGGCCATCAGGACTCATCACCTCTCTGACGTCGTTGAAGGATTACGACGACAGGTGTCAGAGGAGCTAGATGTACCCTTGAACCAAAGTTGATTTGGAGTTTTATCATTCATTTAAATGTCTAAGGATACGTTAGCCATATTTGGGGCTAAGATCAACTTAAACGGGACCGTTTAGATCCGGCAAAAGAGCATTTGGAGGCTCTATTGTTCCAGTTTAGGGACATAGTGGTCCATAGGTAGTTTAGTGACGTTGCGGTCCATGCTCCAGTTTAGGGACGTGGTGGTCCATATTCCAGTTTACGGACGTAGTGGTCCATATTCCAGTTTAAGGACGTGGTGGTCCATATTCCAGTTTAAAGACGTGGTGGTCCGTTATTAGTTTAGGGATGTTTCGGTCCAATATTAGTTTAAGGACGTTTCGGTCCAATATTAGTTTAAGGACGTTTCGGTCCGATATTAGTTTAAGAACGTTTCGGTCCAACATTAGTTTAAGGATGTTTCGGTCCAGCACTAGTTTAAGGACGACTCGGTCCAATATTAGTTTAAGGACGTTTCGGTCCGATATTAGTTTAAGGATGTTTCGGTCCATCATTAGTTTAAGGACGTTTCGGTCCAGCACTAGTTTAAGGACGTCTCGGTCCATATTGACGTATGTGGTCGTCGGGACCCGTCACCTCTCTGACGTCGTTGAAGGATTACAACGATAAGTGTCAGAGGAGCTCAGAGATGTACCCTCGAACCGGATATAAATTGATTTAAGAGAGAGTTGTGCTCAGTCAATTTTATTTAAGGACTTACGGCCAAAATTGGGCTAAGTCCAGTTGAAAATGTTCACATTTTGTTTGCATTTGGCCTGTTAGGCCACTGTTTGGGCTTTCTCCTTTTTAGAATGATGCATAGCATTACTTCGGGCTATTCATGCCTATTTTGACTGGGCTCTGCCCTTTTTATTATAATGCAGAGCATTTGTTTTGGTCCATTGGACCTCTCAATTGGGCTCTGCCCCTTTAAATAATGCATAGCATTATTTTTGGTCTGTTTAGACTTTTTAATTGGGCTCTGCCTTTCTGAAATAATGTGCAGCACTTTTATTTGGTCCCTTGGACCTTCGATTGGGCTCTGCCCTTTAATAATGCATTGCATTAGATACCCTGACAGTGTCCCACATGGCTTGTCGGGTACTTTGCGCAATTAATGAGCGCAAGCGCTCATGAAGGTGACACGTGTCACGTTCTGGTGAGCGCAAGCGCAACAGCGCAGTGCGCTGCGTTAGTGCGCTGCGCTGCTGTACTGCTGACACGTGGCGCTTCCTGGCGGCTTGCGCAATAGCGCAGTTTTGGCACGTGCCGGGCACTGTTCTTATTCTTTTGGATCAATTTCAGATCAGAGAAAACAAGTTTTTTCTTGTTTTCTAAAGAACCAGTGGTTCATATAAGGTGCAAGGCACTGTTATCTTGAGAATCTTTTAGATTCAGAACCAATAGTTCATAAAAAGAAGTGCAAGGCACTGTTTATTATTTATTTTTTTCTTCTTCTTTTTATTAATGATCCTAGATCTTGTTCTCAGATCAATGATCTGTTCATAAGAGAATTTTCTCTTTTTCGAATGGTTTTTACCTTTTTCTTTGTTATTGAGGATTTCTCTCCAATTCTTCAGAGTCTTCTCTGTTTAATTTTTCACCAAATGTTCCCCCTTTGAATTGAGGTCTAGGGTCCTTTTTATAGTGCCCATAAATTAGATAAATTTGTTAAAGAGATCTTTCTCTGAGTGATTTGGGGAGTTTCCCCCACCGTTGGATCTTTGATCCAAGGGCTTCTGTTTTACAGAAGAAAATCTTATTGTTTTAACAAGAACAGAAAGATTTCTTTAAATCTCCATTCTGTTTTGCGTAACTCCCCAGCGCTTGACACGTGTCGCGCAGCGCAGCGCTTGCGCAGCTGTGCTTGTGCAGCTGTGCTTGCGCAACTGCGCAGACACGTGTCGTGCAGTGCAGTGCTTGCGCAACTGTGCTTGCGCAGTTGGCTTGCGCAACTGCACAGATACGTGTCGCGCAGTTCAGTGCTTGCGCAACTGCGCAGACACGTGTCGCGCAGTGCAGCGCTTGCGCAACTGCGACGTTGCTTCCTTTACTTTTTTGTTTTAAACAGAGCTTTGCTCTGATTGGTTGCGCTGCCTCGGGCGCTGCGCTGATGCGTCTGCGCCAGACACGTGGCGCCCTGCGCTCAGCGCAGAGGATATGAAGCGTTGCTTCAAGATTTTGAATTTTTGAAATTCAAACAGAACCTTGCTCTGATTGGGGGAAACACCCCCGCTTTTGTAACCCTCCTTTTTTTGCATGTATGGCTGAGGAGCCCGTAATACCTTTTGAATAAACAAAGATTTTCTTTCTTTTCGCAATGCTCCATTGATCTTTATTTAGTCAAAAGTAGATTCTAGGAAGAATTTACATTGCCAAAAAAAAAAGAACTGGTACAAGTTAAAGGATGACTTTGTTGGCTCGGGCCGAGCCCCCTGAAGGGCTGCCGGCCCCGCACTTGGCATAATGCATGGGGCTCCCTGAGCCCCGGGAAGGCTGTCCGCTGAAACGAGCATGATCTGGCCGATGGTTAGGTCGGTGGGAGGGCGAGGCTGCTCCTGCTCGCGGTCGGTCTGCCGTTTGTCCCTTAAGTAGGTGGCGAGGTGCCCAGACCGGATTAGCTCCTCGATGTAGTCCCTCAGTTGTTTGCAGTCCTCCGTGGTGTGGCCCAGCACCCGGTGGAAAGCGCAGTAGGGGTCCCGGGATCGCTTAGAGGCCTGTCGTGGGACCGGGGGGAATTTGAAGAACCCCTCGTTCTGGGCCTCCTCCAGCAACACCGCGAGGGAGACGTTGAGGGGGGTTTACTCCTGGAACTTCGGGTGGTAGGGCTGCTGACGCTCCGGCCCGCCTTCCCGAGTCCTTTTCTTCTGGTCGGGCCGGTCCACCCGGGGTAGGTTAGCATTCACTTCGCATTCCAGCTGGACCTCGCGCTCGGTCCACGCCTTGACTTTGGCCATGGTCTTAGGTTGAGCCAACGCGAAGGAGCGCAACCATTCTTTGTGCCTCAGACCAGATCTGAGTGTCGTTATGACGGTCTCGTCCCGGTGTTCGAACACCTCGAGGAGGGCGTTGTAGAAGCGGGTAATATAGGCCTTGAACGTTTCCTTGTCCCCGCTCTTAACCGTGAAGAGATAGTCAACCGTGCGCTTCTGTCGACGGTTCCCCACGAAATGGACGAGGAACTGGATGGCCAGCTCGTCGAAGGTCGAAATCGAACGGGGCTCGAGCCCCCGGAACCAGTCCCGACCCACGCGAATGAGGGTGGCCGGGAAGGCTCTGCACTGGGCGGCGTCGGAGTGATCTTGGAAGCTCATTCCCGCGGTGAAAGATGTAGGACTACGGTAGCGCCCCGGCCGTCTTTCCGAGGCCAAAATGCGGAAACGAAAATTTTATTGAACTTTAAACCGGCACTACCGCATCCTAAAACCCCGGATCGTAACCATTAACCTACAACTAGCTATCAAGAGAAGGGATAGAATGCTATACCGCACGATCCGTGTCCTTCGGTCTTTGGGCACTATCCCAAGCTCCAGGCGGCATCTCCGGTCTTCATCTCCTCGTCGGAAAGGGCACCACATCGAGAAGTCTTTTTACGGGCTCCCGCTTTGTCCGAAGCAACTCGAGCACGAAGTGTGCTAGCCGACGTGCCCAAGATGAAGTAGAGAATGTTATGATCACTTTGTCTCTTGCATCCATGAATTTGGATGGAGGTTAGAGAAGTTGCCATTGATGGAAGCTATGAGCTAGAGGAAGAAGAAGAAGAGAAGAGCTTTTCTTTTTCTTTTCTTTTGTTATGGAATGATAATGAGAGTGAGAATCAGATCAAAAAATAATACAAGAGTAAACTTCAACCATATGGTTGCCTTTCTCTCTCTCCTTATCATTTTAATACAAATCCATCAAACTAATGTGACATATTTGCTAGAAAAGAGACCATGACTCATCTAAGTGTCCATGTCACATTTAATGTAATGCATGATGAAAATCTAGCTCATTATTTCCATAAACAAACATTAATCCAAATGTTTGTCACAACAAAAAAGATCCGGCAACATCTAAAGTAAACTCGTGACGGATCACAAGGATACCCCTCACCTGTATATAAATACCTGCATCCGCATTCCGACTGAATGCGAATGCGATGAGACTAAAGTAATCCAACAAATCTAATACTAGGATCCGGCTTAAACCAAAGCCCACTAGTATGATCCGTCCAATCATGATCCGTGCAATACCGCCCGTATATGATCGAACCCTGCCATATATCATACGACCTCTACAACGTTTCACCCGAAACTTGAGAAACTGTCTGTGGGGGACTCTAAAGACCCGTCAATATTTTTGCTGTGGATTTAACCACTAGCTCGTCAGAGGTATTAGCCGTACGTAACGGGCTACCAAGTATTGACCAAAAAGGGAGGTCGATGAGCGAACTCATCCTGACACCCTACTGAGCCTGTCAGTGACAATATCCGTACAGTCCGGTCGGTTCGTCTATGAGCATCGCATGGCGGGCCTAGAGGGTTGGTAAAATTCATACCCCCAAAAGCGGTACAAGTCGTGTCGGAGTGTAGCCCAGAACACCCTGAGATACTACTGGAATACCTACAAGTAAATCTCCTGTCTCGGCCGAGGGCTTTGTGTAATGGCTCTCCTAGACACAGCGTGACCTCACCCCCAATACCGGGAGAGACGAACCCCTGCAGATCCGCTCACTGCCTCCATATGGCTCGGGACTGTACCTAACTAAAACCTGTTTGCACGACTCCTTTGAGCCGTGGTAGGGTAGTAATCAAAATACAGTGGGAACTCACACGAGACAAATAGCGATCTCAGGTCGATGAACTAACCTGTACACATGTCACCAGGGAACTGCTATCTGACGTCAGGTATAATACCAACTAGTAGGTTCCCGGCGAGTCCTGTCCGGTGTACTCATAACCTAATGAGCACCTGTATACATATTAGGTGAACCAACTGACACCAGTGGCTTGTGAGACCGGCCACCGCCCCTCGTCGGGGTCTCGACTGTATACACTAGTCTACTCTGGAGTATCGATGCCCTGTCTCGATACTCCAGTATCTCATACTGGTATTATTCTCGGTCCCGCACATATCTCATATGAGCTCCTATTTCGTTTTGCTCGAGCCAGGAAACCTCTGTGTAGGACTCTAAAGACTCGTCAATACGCCGGCAGCAGGTGATGATCATATCAAACACCCACAAGCCGCAAGCGGTCTGCTAAACGTAACGGCCACCCGGGTATTGAGCGATCAGAAGATCAACGAGCAAGCCCGCTCACACTCCTATGAATCCAATCAGTAACACTTACCGTACAGTCCGGTCTGATCGTCTGATATGTCGCATATCTTTCCTAGGGGTGGTAAACGTCAGACCCCAATAGCTCGATAAGTCGTGTCGATATGAGGTCTATAACAGTTCGAGAAACTACTGGTAACACTTACCAGTAAATCTCAGCAACCCTGGCCAGGGATTTCCGGTTATAGCCAATCGAATACAGCGCAACATCAACTCCCTATACCGGGAGAGACGAATCCCCTCCTATCGCTCATTGCCTCCATGTGATTCGGGACTGTACCCAAAAGCCACCGTTTTGCACGCCCTCTTGGACGTGGTAAGGTGGAAATCAAAGCACAGTGGGAATCACACAAGACTCTATGACGATCTCGGGTCTTCAGACTAACCTGTACCAGTGTCACCAGAGAACTGCCATATGACGTAAGGTATAATACCATCTGGGAGTTCTCGGCGAGTCCGTCCAGTGTACCCAGTCTCCACTGAGCACCCTTATATCATCTCTGATGTCAAACACCAATGGATATGGGATCATCCATCGCCCATCTGTATGGGTCGAGAAGGTATGCGCTAGTCTACTCTGGTATATCGATGCCCCGTCTCGATACACCCACGACTAGGGACCTTGAAGGATGTACTTATGGACTACCATGTCCCCACTAGTATGATCCACATCATAGTCCAGGTAGTCAAGTACACATCCTAAGGTCTTTACCAACATGTAACAGAGAGACAATCAGTGTACACGTTAAGGTAAAGAGCAACCAGATAGCATACTATCATGTCGAGCAAGAAAGTCCTCCCTATATATGTCCCAGCATCCACTACAATATACATCCTATGTACAGTAATGGCCTCTAGGGCATACATATAACTAACACATTAACCGTTCGTCCATGGTTTTGGACGAAGCGAGACAAAGTATTCCACTCATTCTCTACATCAATCTTGGTCGTCTCTTTTAGCAAACTTGACGACCGAGTTGCCTCGAGTCAGAAGCGGGAGCCCGTTTAAAGATCCGATGATGTGGTGCCACTTGAGCGAGGAGATCGGAGATCGAAGAGATCGGAGAAGCCGCAACAGAGCATGGGATGATGGTTAAAGAACGAAGGACTCGGATCGTTCGGTATAACCTTTCTTCCCTCTTTGTAGATTGTTAGTTTAGCCTTAATGGCAGATCCGGGTTATAGTATGCGATAGCGCCAGTTATAAAAGTTTTTTTTTGTTCCGCATTTTGGCATCTGAAAGACGGCCGGGGCGTTACCGTAGACTTACATGGTATCAGAGCCACGCCATTAAGCTTTACTAACTTGTGCTAACGCGTTTAAAAGATCGATCGAACAGATTTTTCGAAAATCGCAATTTCTAGTATTAAAGTTTCTGTTAATTTTCAAACTGGTCTAAATGTCATTTTGACCATACCAGAAAATCAAGCAGGGTTTTTTAGGAAAACTGGAGAAATTCGACAAAGTGATGTCACTGTTCCACCGCGGATCCGCGGCCCAAGCAAGGGTTTGGCCGCGGATCCGCCGCAGGAAAGTGAGCTCAGTTTGTCAAATTTCTACAGTAGCTTCTATGTTGGAAATTATGGTTTCTGGAACTGTTTATTTGGGCCCAGTGTTTTTTACTGTACAGCAGATTTGCGTGGGGCCCACTTCGGGAAATTTAGTCGATCGAATTTAAACGCGTTAGTTTACAGTACTTACATTATATCTCCGACCGTGAATGTCATTTGATCGGTAAACCGCGTCTGATTGCTATAGTTCTTTTAGACGGGTTTGCGAATGTGACATTCGCGTTGATGTTCTGTGTTGTGCTGTGATATTGCGGATTTGTCGTGGTGGATAGCAGTGTGCAATGGTAGTGCAGTTTGGATTTATTTGTACATTTGATATTGCGGGGCGAGCGTCCAACATGTGGACTGCCGTCAGTGCCTGTTGTATAATATTCTTTTGGGGCATGACCAGGTTGCGGTCGATGTACCTGTTGTACTATTTTTCCATTTCTGTACTAGGTTTTACCCCGCGACGGAGTGCACGGATAGCCGGGTTCTGGGGGGCAACGGGTCCGCATCTCATGGCTTTGAGAGGGAGAGGGGTCCCACTCTAGAATTGGCAGACTATTCGCCGCACTCGTAGGGGGTACAGGTTGACCCAAGGAGGGGTGCTCAAGCTACCGGATTCCGTGAAGTGCTGGGTGGTCCATTCACTATGCTGTAGGGGACTGCCTCGCTTCAGGTTTTGGCGGGTAGGGGTCTAGGTTTCATTGCACAGGCTATCCACACGACAGGGGAACGTCGGGTTTCAGCAGCGGCTCTGTGAAACTCGGAGATCCCAGACTATCTGTATTGTTCTGTGATGCTTATTACTTTTCTGTAATGTTGCATATTATCACGCCTGGAGCGATTATTGTATATTGGTTTATATACTATTAGATGTTGTATATGTTTTACACCCGCGCTAGTCCAGTCCCCGCTCTGTCGTTAGTTAAGTAACCTGACGAGTGATGACGGGACCCAGTGACGAATGCGGATGGCATATACGTACATTTTATTTTCGTTCTTTTCTGGTGTGCTTATTTGATGGGACTGCGTTGATTCTGATCAATGCAAAGTAAAACAAACCTGTTTGGATGTTGTTGGAACAATTTAAAAAGTGTTATTACAAAGATGTTTTCTTTTGTTTTGCATAGTGGTATTCAGTTGGAATATCCTGCACCTCATTCGACGGGGCAAGGGCCGATATCCCTTCACCGGGACTGACCCCTTGGGCAGAAGTTTGCGTCAGGGTAATAACTTCACTATAGTCGATTACATGTTGCTTTGCATCGCGGTATTCAGTAGAATATCCTGCACCTCATTCCACGAGGAAAGAGCCGAGATCCCTTCACCGGGAGTGACCTCTTTAGCAAAGGTTTTCGCCACTATATTTATAAAAAGCTATCAGGTTCCTTCAACGAGATCAAGTTCATTACGTTAAAGGTTTTTCGCCAAAATCCAGCCGTAGCCCTCCGTCATTTCTTTTGGATGGTCAGTAATATTCAAGCTATGTTTGTTGGCTTTCGTCAAGGCATAGTGTTTGGTAGTTGCTGGGGTATTCATTTGTTGCATAGATAGATGAGTTGGTTTGGGACAGTCGTATTACCTTGTTGGCTTTCGTCAAGGGTATGTACGGGTGGGTTCAAATTAACAAGATAATGACGGGCAGAACTTGACATGTGTCTTATGATTTGTTGGCTTTCATCAAGGTCATAAGAACATGGGGTAAAAATCACATCGGGAGTTTCTAAAGAAACTGAAACTTGCCAGGCATGCGCATACCTTCTGGAGTGTGATAACGCGAGTGGATTCCGTCACGTTATCATGCGATGAGAGTTGGATCTCGATTCCCACTGATGAGTTGGTTTACTCTTCGGGTGATCCCGATTGATTTTTCTTTTAGGTTTGGAGGAGAATTTGACAGTACAGTGGGAGGTTTCCGGATTAGATAAAGTGATAACCATTATGATCTAGGATAGAGTGCACGCAGAGTGTTTTTTTTCTCTCTCTCTTTGGCTGCGACCTTTGACCGACCCTAGACTATGACTCAGGGACCAAGTTGACCGAACCTTCTTAAAATACTGGCTTTTGGATTGTCTGAGTTGCATAAGTCATTGCCATTCCTTCTTCTACCCTTTGCATTTCTCAGAACACCCCGTATTACTACGGACATCCACTTCCATTGGATAGATCCATCGTATGGTTATATACGAACTCGAAGGGACTCCTTCGAGGATGGATCAAGGTTCAGGAGAAATAGAATTGGTTTATTCAGTTGTCTTTTATTATCACCTTCTCTCAGGTTGCGAGGACTCCTTGGTTTAGGAGAGTACACCTATTACGCTTATTGGATAGTCTTCTTCCAAACCATAGGCAGGTGCCGAACGGTAGGGAATGAAGAAAACCAATTAGCCTAAGTAGGGTGTACAGAAGATAATATGTAAAGACAAAATAAAGGGATTAGAAAGAGGGCAAAGTAAGTTGCGACTGTTATCATTCACGACCAAACCGTGTACTTCATCGCCACTCCTATTTCACCTTTAAAAGAATAAGGTATTATTCAGTTGTCTTTTATCATCACCTTCTCTCAGTTGCGAGTACTCCTTGGTTTAGGAGGGTACACCTATTATGCTTAATGGATAGTCTTCTTCCAAACCATAAGCTGGTGCCGAACAGTAGGGAAGGAAGAAAACCATTTAGCCTAACGATGGTGTACAGAAGGTAACGACTAAAGACAAATAAAGGGATTTGGAGAGATGGCAAAGAAACATACGGTTAGAGTCATGAATTGGATTATGGAAGAGGCATTACTATGAATACCAGGATACCCCTACGAAACATTTTCATATTTCAGTGCATTGTTAATGGAAAACCATTTTCTCGATTAGATACTTACTCCAGGGTGTGTATTCACCAGGTTTCATTCTCATATCTGTATGGTTTTACAGATGATGAGTGGGAGGAAGTTATTGGGAATTAGGTGATCATCCTCATTATATCGGAATTCGTTGTAATTGGTGATATTTGAGGAAATCGCCTGGGTACAGTTTTCAACCTACGACGCACAGGTTTTGAGTTATTCAACTCAGCGGACTTATACAGAGTATTGTATGTTGTCCAATGTCCATCAGGACAAAGGGGTAGGTTCTCGTACTATGTTCTGTTTACTTATGACTTCTCTAGTTTTTAGACAAGTGTTTCGTAGAAATACAAGGTCTAGGTTTTGAGAAGTTGTGGGTATAAGAATAAAGTAGAAGACCAGATGTCGCAAGTATCGGGATTCTTCAAAGAGATCGAAGATGTAGATACTTGTGATTGGTATTCAGATGATAGTAAAAGTTTTGAGAAACTTGTTTCTCTTTCGGGTTACCCATAATTGGATGGATTCCTAAGTTGAGTAATACTGATTAGCCTCTCTCCATTAAAGTTGATATGCACGGGAGACAGATGCATGATTAGAATCTGGTTCCAATTAAATAATTGCCAAAGTTTCTATATTGGATATAAAATGGTTCGTATCTTAACGATGTTAAGGTACGGGGAGTTGTCCGGCTTATGCTTAAAACCAGACTCTGGATAACTCATGGCACGTTTCTGTAATAGCAGTTTGTGGGTTGGCCCAGGCTATGACGAGGGTTGATTTTCTACCATCTGGGAGATCAATAGTGATATTGTTCTTGACTCGCCACAGTTTTAGTAAAATGGATTTTTTCAGAAAACAGTAGTGGGAGTATGGTAGAACTGGAAGTGATTCCAGAACCGCAAACGATTACGGAAAATTTAATAGGACCTACAGATTCAATCAGGTTTGACATTCCATTAGCCACTCCGCATATTTGGTGGGTAACCTCAGACACCCGAGAGGTACTCCAGTAGCCTCATGGACGGTGACAGGGAGGTTCTTATCTACCCAGACTTGACACTACTGTTGTTCCAGGCTATGAGACCCGGTAGGAGGGTTGTTGTGGTCAGTGGGAGCAGCGGAAGCATAGTGGGCAAGTAGCTTATGTCTATTTATAGACTAGAGCAGTTATAGCGGAGATTGATCATCTAATTTTGATGTGACAGTCATGGGTTTGACTTCATCAGAATAGGGGATGGATCTGTTAAGAAGGTAGTAGGGTGTGATGTCCTGGTTTTTGGATAATATACACAGAGTAAGAAGTAAAATTCCTATACTACGATCGGTTGTACTGTGGTCGTCACACAGTTGTCTCTCTAGACAGGATATGGATATAATATCTGACATTCTGGTTTCTAAATCTATGGTTTTAGATCTGGATTTGGGTAGTTTCCCAATGTGGGTACTCTGACAGTATTCTAATGGTTTTTAGAATAGAGGACTCCTGGCATGGTGGTGTACCTGCAGGTGATGGAGTCACCCTCTCTAAAGGTGTCTTACAGACTAAAGGGGAGAGAGATGTGCATGATTGGCATATCACTTGCTTAGGCAATTGAGTCAATCATGAAATGTCAAGTACCACACCAGATGTTGTTTTTGTACTAGATGCAATAAGTTTGTATTAATCCAATCCTGGAGAAACATAAGGAAGCAGTTTTAGAACATAAGTGAATGTTCTACGGATTTGATGATGGCAGCCTTCTTCGGGAGACGGTCATCATTCCAGGCTTCAAAGGTGACATGGTTGACAGAGTGATTGTCAGAGTTATAGTTTTCCCTCTGACTAAGAGGGACAGTATCGTGGACAGGTGGTCCAAGAGGATACTGTGGGAGGCATGGTGCCGGATACTGATTAGGTTCAGTTATCGATACAGTCTAAGAAGTTTGGATTTGGAGTTCATTTATGAACTAGGTCCCATCAGATATCCAGACATATTCTAAGACAGGTATTACTCAATTCGGGAGATGGCTTTCTCCGCGAACTTGAGATTAAGAGAGACATAGAAAGAAACATCAGGGCGGATTCACCCACTAAGGCTATTTCTCGAACACAATAGTTTTACAAACGGGCTTTGTGAAACTGATTAGTAGAGGAGTTGGGTGTTGGTTTCACACGGGCTGTGAGTACGTAACATCGCAATAATTAGCCTTAAGTGCAAGTGGGAGATTGTTGGATATAATGCCCTCAAAGTCAATTATTGGATCGCAGGTACGTGATTGCAATGATTGCGGAGGACCTATACCGGTAGGATAGTCTTACTCGAGATGATAGTATGCTATCTGGTTTGCCTTTATCAGTCGTGTATAGGTTCAGGTGACTAATCACGATTACACTTTGATAGAGCCCTTAGGATCTTGCTTGACTACCAACAGTATGAGGGCGATCATATAAGTGAGAGTTGGGTGGTCTATAAGTATATCCTTAATTGTGGTCCCTAGTCGTGGGAGTTTCGAGACAAGGCATCGATACTCCGGAGTAGACTAGTGTATACAGTCGAGACCCCGACGAGGGGCGGTGGCCGGTCTCACAAGCCATTGGTGTCAGTTGGATCACCTAAGATGTATACAGGTGCTCATTGGGTTATGAGTACACCGGACAGGACTCGCCGGGAACCTGCTAGTTGGTATTATACATATTGTCAGATAGCAGTTCCCTGGTGACATATGTACAGGTTAGTTCATCGACCTGAGGTCGTCATTTGTCTCGTGTGAGTTCCCAGTGTGCTTTGATTTCTACCCTACCACGGCTCAAAGGAGTCGTGCAAACAGGTAGTTTTTGGGTACAGTCCCGAGCCACATGGAGGCACGTGAGCGGATCGGCAGGGGATTCGTCTCTCCCGGTATTGGGGGTGGAGGTCGCGTTGTGTCTAGGAAAGCCATTACACCAAGTCCTTGTCTAAGGCAGGTGAGATTTACTGGTAGGTACTCCAGTAGTATCTCAGGGTGTTCAGGGCTTGTCTCCGACACGACTTATACAGCTATTGGGGGTCTGACGTTACTAGCCCCCTAGGCCGGATATGCGATACTCATAGACGAACGGACCGGACTGTATATACATTGTCACTGTTAGGCTCAGTAGGGTTTCTGGATGAGTTCGCTCATCAGCCTCCCTTGAGGTCAGTCCATGGGCAGCCGTTACGCACAGCTAGTGCCCCTGACGGCTTGTGATTAAACCCACTGCCAAGGTACTGACGAGTCTTTAGATTCCCCCACAGATAGTTTCCCAAGTTCGGGCAAAACGTTGTAGAGGCCGTATGGTTTTATGGCAGGGTTCGGAAAATGCACGTGCGTTTACGCACGTGTTATTTTTCGTGCAGATAATACTGGTGGGCTTTGGTTTAAGCCGGATCCATGTATTATACAGAGTAGATATAATATCTTTGTCTCAGTTGCATTTGTATTCGGTCATAATACAAATGCGGGTATATTTATACAGTTACGGGGTTGTCCTGAAATTCATTTCGGGATCACTTTTGGAAGTTGCCAGTTTCCAGTTTTCTATCAGCCGTATTTAACATTTGGTTAAATACGGATTTTATCTTTTCTTGAGATGAGTGTGGAAGCTTCTAGAAGGTTCTATAAGTGGTGAGGTGTTTAGTGAGTCATGATTGCATTTAATGATTCCATTAATGCTTGATGACTAGCTTAATGATTCATCATTTCATTAAGTGTGTTCACACTTTGTGTTCACACTAGAGATATTTTCTTATTGTCACCTCCCCCTCTCCTACACTCACCCCCCCACCTCTATATATGTGGCCGGCCCTCCTCCTCTCTCATACACTCTCACTTTGTAGAAAAAGAAATGGTTGTTGGTTAAAAGATTATGATAGTTTTCGGTGTATGGAATTTCACAGCTCATTTCATTCCATCACCTGATTCCAATGGCAACTTCATTATGTAGGGTTCCTGGGCACACTAAGGAGTTCTCACAAGGCATCAACCATGCCAAATTCAAATTTTCCAAGTGCCGAAGAACCCTAATACGGATCGTTGACTAGAGTTTAGGCGAAACAAGAAACTAGTTAACAACTTAACTAAAGGGTGAACGAAAATACAACCTTTGTAGATCCGGTATTCCACCTCCATAGCTCCATGACGATGTCTCTTCGCTGCGATCATCGGATCCCGGACTCCGGCGATGGTTTCGTCGGAGAAATGATCGGGCTAGGTCGTTGACTTCGATGCCGAAGATGATCTACGTCGAGGCAACTCAAACTCGAGCTCCGCCTTCACCAAGTCAAGAAACTTGTGAAGATAACACACTCTACTACATGACAAGTAGTAGAGGATGAAGAAATAGGAAGTGGGTTGACTTTAGATTTGGATTTCTCACTCATTTGATCATTTCACTATTGGAGGTAGCAAGGTTTCTTCTTCTTGATGAAGATGAAGAAGAAGAAGAAGAATATCATGAGAATGGTGATATCAATAATAAAATCAATTTACCTTATCATAATGCAACCTTGGGTTAGATTTAACTCTTGTAGAGAGCAAACCCTAGTTTAGCTAATGGTTAGGTTTAAATATAAAACAAAATGGTTACTAATTCAAAGCTTCATGAAGCTTCCACAAAAAACAAAATTAGCAACCATTTCATTTTAGCCAAAAGAAATAAAGAAAATAAATAAAATGAATAAGTGAATAATTTAAAACCATAACCATTAACCTAAATAAGGTTCAAATCAAACATACACCCAAGTTTGCATGTATCATCAAACATGATACAAACTAGTGCACAAAAATATATCACATATATAACTTGTGCATTTCAAGTGAGAAAATCCATCTTAAGTGAACCAATACTAGTTAATGTAAAGTAATATATCAAATATATAATTATACATTAAATCATTAAATCAACACTTGATTTAGTGATCCGGTCATATCACATATAACCGACTAATATCAATAGTAACAAGTTATCGAATCAACACTTGATCCGATAACCCGGCTATATCGCATATAACCGATCAATGTTACAAATCGCGAGAATCGAATCCAGTATCTCATACTGGTATTATTCTCGGTCCCGCACATATCTCATATGCGCTCCTATTTCGTTTTGCTCGAGCCAGGAAACCTCTGTGTACGACTCTAAAGACTCGTCAATACGCCGGCAGCAGGTGATGATCATATCAAACACCCACAAGCCGCAAGCGGTCTGCGAAACGTAACGGCCACCCGGGTATTGAGCGATCAGAAGATCAATGAGCAAGCCCGCTCACACTCCTATGAATCAATCAGTAACACTTACCGTACAGTCCGGTCTGATCGTCTGATATGTCGCATATCTTGCCTAGGGGTGGTAAACGTCAGACCCCAATAGCTCGATAAGTCGTGTCGATATGAGGTCTATAACAGTTCGAGAAACTACTGGTAACACTTACCAGTAAATCTTAGCAACCCTGGCCAGGGATTTCCGGTTATAGCCAATCGAACACAGCGCAACATCAACTCCCTATACCGGGAGAGACGAATCCCCTCCTATCGCTCATTGCCTCCATGTGACTCGGGACTGTACCCCAAAGCCACCGTTTTGCACGCCCTCTTGGACGTGGTAAGATGGAAATCAAAGCACAGTAGGAATCACACAAGACTCTATGACGATCTCGGGTCTTCAGACTAACCTGTACCAGTGTCACCAGAGAACTGCCATCTGACGTAAGATATAATACCATCTGGGAGTTCTCGGCGAGTCCGTCCAGTGTACCCAGTCTCCACTGAGCACCCTTATATCATCTCTGATGTCAAACACCAATGGATATGGGATCATCCATCACCCATCTGTATGGGTCGAGAAGGTATGGCTAGTCTACTCTGGTATATCGATGCCCCGTCTCGATACACCCACGACTAGGGACCTTGAAGGATGTACTTATGGACTACCATGTCCCCACTAATATGATCCACATCATAGTCCAGGTAGTCAAGTACACATCCTAAGGGCTTTACCAACATGTAACAGAGAGACAATCAGTGTACACGTTAAGGTAAAGAGCAACCAGATAGCATACTATCATGTCGAGCAAGAAAGTCCTCCCTATATATGTCCCAGCATCCACTACAATATACATCCTATGTACAGTAATGGCCTCTAGGGCATACATATAACTAACAATCTCCCACTTGCACTAGGGCCATCTGTAGCAGTGGTTGCAGTATCTCATACTCAACCATCCCTTATAAGTCTCTCTCTGGGAAAAAGCCTTTGTGAGTGGATCCGCCGTGTTATCCTCTGAGTCTACTCTCCTAACCTTGATCACCCTGGAGATGAACTATCTCCATGATCAGGTGATGCTGCCTCAGAATACGTCTGGGTCACTGATGGGACCGGGGTTCCTTGGCCAAAGCCACACTTCCATTGTCACACAATAGTAGGAACCAAGTTCATCTCATGAACAAATATACATCCAGACTGCCTCTTTGGTAGCATATTAAGTAGCAATATATCCAGCCTTTATCATCTAGTATGTCATAGTATCTAGCTTGGAACTCTTCCAACATACCGTCCCTTTACTGAGGGTAAAGACAATGCCTGTGACTGACTTTCAGCCGTCCTTATCACCCTGGAACCCTTCAGTGATTCTCCCCAGGATCGATTGATACCATCTCACTACATCTAGTGAGTATCCTAACATCCAATTACATCTATCTCATAGATGATAACTCAGGATTTAGTTGGTATCACTTTGATCCTATATGGAGAATCATTGTGATAAGCGGAGATTGACCGATCGTAGCATAGGAAACTCTTTCCTATCAAGAGTATGTCATCCACGTACTCTACGAGGATCACCACCATACTCCCTACTACCTTTTTGTATATACAAGGTTCATCTACCATTTTGATGATGTCAAACACTTTGACAAACACATCAAAACAGACGTTCCAACTCCGCGATGCCTGCTTTAATTACGTAAAACAACTTGCTCACGTTTCCGCTGCTCCCACTGTCTACGAAGCCCTCTGGCTGTGTACTTATAGACGCTCTCTTCCAAATCATCATTTAGAAAAGCAGTCAAGACACCCAACCACCAGATATCGTAGTCATGGTATGTAGCCGTAGCAAGTAGGATCTGGATGGACTTAAGCATAGCTACTTGGAAAAGGTTTCATCATAATCCATACCTGGTCAATGATGCAAACTTTTAATAAGACTAGTTTTGAAAGTCTTAACCTTTCCATGTACACCAAGTAATCTTCTCAAGATATACTTGCTCCTGATGGGGATTTAACCCTTCAGATAAAGCAACTAAAGTCCATACTTTGTTGGTGTATAAGGATTCCATCTCAGATCGATAAGCATCCAGCCATTCTTACAGAGTCCCACTCCTGATGGCCAGCTCGAAACTAGTTGGGTCATCATCTCATAATGTATTCCTCGCTCCCACTGTCATAGAGAAACCGAAGTATCTCTCAGGCGGGTGAGGAACCCAGCTAGATCGGCGAAGAGGCTGAGGTTCGTTGGTTACTATCGAATCCTTTAGTTCTACCAAATTAGCAGCTGCAGTTTGTATAGCTGGAACTTTTCCAGTTGTACATAACAGACCTTGCCTCGAGCTTGTCCGGATTTGCTTTTAGACATAGGCCGGACAACCCCAAATCTTAACAAAATTAAGATATGGGCTCTTCCCATACCATATCATATATGAAGCGGTAGGCAACTGATTTGATTAGAACCCTATTCAATAGGTATGCAACTTCATAAGTGCATAACTCCCAAAAAGGAAATAGGAAACTCAGTAGTACTCATCATAGAGCACACCATATCATATAGGGTGTGATTGCTCCGCCCCGATACAACGTTGTGCTGTGGTGTATTCGGAGGAGTAATGCTGAGAGAGAATCTCATTCTCCTTTAGAATAATCCAGGATTTCCGTGCTCAAGTATTCTCCTCCTTGATCTCATCATAGGACATAATACTTATACCCATTTTTGGTTCTCTACTTCTAAATCATATTCTGTGAATATCTCAAAAGGTTCGGACTTGTGTTTCAACAGGAACATATGTCTGAATATTGAGAGATCATCAGAGAATGTAATGAAGTACAAAGAACCCGTCTTGGCATGTGTAGACAGGGGAGCTTACATACATCAACATGTATCAATCGCAAGAGTTCATCAACTCTTTCTCTGTTTCCAGTAAACAGAGCTATGGTCATCTTATCTCTGTGACATGACTGGCAAGTTTCGCAAGATGTAAATTCAAACTGATTTAAATATGCATCTAAATGTAACTTCAGCCAGTCGGGTCGTATTGATATGACCTAGTCTACAATACCTCAAGAAGGAATCGTTCATTTCTGAACTCTTCCTCTTGTGTGTGTTCTGTATACTAAGAACTGTAGTTTGATTTAGAATATCAATGCTTTTAGATAACGTGCCTGAACCAATCAACTTTTGATATAGGAAATGTTCAAAACATTATCCAACAATACAAAATTTTATCATTTCTTTACTAATAAAGAGACTGATATGATTTTGTATATCAGGTTCGGTATCTAATAACATTTGTTCAGAATCAATGTATTGGTAATACAGGGTGACAGTGACCAACAGACTTGGCTGCAACACTTGCCCCGTTTTCTGCCTCATGAAACTTATTACCCGTTCTCAGTTCTCTATCTTTCTGTAGCCCTATGTAACAGATTACATATCTGGGATCCTGATCCGGTATCAAATACCTAGGACGCAGAGGATACTGAGAAACAGTTCTTTGTAACAAACACACCCGAAGAAGATGCATCATATGCGATTTCTTCGTTTGGGCGGCATGGGAATCTTGGTATTCCCCTATTTCTTGCTCTGTCTTATAACAATTATAAGTTGGAGCGGGACCAACGTTCCCCAGCTCAGCATAACAAGCGGGTTCGGTCAATATCCGTATTTTTATCTTGATTCAGGCGTGACATGGTCGCTATCTGGAGAGAGAGAGAAGAAAATACTCAGCGTGCGCTCTTGCAAGAATAGATTGGATATTATTTTATCTAATCAGGATGGCTCCCACTGTTTTTATCAAATCTTCCTTCAAACCCTAAAAGGAAAGACTAGCCGGGATTAATTACACGCTACAAGTTCGCCAATCTTTCAGCCAGGCCAGTGTCGGTACTTTGAGGGAGGTCCCCCGTGCTTTCGCACGAACCTAATTACAGTAAACCTCGTTTTCCCAGAGGCGTAACCCCGTTGACACCTTTCTAGACACCTACTTGATCGGCTAATTGTAATGTGTAAAACTCTCCCAGGAGTAACTCTTACTCGCAGCGGGTATCGGGATCCAACTATCTCATAGAAGGTATGCAATCTCATTGCAAATTTCAACACTTGAAATTCCCGATAATTTTTTCCCCTAACCTCCTATGGCCTTGACAAAGGCCAACAAACCATAGGATGCTAGTCAAGTTCAACCCGTCATTTCCTGATTGAATTAAACCCACCCGCACGACCCTTGACAAAGGCCAACAAGGTCGCACGACTACCCTAATCCAATCTGCATCATATGCATAAGCAGATAAGCACCAGTCAGCTACCGCACACTACGTCTTGACAAAGGCCAACAAACGCAGCACGAATACTAACTACTATTTATCTGAAATGACGGAGGGCTACGACAGGTTTTTCTGAAAACCTATTGCGTAATGAACTTGATATCGTTGTAGAATCAAATGATTTTAAAATGGAGTGTTTTTGAGGCTTTTCTAGTTTTGCTAAAGGGGTCACTCCCGGTGAAGGGATCGTCGGCCCTTTCCTCGTCGAATGAGGTGCGGGATATATCATATATATCACTGTGCAAAGCAGAAACTATAGAAGCAATCAAAAGACAAACCGAGGGTTGTAGCATCTGCCAGTTATTGCTAAAGGAGTCACTCCCGGTGAAGGGATCTCGGTCCTTTCCTTATCGAATAAGGTGCAGGATATATCATATATACCGCTGTGCAAAGCAAGAACTGTAGCTACCTGTTTTATTTTTGAAATTCGATTCTACAACATCTTTAGGTTTCTTTTCTTTCATTAATCATATTAATGAAGTCCCATCATTTAACTCACCTAAACATCACAGACAAATACGACGTACACTTATGCCATCCGCATTCGCCTCGATGTCCCCTCGTGCACCGTTAGGTTAGGTAACTAACGACAGAGCAGGGCAGGGCTAGTGCGGGTGCAAAACATAAGTAACGTCTATATAATATATCATATATACTATATACAGTATCCATCACAGAACATATCTAATGATCACATCACAGATATCGCAGCATAACAAACATATGAAATATTGGATATACTAGGACGTCCGTGTTTTCAATACGAGCCAGTATAAAACACGAATTCCACGGTCGCGATGAATAGCCAAACCCACACCCCTAGACCCCTACGAGAGCGGCAAGCAACCCTACCAATTCTAGAGTTAGGAGACCCGGACTCGACTCCTCGAGTTGGTCTCCCACTGGACTCCAGAACCCGGTTACTAGTGCCCTCCTCCTTGGGTCTATCCTAGTGCGGAAAAGGAAATAATATACAAACGGTGACATCTTCCGCAGCATAGAAGTGCCCCAATAAAAGAATATTACATACAAGTTTTTATATGAATGAAAATGAAAAACACTCATCTCACATAAAAAAAAACCCTGGCTATTCAAACATGACGATCCAATATAACATATCCAGCAACACATAACATCACATGTCATCAACGTAAGTAAATATGCGCATCCCAATTGTCGTTGTCATATAGCAACGAAACCGGCGATATCACATATTACACTTACGGTCACAGAAAAGAAAGTATAAAACTACAACAGTTGGAATCCGCAAACTCTTTAGACATCGCATGCCTAACCAAATGAATTCCTTAGACATCGCATGCCTATCAATTATAAACCCCGCATTTTAGTCTCATTATCAAAAACTCTTTTCAATATAAAGTCGGGTAATTCAACAAGATTCCCGACATTCAGAACGAATGCTCGTCGCAAAACTCAGTGGACGGCCGCACCCCCGATACCGTCGACGAAGTGCACTAAGGCGGAACACCGCTGCCGCGAGCACCCAAACGGATGCTTTTTGGCGATGGGGTTCTCCTACAGTCACTTGGTCGGGGTTATGGGGCGTAGCTGTCTATTAAGTTTATCCGGCGAGTATCCGCGTACGCTACGCGATTGCGACGGAATTTTGATCGCATCAAAATTCCGTGGCAACCGATCAAGTTAGACTAAACCGCTAGATTTATAACATTCATTCAGTTATCTCATAACTATTTGTGAATTCCAATTATTGTATCACATTCCAGATAAATAGAAAATGTTAAACTTTCCGATCGAACAATAAAACACCCAAGTTTTCCCGAAACAGATCAACACATGAAATAAGTTTAAAAACATTCACTTCGTGCCTCAGTACCAACGGTCCAGCCGTAGAAGGGTCAAGCCAACGTCTCACATGTGGCACGCCGTACTGCCCCAAACCCTAAGGTTCAAAGGGCAGTTCAAGACGATCACATAATCGAGTTAAGGTTTGTTGTCTTCTAGAGGGACCATCGCGTTACTTGCACTACTTAGAAAATTCTGAAACAGCGGAAAAATCCAACACTTGGAAATTTTCCGGCAGGGGAAAAAGTGAGTATTTATATCCGGTCGAACCTTTTAACATATTCAAATTATCCGGAAAACACATAGGCAAAATTAGACAATCCGATCGAATCACCGAATTCCCAATACAACCCAGAAAACTCAACTCTTGAGTAGAAATTAAAAATCCCCAGAAAATACAGCACCACAATCTAGGAATTACTGTGCAAACAACACTGGAAGAAGAGACAAGTTAGCCGCGGAAGCGCCGCACGAGGCATGCTCGTGCCGCGTTTCCGCGGCGGTTTGGAGGAATCATGCTCACGTGCTTAACAGTAATCCATTAAAAAGCCTGCTGAATTTTCTGCATATTTTTAATTTGGAAAAATCCACATTTTCAGAAAATGTACAGAGAGCGATTTTGCAATAGGGTTTCGGTTCGATCGGACTTCTAACTCCGTCTACGCATCGCCTAAGGCTCTAGCTAGGCTCTGATACCACTGTAGGGTTCCTGGTCACATTAAGGAGTTCTCACAAGGCATCAACCATGCCAAATTCAAATTTTCCAAGTGCCGAAGAACCCTAATACGGATCGTTGACTAGAGTTTAGGCGAAACAAGAAACTAGTTAACAACTTAACTAAAGGGTGAATGAAAATACAACCTTTGTAGATCCGGTATTCCACCTCCATAGCTCCATGACGATGTCTCTTCGATGCGATCATCGGATCCCGGACTCCGGCGATGGTTTCGTCGGAGAAATGATCGGGCTAGGTCGTTGACTTCGATGCCGAAGATGATCTACGTCGAGGCAACTCAAACTCGAGCTCCGCCATCACCAAGTCAAGAAACTTGTGAAGATAACACACTCTACTACATGGCAAGTAGTAGAGGATGAAGAAATAGGAAGTGGGTTGACTTTAGATTTGGATTTCTCACTCATTTGATCATTTCACCATTGGAGGTAGCAAGGTTTCTTCTTCTTGATGAAGATGAAGAAGAAGAAGAAGAAGAATATCATGAGAATGGTGATATCAATAATAAAATCAATTTACCTTATCATAATGAAACCTTGGGTTAGATTTAACTCTTGTAGAGAGCAAACCCTAGTTTAGCTAATGGTTAGGTTTAAATATAAAACAAAATGGTTACTAATTCAAAACTTCATGAAGCTTCTACAAAAGACAAAATTAGCAACCATTTCATTTTAGCCAAAAGAAATAAAGAAAATAAATAAAATGAATAAGTGAATAATTTAAAACCATAACCATTAACCTAAACAAGGTTCAAATCAAACATACACCCAAGTTTGCATGTATCATCAAACATGATACAAACTAGTGCACAAAAATATATCACATATATAACTTGTGCATTTCAAGTGAGAAAATCCATCTTAAGTGAACCAATACTAGTTAATGTAAAGTAATATATCAAATATATAATTATACATTAAATCATTAAATCAACACTTGATTTAGTGATCCGGTCATATCGCATATAACCGACTAATATCAATAGTAACAAGTTATCGAATCAACACTTGATCCGATAACCTGGCTATATCGCATATAACCGATCAATGTTATAAATCGCGAGAATCGAATCCAGTATCTCATACTGGTATTATTCTCGGTCCCGCACATATCTCATATGCGCTCCTATTTCGTTTTGCTCGAGCCAGGAAACCTCTGTGTAGGACTCTAAAGACTCGTCAATACGCCGGCAGCAGGTGATGATCATATCAAACACCCACAAGCCGCAAGCGGTCTGCTAAACGTAACGGCCACCCGGGTATTGAGCGATCAGAAGATCAACGAGCAAGCCCGCTCACACTCCTATGAATCCAATCAGTAACACTTACCGTACAGTCCGGTCTGATCGTCTGATATGTCGCATATCTTGCCTAGGGGTGGTAAACGTCAGACCCCAATAGCTCGATAAGTCGTGTCGATATGAGGTCTATAACTGTTCGAGAAACTACTGGTAACACTTACCAGTAAATCTCAGCAACCCTGGCCAGGGATTTCCGGTTATAGCCAATCGAATACAGCGCAACATCAACTCCCTATACCGGGAGAGACGAATCCCCTCCTATCGCTCATTGCCTCCATGTGATTCGGGACTGTACCCAAAAGCCACCGTTTTGCACGCCCTCTTGGACGTGGTAAGGTGGAAATCAAAGCACAGTGGGAATCACACAAGACTCTATGACGATCTCGGGTCTTCAGACTAACCTGTACCAGTGTCACCAGAGAACTGCCATATGACGTAAGGTATAATACCATCTGGGAGTTCTCGGCGAGTCCGTCCAGTGTACCCAGTCTCCACTGAGCACCCTTATATCATCTCTGATGTCAAACACCAATGGATATGGGATCATCCATCGCCCATCTGTATGGGTCGAGAAGGTATGCGCTAGTCTACTCTGGTATATCGATGCCCCGTCTCGATACACCCACGACTAGGGACCTTGAAGGATGTACTTATGGACTACCATGTCCCCACTAGTATGATCCACATCATAGTCCAGGTAGTCAAGTACACATCCTAAGGGCTTTACCAACATGTAACAGAGAGACAATCAGTGTACACGTTAAGGTAAAGAGCAACCAGATAGCATACTATCATGTCGAGCAAGAAAGTCCTCCCTATATATGTCCCAGCATCCACTACAATATACATCCTATGTACAGTAATGGCCTCTAGGGCATACATATAACTAACACATTAACCGTTCGTCTATGGTTTTGGACGAAGCGAGACAAAGTATTCCACTCATTCTCTACATCAATCTTGGTCGTCTCTTTTAGCAAACTTGACGACCGAGTTGCCTCGAGTCAGAGGCGGGAGCCCGTTTAAAGATCCGATGATGTGGTGCCACTTGAGCAAGGAGATCGGAGATCGAAGAGATCGGAGAAGCCGCAACAGAGCGTGGGATGATGGTTAAAGAACGAAGGACTCGGATCGTTCGGTATAACCTTTCTTCTCTCTTTGTAGATTGTTAGTTTAGCGTTAATGGAAGATCCGGGCTATAGTATGCGATGGCGCCAGTTATAAAAGTTTTTTTTGTTCCGCATTTTGGCATCTGAAAGACGGCCGGGGCGTTACCGTAGACTTACATGGTATCTGTTGGAGATAGTGCCCTCATAGTCAATTATTGGATCACAGGTACGTGATTGCAATGATTGCGGAGGACCTATACCGGTAGGACAGTCTTACTCGAGATGATAGTATGCTATCTGGTTTGCCTTTATCAGTCGTGTACATGATCAGGTGACTGATTACATGTTACACTTTGATAAAGCCCTTAGGATCTTGCTTTACTACCAACAGTATGATGGCGATCATATACGTGAGAGTTGGGTAGTTTATATGCATATCCTTAATTGTGGTCCCTAGTGATGGGAGTTTCGAGACAGGGCATCGATACTCCGGAGTAGACTAGTGTGTACAGTCGAGACCCCGACGAGGGGCGGTGGCTGGTCTCACAAGCCACTGGTGTCAGTTGGATCACCTAAGATGTATACAGGTGCTCATTGGGTTATGAGTACACCGGACAGGACTCGCCGGGAATTTGCTAGTTAGTACTATACCTATCGTCAGATAGCAGTTCCCTGGTGACATGTGTACAGGTTAGTTCATCGACCTGAGGTCGTCATTTGTCTCGTGTGAGTTCCCACTGTGCTTTGATTTCTACCCTACCACGGCTCAAAGGAGTCGTGCAAACAGGTAGCTTTTGGGTACAGTCCCGAGCCATATGGAGGCACGCGAGCGGATCGGCAGGGGATTCGTCTCTCCCGGTATTGGGTGCGAGGTCGTGCTGTGTCTAGGAGAGCCATTACACAAAGTCCATGGCCATGGCAGGAGATTTACTGGTAGGTACTCCAGTAGTATCTCAGGGTGTTATTGGGCTATACTCCGACACGACTTATACTGCTACTGGGGGTCTGACGTTACTAGCCCCCTAGGCAGATATGCGATACTCATAGGCGAACGGACCGGACTGTATATACATTGTCACTGTTAGGCTCAGTAGGGTTTCCGGATGAGTTCGCTCATCGGCCTCCCTTGAGGTCAGTCCATGGGCAGCCGTTACGCATAGCTAGTGCCGCTGACGGTTTGTGGTTAAACCCACTGCCAGGGTACTGACGAGTCATTAGAGTCCCCCACAGACAGTTTTCCAAGTTCGGGCGAAACGTTGTAGAGGCCGTATGGTTTTATGGCAGGGTTCGGAAAATGCACGTGCGTTTACGCACGTGTTATTTTTCGGGCAGATGATACTGGTCGGCTTTGGTTTAAGCTGGATCCGAGTATTGTATTGAGTAGATATAATATCTTTGTCTCAGTTGCATTTGTATTCGGTCGTAATACAAATGCGGGTATATTTATACAGTTACGGGGTTATCCTGAAAGTTGTTTCAGGATCACTTTTGGAAGTTGCCAGTTTCCAGTTTTCTATCAGCCGTCTTTTAACATTCGGTTAAAAACGGATTTATCTTTTCTTGGATAAGGGTGAGTCATCATTCTAGAAGCTTCTAGAAGTGGTGATGAGGCTAGTGAGTCATTAGTGCTTTAATGGAGCCATTAATGCAATGACGACTAGGTTAATGAATCACCATTTGCATTAATGATGTTTTGTTTGCATGAAGGATATTTGTGGTTGATATTTGTTCTTATGGTCACTCTCCCCTCTCCTACACTCACCTCCCTCTTGCATATATATGGCCGGCCCCCTCCCATCCTCTCTCTCTCACTTGATGGTTTTCATTTGTAGAAAAAGAATATGATAGTATTTGGGGTGCATGGAATTTCACAGTTCATTTCATTCCATCACCCGATTCCCACGGCAACTTCATTAACCGTTCGTCCATTGTTTTGGACGAAGCGAGACAAAGTATTCCACTCATTCTCTACATCATTCTTGGTCGTCTCTTTTAGCAAACTTGACGACCGAGTTGCCTCAAGTCAGAGGCGGGAGCCCGTTTAAAGAATCGTTGATGTGGTGCCACCTGGACGAGCAGATCGGAGATCGACGAGATCGGAGCAGCCGCAACGGAGCGTGGGATGATGGTTAAAGAACGAAGGACTCGGATCGTTCGGTATAACCTTTCTACACTCTTTACAGTTTGTTAGTTTAGCAATAATGGCAGATCCGGGTTAAAGTATACGATAGCGTCAGTTAAAAGTTTTTGTTCCGCATTTGGCGTCTGTAGACGGCCGGGGCGCTACCGTAGACTTATAGTGGTATCAGAGCCTAACCATTTTGCTTTACTAACTTGTGCTAACGCGTTTAAAACATCGATCGAACCGGAAATCAAAAACTGCAAAATCCAAGCTTGACAGTTTCTGTCGATTTTAAATGGCTTCCTAAAATTATTCTACATATCTCAGAAAACTGTGCAGGGTAATATAAGAACACCGTCAAAATTTGGGACCATGATTCGACAAGACAGCCGCGGAAACGCGGCCAAACCCATGGTTTGGCCGCGGATCCGCGGCCATTCAGTGTCATCATGCCCCCAAATTTGGTCAGTGGGTTCTTATCTGGAATTTGTGGTTTTTGGTATATATATTTTGGGCCCAGATTTTGTTACTGTTCACCAGTTGTTCGTGGGGCCCACTTTGTGATATTTGGTCGATCGAAATTTAAACATGTTAGTTTACAGTGCTTACATTATATCTCCGACCGTGAATGTCATTCGATCGGTAAACCGCATCTGATTGCTATAGTTCTTTTAGACGGGTTTGCGAACGTGACATTCGCGTTGATGTTCTGTGTTGTGCTGTGATGTTGCGGATTTGTCGTGATGGATAGCAGTGTGCAATGGTAGTACAGTTTGAGTTTATTTGTACATTTGATATTGCGGGGCGAGCGTCCAACATGTGGACTGCCGTCACTGCCTGTTGTATAATATTCTTTTGGGGCACGACCAGGTTGCGGTCGATGTACCTGTAGTACTATTTTTCATTACTGTACTAGGTTTTACCCCGCGACGGAGTGCACGGATAGCCGGGTTCTAGAGGGCAACGGGTCCGCATCTCATGGCTTTGAGAGGCAGAGGGGCCTCACTCTAGAATTGGCAGACTATTCTCCGCACTCGTAGGGGGTACAGGTTGACCCAAGGAGGGGTGCCCAAGATTACCGGATTCCGTGAAGTGCTGGGTGGTCCATTCACTTTGCTGTAGGGGGCTGCCTCGCTTCAGGTTTTGGCGGATAACTTGCCGCACCCGTAGGGGTCTAGGTTTCATTGCACAGGCTATCCACACGACAGGGGAACGTCGGGTTTCAGCAGCGGCTCTGTGAAACCCGGGGATCCCAGATATCTGTATTGTTCTGTGATGCTTATTACTTTTCTGTAATGTTGCATATTATCACGCCTGGAGCGATTATTGTATATTGGTTTATATACTATTAGATGTTGTATATGTTTTACACCCGCGCTAGTCCAGTCCCCGCTCTGTCGTTAGTTAAGTAACCTAACGGGTGATGACGGGACCCAGTGACGAATGCGGATGGCATATACGTACATTTTATTTTCGTTCTTTTCTGGTGTGATTGATTGATGGGACTGCGTTGATTCTGATCAATGCAAAGTAAAACAAACCTGTTTACAGTTGTTGGAACAATTTAAAAAGTGTTATTGCAAAGACGTTTCCTTTTGTTTTGCATAGCGGTATTCAGTGGAATATCCTGCACCTCATTCAACGGGGCAAGGGCCGATATCCCTTCACCGGGACTGATCCTTTGGGCAGAAGTTTGCGTCAGGGTAATAACTTCACTATAGTCGATTACATGTTGCTTTGCATCGCGGTATTCAGTGGAATATCCTGCACCTCATTCCACGAGGAAATAGCCGAGATCCCTTCATCGGGAATGACCTCTTTAGCAAAAGGTTTTCGCCACTATATTTTCATAAAAAACTATCAGGTTCCTTCAGCGATATCAAGTTCACTACGTTAAAGGTTTTTCGCCAAAAACCAGCCGTAGCCCTCCGTCGTTTCTTATGGATAGTCAGTAGTATTCAAGCTATGTTTGTTGGCTTACGTCAAGGCATAGTGTTTGGTAGCTGCTGGGTATTCATTTGTTGCATAGATAGATGAGTTGGTTTGGGACAGTCGTATTACCTTGTTGGCATACGTCAAGGGTATGTACGGGTGGGTTCAAATTAGCAAGATAATGACGGGCAGAACTTGACATGTGACTTATGATTTGTTGACATACGCCAAGGTCATAAGAGCATGGGGCATAAATCATATCGGGAGTTTCTAAAGAAACTGAAACTTGCCAAGCATGCGCATACCTTCTGGAGTATGAGTAACGTGGATGCATTCCATCACGTTATCATGCGATGAGAGTTGGATCCCGATTCCCACTGATGAGTTGGTTTACTCTTCGGGTGATCCCGATTGATTCTTCTTTCAGGTTTGGAGGAGAATTTGACAGGACAGTGGGAGGTTTCCGGATTAGATAAAGTGATAACCATTCTGATCTAGGTTAGAGTGCACGCAGAGTGTTTCTTTTCTCTCTCTCTCTTTGGCAGCGACCTTTGACCGACCCTAGATTATGACTCAGTGACCAGGTTGACCGAACCTTCTTGAAATACTGGTTTTTTTGGATTGTCTGAGTTGCATAAGTCATTGCCACTCCTTCTTTTACCCTTTGTATTTCTCAGAACACCCGTTTTACTACGGACATCCACTTCCATTGGATAGATCCATCGTATGGTTATATACGAACTCGAAGGGACTTCTTCGAGGATGGATCCAGGTTCAGGAGAAATAGAATTGGTTTATTCAGTTGTCTTTTATTATCACCTTCTCTCAGGTTACGAGGGCTCCTTGGTTTAGGAGAGTACACCTATTACGCTTATTGGATAGTCTTATTCCAAACCATAGGCAGGTGCTGAAAGGTAGGGAATGAAGAAAACCAATTAGCCTAAGTAGGGTGTGCAGAAGGTAATATGTAAAGACAAAATAAAGGGATTAGAAAGAGGGCAAAGTAAATTGCGACTGATATCATTCACGACCAAAACCGCGTACTTCATCGCCACTCCTATTTCACCTTTAAAGGAATAAGGTATTATTCAGTTGTCTTTTATCATCACCTTCTCTCAAGATACGAGTACTCCTTGGTTTAGGAGGGTACACCTGTTATGCTTACTGGATAGTCTTCTTCCAAACCATAGGCTGGTGCCGAACGGTAGGGAAGGAAGAAAACCATTTAGCGTAACGATGGTGTGCAGAAGGTAACGACTAAAGACAAATAAAGGGATTTGGAGAGAAGGCAAAGAAATATACGGATAAGGTCATGAATTTGATTATGGAAGAGGCATTGCTATGAATACCAAGATACCCCTACGAAACATTTTCATGTTTCAGTGCATTGTTAAAAGAAAACTGTTTTCCCGATTAGATACTTACTCCAGGGTATGTATTTACCAGGTTTCATTCTCATATCTGTATGGTTTTACAGATGATGAGTGGGAGTAAGTTATTGGGAATTAGATGATCATCCTCAATATATCGGAATTCGTTGTAATTGGTGATATTTGAGGAAATCGCCAGGGTACAGTTTTCCACCTACGACGCACAGGTTTTGAGTTGTTTAACTCAGCGGACTTATACAGAGTATTGTATGTTGTCCAGTGTCCATTAGGACAAAGGGGTAGGTCCTCGTACTATGTTCTGTTTACTTATAACTTCTCTAGTATTTAGACAAGTGTTTCGTTGAAATACAAAGTCTAAGTTTTGAGAAGTTGTGGGTATAAGAATAAAGTAGAGAACCAGGTGTCACAAGTATCGGGATTCTTCAAAGAGATCGAAGATGTAGATTCTTGTGATTGGTATTCAGATGATAGTGATGGTTTTGAGAAACGTGTTTCTCTTTCAGGTTGCTCATAATTGGATGGATTCCTAAGTTGAGTAATGCTGATTAGTCTCTTTCCATTAAGTTGATATGCACTGGAGACAGTTGCATGATTTGAATCTGGTTCTAATTAAATAAGTGCCAAAGTTTCTATATTGGATATAGAATAGTTCGTACCTTAAAAGATGTTAAGGTACGGGGAGTTGTCCAGCTTATGCTTAAAACCAAAATCTGGATAACTCAGGGCACGTTTCTGTAATGGCTGTTTGTGGGTTGACCCTGGCTATGACAAGGGTTGATATTCTACCATTTGGAAGATCAATAGTGGTATTGTTCTTGACTCGCCACAGTTTTAGTAAAATGGATCTTTTTCAGAAAACAGTAGTGGGAGTATGGTAGAACTGGAAGTGGTTCCAGAACCGCGAACGATTACGGAAAAATTAATAGGACCTATATATTCAATCAGGTTTGACTTTCCATTAGCCACTCCACAGATATGGTGGGTAACCTCAGACACCCGAAAGGTATTTCGGTAGCCTCAAGGACGGTGACAGGGAGGTTCTTATCTACCCAGACTTGACACTACTGATGTTCCAGGCTATGAGACCCGGTAGGAGGGTTGTCGTAGTCAGTGGGAGCAGCGGAAGAATAGTGGGCAAGATGCTTATATCTATTTATAGACTTGAGCAGTTATAGCGGAGATAGATCATCTAATTTTGATGTGACAGTCATGGGTTTGACTTCAATCAGAATAGGGGATGGATCTGTTAAGAAGGTAGTAGGGTGTGATGTCATGGTATCTGGATGACATACACAGAGTGGGAAGTAAAATTCCTATACTACGATCGGTTGTACTGTGGTCGTCACACAGTTGTTTCTCCAGACAGGATATGGATATAATATCAGACATTATGGTTTCTGGATCTATAGTTTTAGATCTGGATTTGGGTAGTTTCCCAATGTGGGTACTTTGACAGTATTCTAATGGTTTTTAGAATAGTTGACTCCTAGCATGGTGGTGTACCTGCAGGTGATGGAGTCACCCTCTCTAAAGGTGTCTTTTAGACTAAAGTGGAGAGGGATGTGCATGATTGGCAGATCACTTGCTTAGGCAACTGAGTCAATCATGAGATGTCAAGTACCACACCAGATGTTGTTTTTGCACTAGATGCAATAAGTTTGTATTAATCCAATCCTGGAGAAACATAAGGAAGCAGTTTTAGAACATAAGTACATGTTCTACGGATTTGATGACAGCAGCCTCCTTCGGGAGACGGTTATCATTCCAGGCTTCAAAGGTGACATGGATGACAGAGTGATTGTCAGAGTTATAGTTTTTCCCTCTGACGAAGAGGGACAGTATTATGGACAGATGGTCCAAGAGGATACTGTGGGAGGCATGGTGCCGGATACTGATTAGATTCAGTGATCGATACAGTCTAAGAAGTTTGGATTTGGAGTTCATTTATGAACTAGGTCCCATCAGATATCCAGACATATTCTAAGACAGGTATTACTCGATTCGGGAGATGGCTTTCTCCGCGAATTTGAGATCAAGAGAGATATAGAAAGGAACAGCCCGGCGGATCCACTCACTGAGGCTATTTCTCGAACACAATAGTTTTACAAACGAGCTTTATGAAACTGATTAGTAGAGGAGTTGGATGTTCGGTTTCACACGGGCTGTGAGTAGTCGACATCGCAATAATTAGCCTTGAGTGCAAGTAGGAGATTGTTGGAGATAGTGCCCTCATAGTCAATTATTGGATCACAGGTACATGATTGCAATGATTGCGGAGGACCTATACCGGTAGGACAGTCTTACTCGAGATGATAGTATGCTATCTGGTTTGCCTTTATCAGTCGTGTACATGATCAGGTGACTGATTACATGTTACACTTTGATAGAGCCCTTAGGATCTTGCTTTACTACCAACAGTATGATGGCGATCATATACGTGAGAGTTGGGTAGTTTATATGCATATCCTTAATTGTGGTCCCTAGTCGTGGGAGTTTCGAGACAGGGCATCGATACTCCGGAGTAGACTAGTGTATACAGTCGAGACCCCGACGAGGGCCGGTGGCCGGTCTCACAAGCCACTGGTGTCAGTTGGACCACCTAAGATGTATACAGGTGCTCATTGGGTTATGAGTACACCGGACATGACTCGCCGGGAATCTGCTAGTTAGTACTATACCTATCGTCAGATAGCAGTTCCCTGGTGACATGTGTACAGGTTAGTTCATCGACCTGAGGTCGTCATTTGTCTCGTGTGAGTTCCCACTGTGCTTTGATTTCTACCCTACCTCGGCTCAAAGGAGTCGTGCAAACAGGTAGCTTTTGGGTACAGTCCCGAGCCATATGGAGGCACGTAAGCGGATCGGCAGGGGATTCGTCTCTCCCGGTATTGGGGGCGAGGTCGTGCTGTGTCTAGGAGAGCCATTACACAAAGTCCATGGCCATGGCAGGAGATTTACTGGTAGGTACTCCAGTAGTATCTCAGGGTGTTATTGGGCTATACTCCGACACGACTTATACTGCTATTGGGGGTCTGACGTTACTAGCCCCCTAGGCAGATATGCGATACTCATAGGCGAACGGACCGGACTGTATATACATTGTCACTGTTAGGCTCAGTAGGGTTTCCGGATGAGTTCGCTCATCGGCCTCCCTTGAGGTCAGTCCATGGGCAGCCGTTACGCATAGCTAGTGCCGCTGACGGTTTGTGGTTAAACCCACTGCCAGGGTACTGACGAGTCATTAGAGTCCCCCACAGACAGTTTCCCAAGTTCGGGCGAAACGTTGTAGAGGCCGTATGGTTTTATGGCAGGGTTCGGAAAATGCACGTGCGTTTACGCATGTGTTATTTTTCGGGCAGATGATACTGGTCGGCTTTGGTTTAAGCCGGATCCGAGTATTGTATTGAGTAGATATAATATCTTTGTCTCAGTTGCATTTGTATTCGGTCGTAATACAAATGCAGGTATATTTATACAGTTACGGGGTTATCCTGAAAGTTGTTTCAGGATCACTTTTGGAAGTTGCCAGTTTCCAGTTTTCTATCAGCCGTCTTTTAACATTCGGTTAAAGACGGATTTATCTTTTCTTGGATAAGGGTGAGTCATCATTCTAGAAGCTTCTAGAAGTGGTGATGAGGCTAGTGAGTCATTAGTGCTTTAATGGAGCCATTAATGCAATGGTGACTTGGTTAATGAATCACCATTTGCATTAATGATGTTTTGTTTGCATGAAGGATATTTGTGGTTGATATTTGTTCTTATGGTCACTCTCCCCTCTCCTACACTCACCTCCCTCTTGCATATATATGGCCGGCCCCCTCCCATCCTCTCTCTCTCACTTGATGGTTTTCATTTGTAGAAAAAGAATATGATAGTATTTGGGGTGCATGGAATTTCACAGTTCATTTCATTCCATCACCCGATTCCCATGGCAACTTCATTAACCGTTCGTCCATTGTTTTGGACGAAGCGAGACAAAGTATTCCACTCATTCTCTACATCATTCTTGGTTGTCTCTTTTAGCAAACTTGACGACCGAGTTGCCTCAAGTCAGAGGCGGGAGCCCGTTTAAAGAATCGTTGATGTGGTGCCACCTGGACGAGCAGATCGGAGATCGACGAGATCGGAGCAGCCGCAACGGAGCGTGCGATGATGGTTAAAGAACGAAGGACTCGGATCGTTCGGTATAACCTTTCTACACTCTTTACAGTTTGTTAGTTTAGCAATAATGGCAGATCCGGGTTAAAGTATACGATAGCGCCAGTTAAAAGTTTTTGTTCCGCATTTGGCGTCTGTAGACGGCCGGGGCGCTACCGTAGACTTACAGTATCAGAGCCACGCCATTAAGCTTTACTAACTTGTGCTAACGCGTTTAAAAGATCGATCGAACGGATTTTTCGAAAATCATAATTTCTAGTATTAAAGTTTCTGTTAATTTTCAAACTGGTCTAAATGTCATTTTGACCATACCAGAAAATCAAGCAGGGTTTTTTAGGAAAACTGGAGAAATTCGACAAAGTGATGTCACTGTTCCACCGCGGATCCGCGGCCCAAGCAAGGGTTTGGCCGCGGATCCGCCGCAGGAAAGTGAGCTCAGTTTGTCAAATTTCTACAGTAGCTTCTATGTTGGAAATTATGGTTTCTGGAACTGTTTATTTAGGCCTAGTGTTTTTTACTGTACAGTAGATTTGCGTGGGGCCTACTTCGGGAAATTTAGTCGATCGAATTTAAACGCGTTAGTTTACAGTACTTACATTATATCTCCGACCGTGAATGTCATTTGATCGGTAAACCGCGTCTGATTGCTATAGTTCTTTTAGACGGGTTTGCGAATGTGACATTCGCATTGATGTTCTGTGTTGTGCTGTGATGTTGCGGATTTGTCGTGGTGGATAGCAGTGTGCAATGGTAGTGCAGTTTGGATTTATTTGTATATTTGATATTGCGGGGCGAGCGTCCAACATGTGGACTGCCGTCACTGCCTGTTGTATAATATTCTTTTGAGGCACGACCAGGTTGCGGTCGATGTACCTGTTGTACTATTTTTCCATTCCTGTACTAGGTTTTACCCCGCGACGGAGTGCACGGATAGCCGGGTTCTGGGGGGCAACGGGTCCGCATCTCATGGCTTTGAGAGGCAGAGGGGTCCCACTCTAAAATTGGCAGACTATTCGCCGCACTCGTAGGGGGTACAGGTTGACCCAAGGAGGGGTGCTCAAGCTACTGGATTCCGTGAAGTGCTGGGTGGTCCATTCACTATGCTGTAGGGGGCTGCCTCGCTTCAGGTTTTGGCGGGTAACTTGCCGCACCCATAGGGGTCTTGGTTTCATTGCACAGGCTATCCACACGACAGGGGAACGTCGGGTTTCAGCAGCGGCTCTGTGAAACTCGGGGATCCCAGACTATCTGTATTGTTCTGTGATGCTTATTACTTTTCTGTAATGTTGCATATTATCACGCCTAGAGCGATTATTGTATATTGGTTTATATACTATTAGATGTTGTATATGTTTTACACCCGCGCTAGTCCAGTCCCCGCTCTGTCGTTAGTTAAGTAACCTAACGAGTGATGACGGGACCCAGTGACGAATGCGGATGGCATATACGTACATTTTATTTTCGTTCTTTTCTGGTGTGATTATTTGATGGGACTGCGTTGATTCTGATCAATGCAAAGTAAAACAAACCTGTTTGGATGTTGTTGGAACAATTTAAAAAGTGTTATTACAAAGATATTTCCTTTTGTTTTGCATAGTGGTATTCAGTTGGAATATCCTGCACCTCATTCGACGGGGCAAGGGCCGATATCCCTTCACCGGGACTGACCCCTTGGGCAGAAGTTTGCGTCAGGGTAATAACTTCACTATAGTCGATTACATGTTGCTTTGCATCGTGGTATTTAGTGGAATATCCTGCACCTCATTCCACGAGGAAAGAGCCGAGATCCCTTCACCGGGAGTGACCTCTTTAGCAAAGGTTTTCGCCACTATATTTATAAAAAGCTATCAGGTTCCTTCGACGAGATCAAGTTCATTACGTTAAAGGTTTTTCGCCAAAAACCAGCCGTAGCCCTTCGTCATTTCTTATGGATGGTCAGTAATATTCAAGCTATGTTTGTTGGCTTTCGTCAAGGCATATTGTTTGGTAGTTGCTGGGGTATTCATTTGTTGCATAGATAGATGAGTTGGTTTGGGACAGTCGTATTACCTTGTTGGCTTTCGTCAAGGGTATGTACGGGTGGGTTCGAATTAACAAGATAATGACGGGCAGAACTTGACATGTGTCTTATGATTTGTTGGCTTTCGTCAAGGTCATAAGAACATGGGGTAAAAATCACATCGGGAGTTTCTAAAGAAACTGAAACTTGCCAGGCATGCGCATACCTTCTGGAGTGTGATAACGCGAGTGGATTCCGTCACGTTATCATGCGATGAGAGTTGGATCCCGATTCCCACTGATGAGTTGGTTTACTCTTCGGGTGATCCCGATTAATTCTTCTTTTAGGTTTGGAGGAGAATTTGACAGTACAGTGGGAGGTTTTCGGATTAGATAAAGTGATAACCATTCTGAGCTAGGATAGAGTGCACGCAGAGTGTTTCTTTTCTCTCTCTCTTTGGCAGCGACCTTTGACCGACCCTAGACTATGACTCAGGGACCAAGTTGACCGAACCTTCTTAAAATACTGGCTTTTGGATTGTCTGAGTTGCATAAGTCATTGCCACTCCTTCTTCTACCCTTTGCATTTCTCAGAACACCCCGTATTACTACGGACATCCACTTCCATTGGATAGATCCATCGTATGGTTATATACGAACTCGAAGGGACTCCTTCGAGGATGGATCAAGGTTCAGGAGAAATAGAATTGGTTTATTCAGTTGTCTTTTATTATCACCTTCTCTCAGGTTGCGAGGGCTCCTTGGTTTAGGAGAGTACACCTATTACGCTTATTGGATAGTCTTCTTCCAAACCATAGGCAGGTGTCGAACGATAGGGAATGAAGAAAACCAATTAGCCTAAGTAGGGTGTACATAAGGTAATATATAATGACAAAATAAAGGGATTAGAAAGAGGGCAAAGTAAGTTGCGACTGTTATCATTCATGACCAAACCGCGTACTTCATCGCCACTCCTATTTCACCTTTAAAATAATAAGGTATTATTCAGTTGTCTTTTATCATCACCTTCTCTCAGTTGCGAGTACTCCTTGGTTTAGGAGGGTACATCTATTATGCTTAATGGATAGTCTTCTTCCAAACCATAGGCTGGTGCCGAACGGTAGGGAAGAAAGAAAACCATTTAGCCTAACGATGGTGTACAGAAGGTAACGACTAAAGACAAATAAAGGGATTTGGAGAGATGGCAAAGAAATATACGGTTAGAGTCATGAATTGGATTATGGAAGAGGCATTACTATGAATACCAGGATACCCCTACGAAACATTTTCATATTTCAGTGCATTATTAATGGAAAACCGTTTTCCCGATTAGATACTTACTCCAGGGTGTGTATTCACCAGGTTTCATTCTCATATCTGTATGGTTTTACAGATGATGAGTGGGAGGAAGTTATTGGGAATTAGGTGATCATTCTCATTATATCGGAATTCGTTGTAATTGGTGATATTTGAGCAAATCGCCTGGGTACAGTTTTCAACCTATGACGCATAGGTTTTGAGTTATTCAACTCAGCGGACTTATATAGAGTATTGTATGTTGTCCAGTGTCCATCAGGACAAAGGGGTAGGTCCTCGTACTATGTTCTGTTTACTTATGACTTCTCTAGTTTTTAGACAAGTGTTTCGTAGAAATACAAGGTCTAGGTTTTGAGAAGTTGTGGATATAAGAATAAAGTAGAGGACCAGATGTCGCAAGTATCGGGATTCTTCAAAGAGATCGAAGATGTAGATACTTGTGATTGGTATTCAGATGATAGTAAAAGTTTTGAGAAACTTGTTTCTCTTTCGGGTTACCCATAATTGGATGGATTCCTAAGTTGAGTAATGCTGATTAGCCTCTCTCCATTAAAGTTGATATGCACTGGAGACAGATGCATGATTAGAATCTGGTTCCAATTAAATAAGTGCCAAAGTTTCTATATTGGATATAGAATGGTTCATATCTTAACGATGTTAAGGTACGGGGAGTTGTCCGGCTTATGCTTAAAACCAGACTCTGGATAACTCATGGCACGTTTCTGTAATGGCAGTTTGTGGGTTGGCCCAGGCTATGACGAGGGTTGACTTTCTACCATCTGGGAGATCAATAGTGATATTGTTCTTGACTCGCCACAGTTTTAGTAAAATGGATTTTTTCAGAAAACAGTAGTGGGAGTATGGTAGAACTGGAAGTGATTCCAGAACCGCAAAATATTACGGAAAATTTAATAGGACCTACAGATTCAATCAGGTTTGACATTCCATTAGCCACTCCGCAGATTTGGTGGGTAACCTCAGACACCCGAGAGGTACTCCGGTAGCCTCAAGGACGGTGACAGGGAGGTTCTTATCTACCCAGACTTGACACTACTGTTGTTCCAGGTTATGAGACCCGGTAGGAGGGTTGTTGTGGTCAGTGGGAGCAGCGGAAGCATAGTGGGCAAGTAGCTTATGTCTATTTATAAACTAGAGCAGTTATAGCGGAGATTCATCATCTAATTTTGATATGACAGTCATGGGTTTGACTTCATCAGAATAGGGGATGGATCTGTTAAGAAGGTAGTAGGGTGTGATGTCCTGGTTTTTGGATAACATACACAGAGTAGGAAGTAAAATTCCTATACTACGATCGGTTGTACTGTGGTCGTCACACAGTTGTTTCTCCAGACAGGATATGGATATAATATCTGACATTCTGGTTTCTAGATCTATGGTTTTAGATATGGATTTGGGTAGTTTCCCAATGTGGGTACTTTGACAGTATTCTAATGGTTTTTAGAATAGAGGACTCCTGGCATGGTGGTGTACCTGCAGGTGATGGAGTCACCCTCTCTAAAGGTGTCTTACAGACTAAAGGGGAGAGAGATATGCATGATTGGCATATCACTTGCTTAGGCAATTGAGTCAATCGTGAGATGTCAAGTACCACACCAGATGTTGTTTTTACACTAGATGCAATAAGTTTGTATTAATCCAATCCTGGAGAAACATAAGGAAGCAGTTTTAGAATATAAGTGAATGTTCTACGGATTTGATGACGGCAGCCTTCTTCGGGAGACGGTCATCATTCCAGGCTTCAAAGGTGACATGGTTGACAGAGTGATTGTCAGAGTTATAGTTTTCTCTCTGACTAAGAGGGACAGTATTGTGGACAGGTGGTCCAAGAGGATACTGTGGGAGGCATGGTGCCGGATACTGATTAGGTTCAGTTATCGATACAGTCTAAGAAGTTTGGATTTGGAGTTCATTTATGAATTAGGTCCCATCAGATATCCAGACATATTCTAAGACAGGTATTACTCAATTCGGGAGATGGCTTTCTCCGCGAACTTGAGATTAAGAGAGACATAGAAAGAAACATCAGGGCGGATTCACTCCCTAAGGCTATTTCTCGAACACAATAGTTTTACAAACGGGCTTTGTGAAACTGATTAGTAGAGGAGTTGGGTGTTGGTTTCACACGGGCTGTGAGTACGTAACATCGCAATAATTAGCCTTAAGTGCAAGTGGGAGATTGTTGGATATAGTGCCCTCAAAGTTAATTATTGGATCGCAGGTACGTGATTGCAATGATTGCGGAGGACCTATACCGGTAGGACAGTCTTACTCGAGATGATAGTATGCTAGGTTTGCCTTTATCAGTCGTGTATAGGTTCAGGTGACTAATCACGATTACACTTTGATAGAGCCCTTAGGATCTTGCTTGACTACCAACAGTATGAGGGCGATCATATAAGTGAGAGTTGGGTGGTCTATAAGCATATCCTTAATTGTGGTCCCTAGTCGTGGGAGTTTCGAGACAGGGCATCGATACTCCGGAGTAGACAAGTGTATACAGTCGAGACCCCGACGAGGGGCGGTGGCCGGTCTCACAAGCCACTGGTGTCAGTTGGATCACCTAAGATGTATACAGGTGCTCATTGGGTTATGAGTACACCGGACAGGACTCGCCGGAAACCTGCTAGTTGGTATTATACATATCGTCAGATAGCAGTTCCCTGGTGACATGTGTACAGGTTAGTTCATCGACCTGAGGTCGTCATTTGTCTCGTGTGAGTTCCCACTGTGCTTTGATTTCTACCCTACCACGGTTCAAAGGAGTCGTGCAAACAGGTAGTTTTTGGGTACAGTCCCGAGCCACATGGAGGCACGTGAGCGGATCGGCAGGGGATTCGTCTCTTCCGGTATTGGGGGTGGAGGTCGCGCTGTGTCTAGGAAAGCCATTACACCAAGTCCTTGGCCAAGGCAGGTGAGATTTACTGGTAGGTACTCCAGTAGTATCTCAGGGTGTTCAGGGCTTGTCTCCGACACGACTTATACAGCTATTGGGGGTCTGACGTTACTAGCCCCCTAGGCCGGATATGCGATACTCATAGACGAACGGACCGGACTGTATATACATTGTCACTGTTAGGCTCAGTAGGGTTTCTGGATGAGTTCGCTCATCAGCCTCCCTTGAGGTCAGTCCATGGGCAGCCGTTACGCACAGCTAGTGCCCTTGACGGCTTGTGGTTAAACCCACTGCCAGTGTACTGATGAGTCATTAGAGTCCCCCATAGATAGTTTCCCAAGTTTGGGCAAAACGTTGTAGAGGCCGTATGGTTTTATGGCAGGGTTTGGAAAATGCACGTGCGTTTACGCACGTGTTATTTTTCGGGCAGATAATACTGGTGGGCTTTGGTTTAAGCCGGATCCATGTATTATACAGAGTAGATATAATATTTTTGTCTCAGTTGCATTTGTATTCGGTCGTAATACAAATGCGGGTATATTTATACAGTTATGGGGTTGTCCTGAAATTCGTTTCGGAATCACTTTTGGAAGTTGCCAGTTTCCAGTTTTCTATCAGCCGTATTTAACATTTGGTTAAATACGGATTTTATCTTTTCTTGAGATGAGTGTGGAAGCTTCTAGAAGGTTCTAGAAGTGGTGAGGTGTTTAGTGAGTCATGGTTGCATTTAATGATTCCATTAATGCTTGATGACTAGGTTAATGATTCATCATTTCATTAAGTGTGTTCACACTTTGTGTTCACACTAGAGATATTTTCTTATTGTCACCTCCCCCTCTCCTACACTCATCCCCCCCACCTCTATATATGTGGCCGGCCCTCCTCTTCTCTCATACACTCTCACTTTGTAGAAAAAGAAATGGTTGTTGGTTAAAAGATTATGATAGTTTTCGGTGTATGGAATTTCACAGCTCATTTCATTCCATCACCCGATTCCAATGGCAACTTCATTAACCGTTCGTCCATGGTTTTGGACGAAGCGAGACAAAGTATTCCACTCATTCTCTACATCAATCTTGGTCGTCTCTTTTAGCAAACTTGACGACCGAGTTGCCTCGAGTCAGAGGCGGGTGCCTGTTTAAAGATTCGATGATGTGGTGCCACTTGAGCGAGGAGATCGGAGATCGAAGAGATCGGAGAAGCCGCAACAGAGCGTGGGATGATGGTTAAAGAACGAAGGACTCGGATCGTTCGGTATAACCTTTCTTCCCTCTTTGTAGATTGTTAGTTTAGCGTTAATGGCAGATCCGGGTTATAGTATGCGATAGCGCCAGTTATAAAAGTTTTTTTTTGTTCCGCATTTTGGCATCTGAAAGACGGCCGGGGCGCTACCGTAGACTTACACAATAGTGACGTGTAAGGTCACCTGAAGCAGTACACGATGATAAAGGTAAACCAGATAGCATACTATCATCTTGAGTAAGACTGTCCTACCGGTATAGGTCCTCCTCAATCATTGCAATCACGTACCTGTGATCCAATAATTGACTTTGAGGGCACTATCTCCAACAATCTCCCACTTGCACTCAAGGCTAATTATTGCGATGTCGCATACTCACAGCCCGTGTGATACCGAACACCCAACTCCTCTATTAGTCAGTCTTACAAAGCTCGTTTGCGAAACTATTAAGTTCGAGGAATAGCCTCAGTGAGTGGATCCGCTGTGATGTTTCTTTCTATGTCTCTCTTTATCTCAAGTTCGCGGAGAAACCCATCTCCCGAAATGAGCAATACCTGTCTTAGAATATGATTGGATGTCTGATGGGACCTAGTTCATAAGTGAACTCCAAATCCAAACTTCTTAGACCGTATCGTCGACTGAACTTAATCAGTGTCCTGCGCCATGCCTCCCTCAGTATCCGCCTGGACCGCCTGTCCAAAATACTGCCCCTCGTCAGAGGGAAAACTATAACTCTGACAGTCACTCTGTCATCCAGGTCACCTTGGAAGCCTGGAATGATAACCGTCTCCCGAATGAGGCTGTCGTTATCATATCCCTAGAACATCCACTTATGTTCTAAAACTGCTTCCGAATGTTTCTCCAGGATTGGATTAATATCAACTTATTGCATCTGGTGCAAAAACTATATCTGGTGTGGTACTTGACATCTCATGATTGACTCAATTGCGTAAGCAAGTGATCTGCCAATCATGCACATCCCTCTCCCCTTTAGTCTGTAAGATACCTTTAGAGAGGGTGACTCCATTACCTGCAGGTACACCACCGTGCCAGGAGTCGTCCATTCTAAATACTCATAGAATGCTGTCTAAGTACCCTGATTGGGAAACTACCCAAATCTAGATCTAAAACCATAGATCCAGTAACCAGAATGTCTGATATAATATCTATATCCTATGTGGAGAAACCACTGTGTGACAACCAAAGTATGACCGATCGTAGTATAGGAATTTCACTTCCTACTCTGTGTATGTCATCTAAATATCAGGACATCACACCCTACTACCTTCTTAACAGATCCATCCCCTATTCTGATGAAGTCAAACCCATGACTGTCACATCAAAAATAGATGATCTATCTCCGCTATATCTGCTTTAGTCCATAAATAGACATAAGCCACTTGTCCACTATGCTTCCGCTGCTCCCACTGACTACGACAACCCTCTGGCAGAGTCATATACACGTGCACTTCCAAAGCTAGTTCAGAACGACGCTATACTCATCCTCCTGCCGGGTTTCATAGTCTGGAACAACAGCAATGGCAAGTCTGGGTAAACAAGAACCTCCCTGCCACCGTCCTTGAGGCTACCGGAGTACCTCTCGGATGCCTGAGGTTTCCCACCATATCTGTGGAGTGGCCAATGGAATGTCAAACCAGATTGAATCTTTAGGTTCTTATCAAATTTTCAGTAATCGTTTGCGGTTCTGGAATCACTTCCAGTTCTACCATACTCCCACTACTGTTTTTCTGAAAAAATCTATTTTTATTAAAACTATGGCGAGTTAAGAACAATATCACTATTGATCTTCCAGATGGTAGAAAATCAACCCTCGTCATAGCCCGGGTCAACCCACAAACAGCCATTACAGAAACGTGCATGTAGTTATCCAGAGTCTGGTTTAAAGCATAAGCCGGACAACTCCCCGTACCTCAACAACGTCAAGATACGAACTGTTCTATATCCAATACAGAAACAGAGGCACTGATTTAATTGAACCAGATTCAAATCATGCAGCTGTCTCCAGTGCATGTCAACTAAATGGAGAGAGGCCGATCAGCATCACTCAACTTAGGAGTACTTCCAATTATGAGCAACCTGAAAGAGAAGTAAGTTCTCTTAATCGTTACTATCAACTGAACACCATACACAAGTATCTACATCTTCGATCACCTTGAAGAATCCTGATACTTGCAACGTCTGGTTCTCTACTTTATTCATATACCTATAACTTCTCAAAACTTAGATCTTGTATTTCCACGAAACACATGTCTAAGAACTAGAGAAGTCACAAGTAAACAGAATATAGTACGAGTACCAACCCCTCTGTCCTCATGAACACTGGACAACATAAAATACTCTGTATAAGTCCCCTGAGTCGAATAACTCATACCCTGTGCGTCGCATGTTGAAAACTGTACTTATGGTTAAGAAGAATTACACCGCTGTTCAATACTCCTTACCTAACCATCCACTGAAATAGGTAAATGTCATAGACATAATTTTAAAAAGGTATATCTCACTCTATAAAAATAGACGTACAGATATATCAATTTGAAATTGGTGCATAACGACGGATATTCAAAACCAAATACTTGCGGTCCGGCAAACAACCAGGGTGATTTCCTCAAATATCACCAATTACAACGAATTCCGATATAATGAGGATAATCACCTAATTCCCAATAACTTACTCCCACTCATCATCTGTAAAACCATACAGATGTGAGAATAATACCTGGTAAATACATACCCTGGAGCAAGTGTCTAATTGGGAAATCAGTTTTCTTTTGACAGTACATAGTGAAACTGAAACATTGAAATGTTTCGATGGGGTATCCGGGTATTCCTAGTAATGCCTCTTCCATTATCAGATTCACAACTGTAACCGTATATTTCTTTGTCATCTCTCCAATTCCCTTCATATATCTTTAGTCATTACCTTCTGTACTCCACTTTAGGCCAAATGGTTTTCTTCCTTCCCTACCGTTCGGCACCAGCCTATGGTTTGGAAGAAGACTATCCAATAAGCATAATGGGTGTATTGTCCTAATCCTAGGAGCACTCGCAACCCGAGAGAAGGTAAAGATAAAAGAAAACTGAATAAACCTTATTCCTATTTCTCCTGAACTAGAATCCATCCCCGAACTGGAACAAGTTCCTTTCGAGTTCGTATATAACCATACGATGAAGTATCCAAATAACTGTGGATCTTCGTAGTGATACGGAGTGTTCTGGAGAAATACAAAGGTGAAGTGGGAGTGGTAATGAAATACTTGGTTTGGTCGTGAATAGCAGTCGCAGTTTACTTTGCCCTCTTATTAATCCCTTTATTTGTCTTTACATAATACCTTCTATACACCATCGTTAGGCTAATTGGTTTTCTTCATTCCCTACCGGTCGGCACCTGCCTATGGTTTGGAAGAAGACTATCCAATTTGCGTAATAGGTGTACTATCCCCTAATCCAAGGAGCACTCGCAATCTGCGAGAAAGTAAAAGGAAAAGACAACTGAATAGTCCTATTCGTTTTCTCTAGAACCGGAAACCATCCTCGAATAAATTCCTTCGAGTTCGTATATAACCATACGATGGTTTTATCCAATGGAAGTGGATGTTCGCAATAATACGGGGTGTCCTGGAGAAAAGGGTAAAAGTAGGAGTGGCAATGAGGTATGCAACTCTGACAATCCAAAAGCCAGTGTTAAAAAAAGGTTCGGTCAACTTGGTCACTGAGTCATAGTCAAGGGTCGGGTCATGGTCGCTGCCAAAGATAGAGAGAAACGAAACACTCAACGTGCACTCTAACCTAGATCAGAATGGTTATCACTTTATCTAATCAGGAAACCTCCCACTGTAATCTCAAATTCTCCTCCAAACCTGAAAGAAGAACTAGTCGGAATCAACCGAGGAGTAAACCAACTCATCAGTGGGAATCGGGATCCAACTATCATCGCATGATAACGTGACGGAATCCACTCACGTTATCACACTCCAGAAGGTATGCACATATCTGGCAAGTTTCAGTTTCTTTAGAAACTCCCGATATGATTTTTTACCCCTAGGACCCAAGTGACCTTGACACAGTCAACAAATCAAAGAGTCCTAGTCAAGTTCAACCCGTCATTATCCTGGATTGCATTAAACCCACCCATACAAGCCCTTGACACAGTCAACACGGCCGCATGACTGTCCTAACCAATCCCATTAATATGCCACAAACGAACACTACTTAGCTACCATACACTACGCCTTGACACAGTCAACAAACGCAACACGAATACTAAGTAATACTTGTAAGAAATGACGGAGGGTTACGTCTAGTTTTTGGCGAAAAACTTTTAACGTAATGAACTTGATATCGTTGAAGGAACTGCATAGCTTTTTATAAAAATATAGTGACGAAAACCTTTGCTAAAGAGGTCACTCCCGGTGAAGGGATCTCGGCTCTTTCCCCGTAGAATGAGGTGCAGGATATTCCAACTGAATACCACGATGCAAAGCAAAGAAGTAATCGGCTATAGTGAAGTTATTACCCTGACGCAAACTTCTGTCCAAGGGGTCACTCCCGGTGAAGGGATCTCGGCCCTTGCCTCGTCGACTAAGGTGCTGGATATTCATAACCGAATACCACTGTGCAAAACAAAAGATAACGCCCTTCCAATAACAGCTTTTTGAAAAATGTTCCAACAATATCAGAATAGGTTTGTTTAGCTTGCATTGATCCGAATCAACGCAGTCCCATCAATTGATCACACCACAAAGAACGAAAATAATGATGTACGTATATGCCATCCGCATTGGCCACTGGGTCCCGTCATCACCCGTTAGGTTACTTAACTAACGACAGAGCGGGGACTGGACTAGCGCGGGTGTAAAACATATACAACATCTACTAGTATATATAACAATATATAATATTCGCTCAAGGCGTGATAAAACGCAACATCACAGAAATGTAATAAACATCACAGAACAATACAGATAACCTGGGATCCCCGGGTTTCATAGAGCCGCTACTGATACCCGACGTTCCCCTAGTCGTGTGGATAGCCTGTGCAATGAAATCCTAGACCCCTACGGGTACGGCAAGTTACCCGCCAAAACCTGAAGCGAGGCAGCCCCCTTCAGCAACGTGAATGGACCACCCAGCACTTCACGGAATACGGTAACTTGGGCACCCCTCCTTGGGTCAACCTGTACCCCCTACGAGTGCGGCGAATAGCCCGCCAATTCTAGAGTAAAGCCCCCTCCGTCTCAAAGCCATGAGATGCGGGCCCGTTGCGCTCTAGAACCCGGCTACCCGTGCACCCCTCCACGGGGTAATCCTAGCACAGAAAGTGAAATATACATACAACGGGTACATCGGCCTCAGCCCGGTCGTGTCCCAAAAGAATAATATACAAACAGGCAGTAACGGCAGTCCACATGTCGGACGCTCGCCCCGCAATATCAAATGTACATATACAACCAAACTGTACTATCATTGCAACCAGGCTATCCACCACGACAAATCCGCAACATCACAGCACAACACAGAACATCAACGTGAATGTCACGTTCGCAAATCCGTCTAAAAGGGCTATAGCAGATAGACTGGATTTACCGATCGAGTGACATTCACGGTCGCAGATATAATGTAAATACTGTGAACTAACATGTTTAAAATATTCGATCGACTAAATTTACCGAAGTGGGCCCCCAAGCACAACTGTAGCACTCAAAGTAATATGGGCCCAAAAAGAATATTCCAAAAACCCTATTCCCAAGTCAAAAGCCCACTGGAAAAATTTGGTATAGTGAACAGTCAAAGTGGCGGCGGAACCGCGGCCAATGCGTGGGTTTGGCCGCGGTTCTGCTGTGGAAAGATGACGTCACACGACCAAATTTTCACAGAATGCTTATAATTGCCTGCATATGTTTCTGCAACAACCTGAAAAAATTTCGAGCTAAAAAAATTTCGACAGAAACTTATGCAATTGAATTTGTGGTTTTTGGAAATTTGTTCGATCGAAGTTGTAAACACATTAGAGCAATCTAGACTAGGTTAATAGCGTGGCTCTGATACCATGTAGGACTACGGTAGCGCCCCGGCCGTCTTTCCGAGGCCAAAATGCGGAAACGAAAATTTTCTTGAACTTTAAACCGGCACTACCGCATCCTAAACCCCGGATCGTAACCATTAACCTACAACTAGCTATCAAGAGAAGGGATATAATGCTATACCGCACGATCCGTGTCCTTCGGTCTTCAGGCACCATCCCAAGCTCCACGCGGCATCTCCGGTCTTCATCTCCTCGTCGGAAAGGGCACCACATCGAGAAGTCTTTTTACAGGGCTCCCGCTTCGTCCGAAGCAACTCGAGCACGAAGTGTGCTAGCCGACGTGCCCAAGATGAAGTAAAGAGTGTTATGATCACTTTGTCTCTTGCATCCATGAATTTGGATGGAGGTTAGAGAAGTTGCCATTGATGGAAGCTATGAGCTAGAGGAAAAAGAAGAAGAGAAAAGCTTTTCTTTTTCTTTTCTTTTGTTATGGAATGATAATGAGAGTGAGAATCAAATCAAAAAATAATACAAGAGTAAACTTCAACCATATGGTTGCCTTTCTCTCTCTCCTTATCATTTCAATACAAATCCATCACACTAATATGACATATTTGCTAGAAAAGAGACCATGACTCATCTAAGTGTCCATGTCACATTTATGTAATGCATGATGAAATCTAGCTCATTATTTCCATAAACAAACATTAATCCAAATGTTTGTCACAATAAAAAAGATCCGGCAAAATCTAAAGTAAACTCGTGACGGATCACAAGGATACCCCTCACCTGTATATAAATACTTGCATCCGCATTCCGACTGAATGCGAATGCGATGAGACTAAAGTAATCCAACAAATCTAATACTAAGATCCGGCTTAAACCAAAGCCCACTAGTATAATCCGTCCGATCATGATCCGTGCAATACCGCCCGTATATGATCAAACCCTGCCATATATCATACGGCCTCTACAACGTTTCTCCCGAAACTTGAGAAACTGTCTGTGGGGAACTCTAAAGACTCGTCAATATTTTGGCTGTGGATTTAACCACTAGCTCGTCAGAGGTATTAGCCGTACGTAACGGGCTACCAAGTATTGACCAAAAAGAGAGATCGATGAGCGAACTCATTCTGACACCCTACTGAGTCTGTCAGTGACAATATCCGTACAGTCCGGTCCGTTCGTCTATGAGCATCGCATGGCGGGCTTAGGGGTTGGTAAAAGTCAGACCCCCAAAAGCGGTACAAGTCGTGTCGGAGTGTAGCCCAGAACACCCTGAGATACTACTGGAATACCTACCAGTAAATCTCCTGCCTCGGCCGAGGGCTTTGTGTAATGGCTCTCCTAGACACAGCGCGACCTCACCCCCAATACCGGGAGAGACGAACCCCTGCAGATCCGCTCACTGCCTCCATGTGGCTCGGGACTGTACCCAACTAAAACCTGTTTGCACGACTCCTTTGAGCCGTGGTAGGGTAGTAATCAAAATACAGTGGGAACTCACACGAGACAAATGACGATCTCAGGTCGATGAACTAACCTGTACACATGTCACCAGGGAACTGCTATCTGACGTCAGGTATAATACCAACTAGCAGGTTCCCGGCGAGTCCTGTTCGGTGTACTCATAACCCAATGAGCACATGTATACATCTTAGGTGAACCAACTGACACCAGTGGCTTATGAGACCGGCCACCGCTCCTTGTCGGGGTCTCAACTGTATACACTAGTCTACTAATGAAGTATCGATGCCCAGTCTCGAAACTCCCACGACTAGGGACCTTTTAAGGATGTGCTTATAGACCCCAGCTCCCACGTATATGATCGCCATCATACTGCTGGCCGTCAAGCAAGAATCCTAAGGGCTCTATCAACGTGCAATAGTGACCTGCAAGGTCACCTGAAGCAGTACACGATGATAAAGGTAAACCAGATAGCATACTATCATCTTGAGTAAGACTGTCCTACCGGTATAGGTCCTCCCTCAATCATTGCAATCACGTGCCTGTGATCCAATAATTGACTCTGATGGCACTATCTCCAACAAGCGTCCAAGTAGTCCTTCGAGTCGGTTTTTCCGTCGAACAGGGAGACCTTCGGGGGCTTATTACGTGAGGAGACGTGCACGGCGAGCAGTTCATCGGTGAATGGCTTCGTGAGCAAGCCGGAGGCGTACTTAACCCCGTCGCTCGAGAAGTAAGCTTCTCGGCGTATGCCCTCAATCTTCTTCTCGAGGGCGTCGAGCCGACCGTGGTACCTTGTGGAATCAGCGCCTCGGGATTCCCGGGCCCCGCTGCGGGTGGACTGCGTCTGGGAGCGGCCCCGGGTTCTTTCGATAAGGTGCCTCAGGTCCCGGGATGGGGTAGCTCTTGAGTCGCTGGGACGGACCCCTTCTGTGTGTTCCCGCGGATCATGGTAGGGTCGGCCATGCTCGTGAATACGAGAGATGACCGACATTTCCTCAGGGGGGTAAGGGCCGCGAGGAGGCTCGGGGCGAGGCTCCCTGGCGGCGGATCTCGGCGTGGAGCCCTGGGGCGCCCAGCGGCCCTCAGGTAGCACCGGTCCGAGGGACCGGTGGCGAGGGGATGCAGCCTGCTGGTGGTTGGCCGTCCAGACAGGGATAGAGTCTTCTGGAGGCGGAGGAGCAGCGATCTGGGGGCTGGGCGCGGTCGTTTGGACGCGGACGAGGGCCTCCACGAGGGATTGCAGGCGATCTATCCGGCCTGTGAGGGCGTTGATGACGGTCATGGAGGGAGGTTCGTCCCCGCCTTCGGTGAGTGGAAGGCGGCGGCTGGTACTGGGGTCCCCAGGAAGGTCGTCTGCCATGAGAGAGGAGATAGGAAGGCCAACTTCGTATTTTGTGGAATTTAATGTTTCTCACAGACGGCGCCAACTGATGGAGCTCCTGTTCGGGCCTCCGTCAGATGTTGTCTTCCGTTGATCTCGCGATAGACTTCATTGATTATCCTCCGCAGCGTGTGGGTCTCAATGGGTTTTTGGAGAAAGAGGTGTAGTGAGAGAGTTGGTGCCGAGTACCTGCAAAGAAGTCCCGGGGTGGTTTGGTACCACCGAGGACCCTCCGACGCTCAAGTTAGCGACGATATCCGAGCAGAGTAACGGCTTTTAAGAGTAAAAAATGGCTTACTTGGCCCCTCTGTGATGGGGGTTTATATAGTGGCGGTAGCACGCGGCAGCTGGCGCGAGAATCTCGGCGGCAGTTACGCTCCCGACGTCATGCCCGCGTAATAAGCGGATCGCCCGTTAATGGGGACCGTGATGGCGTGGAACGTGGGACGTTGTCGGCGGAGAATCCGCGCATGGCGAGATTCGCGGAGCAGCGGTTACGCCTGTGAGTAGTGGAATTGGTCGGAGGGCCGAGGAAGGCGGCCTCGACCGGGGGCTCGATGACGAGCGAGGAGGTCGAAGAGTCTTGGTCCTGCGGCAGCCCGGGGCGAGCTGAGGGGCCGAGGAGGCTAATTCACATGGGGTCCCGAGGTGGGCCAGCTTGTGCTTGCAGGTCGGGCACATGGCGGCCTGGTCGGCCCCTGTGGGCCCTTCTTCTTAGTCTTGGGGACACGTCATCTGCCACGTTTCGTGATCCGGGAGATCACCAATATTGAGCATCATCACCTGCCGTGTTTCCAAGCCTCCATGGCCACTACCTCGCCTCTGTGGCCACCGCGTTGCCTTCGTCGCCGCCGTTCAAGGTCGATTTCTTCGCCGTCGACGCCGCTGGAGCCCGCTGAAGGTCATCGCGCTCGCTAAAGCAAGTCGTCGCCTCCATAATCATGCCCCTGTCGAAGCCCTCGCCGCCGGTCGTCAAGAGGAAGGTATAATTTTAATTTTTTTCTTTAATTTTCAATTTTGTAATCGATCCCCAAACTTTTGTTGCTATTGTTGTTGGTGGTGGTGTTGTTGTTGATGTTGTTGTTATTGTTGGGATTGGGGGATATCGCTGGGTCCAAAAGCAGCACGTGCAGCGCTCACTTCGACTCTGTCCCGCCTCTCTTCTCACCCTTCGGCGGCCAATCTCACCCCCCGTCATGGCCTTGCCACCGGTGGTGGTAAATTAATTTCCCTTTTCACCCCCTTCAAGTTCTTTCTACTTCTTTTTCCTGTTTCAAATAAGCTCACGGCCCTTGTTCACTTTGGGGATATTTTTGTGTATCCAATTCCTTAAAATCATTTTGGATGATCATCATAGAGCCGTGAGGATTAACATATGGGAAGACCCAATGAGCCCATCCAAATGGAAGGAAGACCATGTAAGCTTTTACCCCCTTCTTTGATATTTCGCATTCACGTGCCTAAAAAACGTAGGCTTGGAATTATTTTTGATATGAGAGAAGACTTGATTAGACCATTTCCTTTTAGCATGTGCAGTATGTATTAGCAAGATTGCATGCTCGTTTTGAGACTTTCTTTTTAATGTGAGAGCGTGGTAACTGATGGAAGGGGGGGGGGGGCGATGGGGGGGGGGGGGGGGGGGGGGGGATTTTATTTTTTTATTTTATAATTGATGATGCTCAATATTGGTGATCACCAGGATCACGACACGTGGCAGACGACGTGTCCAAGAACTCAGAAGAAAGGGCATGCATGGAGCCGACCAGGCCACCCCTATACCCGAACTGCAAGCCCTAGCCGGCTCTCCTCAGAGCCCCCTTTAAATTGGCATTCTCGGCCTCTCAGCTCGTCCCGAGCTGCCACAAGACCAACACTCCTCGGCCTTTTCGCTCGTCCCGAGCCCTCCAGCCGAGGCCGTCTTCCTCGGTTCTCCGACCGACTCCACCACTCGCAGGCGTAACCGCCACTCCGCGAATCTCGCCATGCGCAGATTCTCCGCCAGCAACATCCCACGTTCCGCGCCATCACGATCCCCATTAATGGACGATTCGCTCTTTACGCAGACGTGACGTCAGGAGCGTAACTGCCGGCGAGACCTTCGCGCATGCTGCTGCGTGCTACCGCCACTATATAAAGCCCCATCACAGAGAGGTCAAGTAAGCCATTTTTGATTCCACTTAGCTGTTACTCTGCTCGTATCTGGTACTAACTTGATCGTCGGAGGGTCCTCGGTGGTACCAAACCACCCCGGGACTTCTTTGCAGGTACTCGGCGCTAAACTCCTCAAATCACCAATCTCCTCAAAACCCATTGAGATCCACACGCAACAGTAGATCACCTTCAAGATCCACCGGGAGATCGACGGAAGACAACATCTGACGGAGACCCGAAAAGGACCTCCATCAGTTGGCGCCGTCTGTAGGAAACGAAACTCCATAAAAAACAAAGTTGGCCTTCCGATCTCCATCCACATGGCAAGCGATCACCCTGAAGATCCAGTTACCAGGAGGCTCTGCCCTCATCGGTGCGGCTGACCACCGGCAGGCTGCGTCCCATGGCCACGGGTCTCACGGGCCGATACTCTCTGAGGCCCGCTGGGCTCCCCACAGCTCCACGCCAAGATCCTCCTCAAGGGCGCCTCGCCTCGAGCCTCCTCGCGACCGACACCCCCTCCCTTGACGGGGTCGCGCAGAAGGAGCTCGCCACGGCGGCTCGAGGGCCACCTCGCCCAAGGATCTAAGCCCTCACTAAAAGGCAGCCCAGCAGTTACCCTGCTCGGATCCCTCGCTCGGCTATCCCTGGCGTGTAGCTTCCCTACCGCAACGCCAGGGATCAGAAAGTCCTCCCAGAGGCAGTCGAGCCCGAGGATCCCTCGCTCGGCTATCCCTGGCGAGTAGCTTCCCTACCGCAACGCCAAGGATCAGAAAGTCCTCCCAGAGGCAGTCGGGCCCGAGGATCCCTTGCTCGGCTATCCCTGGCGGGTAGCTTCCCTACCGCAACGCCAAGGATCAGAAAGTCCTCCCAGAGGCAGTCGGGCCCGAGAATCTCTCGCTCGGCTATCCCTGGCGGATAGCTTCCCTACCGCAACGCCAGGGATCAGAAAGTCCTCCCAGAGGCAGTCGGGCCCGAGAATCCCTTGCTCGGCTATCCCTGGCGGGTAGCTTCCCTACCGCAACACCAGGGATCAGAAAGTCCTCCCAGAGGCAGTCGGGCCCGAGGATCCCTCGCTCGGCTATCCCTGGCGGGTAGCTTCCCTACTGCAACGCCAGGGATCAGAAAGTCCTCCCAGAGGCAGTCGGGCCCGAGGATCCCTCGCTCGGCTATCCCTGGCGGGTAGCTTCCCTACCGCAATGCCAGGGATCAGAAAGTCCTCCCAGAGGCAGTCGGGCCCGAGGATCCCTTGCTCGGCTATCCCTGGCGGGTAGCATCCCTACCGCAATGCCAGGGATCAGAAAGTCCTCCCAGAGGCAGTCGGGCCCGAGGATCCCTCGCTCGGCTATCCCTGGCGGGTAGCATCCCTACCGCAACTCCAGGGATCAGAAAGTCCTCCCAGAGGCAGTCGGGCCCGAGGATCCCTCGCTCAGCTATCCCTGGCGGGTAGCTTCCCTACCGCAACTCCAGGGATCAGAAAGTCCTCCCAGAGGCAGTCGGGCCCGAGGATCCCTCGCTCGGCTATCCCTGGCGGGTAGCATCCCTACCGCAACGCCAGGGATCAGAAAGTCCTCCCAGAGGCAGTCGGGCCCGAGGATCCCTCGCTCGGCTATCCCTGGTGGGTAGCTTCCCTACCGCAACGCCAGGGATCAGAAAGTCCTCCCAGAGGCAGTCGGGCCCGAGGATGCCTCGCTCGGCTATCCCTGGCGGGTAGCTTCCCTACCGCAACGCCAGGGATCAGAAAGTCCTCCCAAAGGCAGTCGGGCCCGAGGATCCCTCGTTCGGCTATCCCTGGAGGGTAGCATCCCTACCGCAACGCCAGGGATCAGAAAGCCCTCCCAGAGGCAGTCGGGCCCGAGGATCTCTCGCTCGGCTATCCCTGGTGGGTAGCATCCCTACCGCAACGCCAGGGATCAGAAAGCCCTCCCAGAGGCAGTCGAGCCCGAGGATCCCTTGCTCGGCTATCCTTCAGGACAAAAGCCCTCGCCAAGAGGCACCGGGCAGTAACCCTGTCCGACCAAGGGTCCTTGGTAGGCTTCTTACGGCCCCTCCAGCGTCAAGGATCAAAACCCTCGCCAAGAGGCGCCGAGCAGCTACCCTGCTCGGCCATACTTCGCAGGCCCCAAACGGCCCCTCCAGTGCCAAGGATCAAAGCCCTCACGAAGGGGCAGCCCTACAGCTACCCTGCTCGACTATCCCTGGCTGGTAGCTTCCCTACCCCACAACGCCAGAGATCAAGCCCTCACCACGAGGCCGCCGAGTTCCTTCTGCTCGGCGCATCCCCAGCGGGCATCCTCCCGCCCATCAGACGCTGATGGTCTGAAGTCCTCATCGCGAGGCCGCCGTGTTCCTTCCTGCTCGGCGCATCCCCAGCGGGCATCCTCCTGCCCATCAGATGCTGAGGATCTCAAGCCCTCATCGTGAGGCCGCCGAGTTCCTTCCTGCTCGGCGCATCCTCAACGGGCATCCTCCTGCCCATCAGATGCTGAAAATCTCAAGCCCTCATCATGAGGCCGCCGAGTTCCTTCCTGCTCGGCGCATCCCCAGCGGGTATCCTCCTGCCCATCAGATGCTGATGGTCTGAAGCCCTCATCGCGAGGCCGCCGAGTTCCTTCCTGCTCGGCGTATCCCCAGCGGGCGTCCTCCTTCCCATCAGACGCTGAGGAACTGAAGCCCTCTTCGCGAGGCCGCCGAGCCCCTTCCTACTCGGCGCATCCCGGAAGGTAGCTTCCTACCTAACAAAGACAACTGACAGCCCGGGGACACGTCCCGACGAAACCTTAGGAGGGAGCTCACCCCGGGCGGCCCGGCAGTCCACTCCTGACCCGACCAGCTGGCTGGTCGAGACAGGAGTGGGGGGCTAATGATGATGCTCAATATTGGTGATCCCCAGGATCACGACACGTGGCAAACGATGTGTCCAAGAACTCAGAAGAAAGGTCCTGCATGGAGCCGACCAGGCCACCCCTGTACTCGAACTGCAAGCCCTAGCCGGCTCTCCTCAGAGCCCCCTTTAAATTGGCCTTCTCGGCCTCTCAGCTTGTCCCGAGCCGCCACAAGACCAACACTCCTCGGCCCTTTCGCTCGTCCCGAGCCCTCCAGCCGAGGCCGTCTTCCTCGGTTTTCCGACCGACTCCACCACCCGCAGGCGTAACCGCCACTCCGCGAATCTAGCCATGCGCAGATTCTCCGCCAGCAACATCCCACGTTCCGCGCCATCACGATCACCATTAATGGGCGATCCGCTCTTTACTCAGACGTGACATCGGGAGCGTAACTGCCGGCGACACCTTCGCGCCTGCTGCTGCGTGCTACCGACACTATATAAACCCCCATCACACAGGGGTCAAGTAAGCCATTTTTGATTCCACTTAGCCGTTACTCTGCTCGGATCTGGTACTAACTTGATCGTCGGAGGGTCCTCGGTGGTACCAAACCATCCCGGGACTTCTTTGCAGGCACTCGGCGCTAAACTCCTCAAATCACCAATCTCCTCAAAACCCATTGAGATCCACACGCAATAGGAGATCACCTTCAAGATCCACCGGGAGATCGACGGAAGACAACATCTGACGGAGACCCGAAAAGGACCTCCATCAATAATGTATCAAATATGATTATGTAACGGTTCTAACCGTTACCAAATTCATATTCTGTATTATTGTTTAAAGAGAAGAAATAAGAAAATGGAAAGAAAGGGAAATGGCCTCGGCTCCGGCTCGGATGCAAGAATCGCGACGATATCCTCGGTTGATCATATGCATTAGTTATGTTCTCACTTACCACTGTAGTTTCAAAGCATGAAGTATCAAAACAAAAGTATACAACATCAACAAACAACAATTAGCATATGAGAAATAAAAGTACTCAATTTTAATCTTGCTAAATATGGAATTTGTAAGTATAGGGTATATGCTAAAACAAAACAAAGCTCGCTACATACCCTATCAAACCATGATCAATATTTATCAATTTTAACCCTAAGTCTTTGAACTAATCATACAATTACCAAATGTGAACAAGGGAAGTATAAAGCATATGAAAGAGGAAGTGAAAAACCACCCCTGCTAACTACATGCACTATCAAGAATTTTGTCAAACACTTAGCAAGCATATTAATAAGTCCAAGCTTAAAAACCACAAGAATCAAGGTAACTTCAATCTTAAACTTAAGTGATATTTGCAAGTATAAGGCATATGCAATAGATAGTAGAACCATTACATGGATGCTACATGTCTTATCAAGCATTTCGACAAACACTTAGTAAGCTTATCATTGAGTTTAAGAGTTAAGCACAAGTTTGATCGAAAGAGAGGATAGAAGCCAAAATCATTCTTCATCTATCCTTACCTTCATCTTAGCCAAGAAAACTACTCAAATATTACAAGAAAAGAAAGCGAGAGAAATGAAAATAAAAATGAACCCATGAATAATAAAAGAACAAGTATGAAATTGTAACAAATACAAGAAAGAAAGAAACAAAATGAAGCTTTATTTACACTTGGATGAACTTGAGTTACATGAATAAGCTTAGAACTCCAAACTCCACTTCCCAAGCTCTCTCCAATGGAGAGTTTGCAGGGGGAAGAAGATGAACTGGGCTAAACCTAAATCCAAAACTCAACATCCAATCCCCTATGCCGATCTGTTGCATATATAGGCTTTTTAAAACATTTAAAATATACAAGTGGGCAATACAAGAAGTGACAAGAAGCTCCCAAGTTGCCGGGCCCAATTTGCTACAGTAATGCCGTTCGAAACTGCATTTTGGCCGTCTCGGATGGCACATTTTTGGAGTTTTGTCTCCGTTCTTCTCATGTTGTCTTCTTAGCTCAGTAGCATGCATAATATTTATTCTAAACTTTATAAATCTCTTTGGCGTGCTCTCAGGTGTTTTGGTCCAATATAGTGGCTAATTTTTGACTTTGTGTTTTGATATCTTTGCTTTTGACAAAGTATCTAACCATCATTGAATCTGAGTTGGGAAGAAATCTTCTTGTTTGGTTTTTGAAACACACATTCAACTCGTAAAGGAATTAAGTTGCAAAAATCCATCTTTTCATGTCTTTCTTCATCCAATAGCCAATTAATCCTGAAATTATCACAAATACAACAAAATACATCAGTAGTATTTATTTATCAAAAGAAATAGAAAATATAGAATGCAAATAAACGTGCCGAACAGCTGCCGTCGACCCTAGCCCTATTAAAGTCTTGTTTATATATTTATTTGAAAAATAATTCATAAGAAACAAATCTCGTAAATCCCTTTAAATCATTATATTTTTAAAATTTTGTAAATTTTTAGTTTTCTTTTTGATTTTTAAATCCTTAAAATTCTTTTAACTATTTTCCATTTTTCGGATTTAAAATTTTCAAGTAATTGTGAATAATTTTATATATATTGATTTTTGGATGTATTAAAAATTGAAAATAAACCCATTTCATATCTTTTTATCCAACATTAAACTTTATTTTCGGAGTTAACAATCTTATCAGCTATAAGTAAAGTTCCTAGCAGGTGCCCCGCTCCATGCATGGGAAACATGTTTTTCCCACAACTTTTAGATTCAGTTGAAATCAGTCCTGCATTCCATAACACCACATGAAAAATTCAACCAAATTTGATCAAAGAATTAGGCAGTATAAATTATCAAGGCCAAGAACCTGTAAAATCGATAAACAAAATCTAAACATACAAAGAATTTAAAAGTTTCTACCAAAATCTCACACCACAGCTATTATTTTTATTTCTCTGATTTATTATCTTACATAGCTATCTACATTATGTTAGGCATGCATTAGATTTACAACAAAATCATATTAGCCCCATGACCCTGCAACTACAGCTTCTCTGCTTGATGCTTCTATGAGAATTTTGTTGGTGATTTTAATTGTGCAAACATAATCATGATATAAAAAAATTGCATTATCTCCGAAAATAGGCCGAGCAGAGATCATGACTTAGTTTAATCAAAAAAAGAAGAAAGGGAAATGTACTTTTCCTAATGGCTAGGTCAATAAATTAATTATAAAGAATACCGCAAACATGATTTCTATATTAAATCTTCATATTAAGTTTTACATAAGTTTTACATAAGTTTTATCGACAACGATAAAGGAGGATAGGGGTGGAAGCGACTCTAATATGCCAAACAAAGTCAAAGCAAAGAGTCCATTAGAAATAATCAGTTATTGAACAAATGTTCTAAATATCCTGTAATATCCTTGAAGAAATGCTTGGATTACATTTTATAGGTGCATATTCAAAAAGAGATAATTTAGGCCTTATTTAAGCATTCCATATCTACTAAAAAGTGATTCAAAATATTTTAGGCATTATTTAAGCATTCCATCTTTATCGTAACCTATTAAAAAGCTTTCGAATTTTCAAAGTGAAACAAAAAATTAAAGCCGTTTTCTGTTTCTCATCAGACAAGAGCCAAATACAACAAATATGCCACACATTTTCTATTTGTTTTCTCACCAATATTTCAAATGAAAATAAATTCAATAAAGCTCCATTTCTTTCATAATGCAAATGCAAGTAGGAGGGTTCTTAACTTTAGACATTAAAAACAAATCCTATAATACAGGGATTTTCCTAATTACCCTTTCGAGCAAAATCAACAAATACTAATAGTAGAAAAATCATATATAGCATTAAAAACGGAAAATTATTTCATACCTTTTTCATCAAATGTTTGTCGCCGACGGTAAGAATCATTAAATCTAATGTCTCAAAAGCATTAAGAACTCCGTGAAATCCAGCCTCATGAAAAGGAAGATCCTGAAACGGATCGATTAAGATATATAACATGCTAAGTAACTTGAAAAGATCAAAACAAAAGAGGTTAAAATACCATGGAAAAAAAAACTTCCATAGTAATCTTATATTTGCTATATCTGGCTGCAATTTTGTGAAGATTACATTTTATTTCTTCAAGTTTGAGCAGCATGTAACTGAGACATTTTGGGTCTTTCTACGTCATTGAAAAAGAAAATAAAGAAATTTGATTTTAAGCCAAAAAAAGTAAGATCTCTAATTGGTATTATGTGAGAACACAATTAACCTTCCGAAAATCAAATATATTTTTTAGTTCTTTTCACTCTAACTCTCGGTGGGGTACATCTCTATGATGTTCACACTTTAGACATTGGACTGAGATCCACGATCTAAGAGTAAACCATAAACATAATGCTGGAATAAGAAAATTTAGAGAATAATTGTGAATTGATGCAGAAGATAGATATTCAAAAGAATTAAAAGAAAAGATATTACCATCCCAATATCAGATAGGGTACTTGCCATTATTTGAAGTGATTTTCGATATAATTTTCTCCCGTTATGTATTTGATTTCTATTAAAAAGCACAAAAATAAGTCACAGTATAATTAATCATGATTGTTTGAAAAACAACTTATAAAAAAATAGCGCTGAGAGTTGAAAATTTAGAAATTACTCAGGAAAATTTGTGGCACCTGTATAGAACTCTTATCTTGATTCTCTTTAAAGTTGAGGTTTTAAATTTCCTGCAGCATTCAGGTTTACATTTTTGCATCTTTCATTGCATGCTCCATTGAGAAAACTGGATCTGTAGAAGGGTACTGATAAGATGCCATCTCACCAATAAAATACCTGAAATTTCAAAAGATGAAAAATAAAAAATGGAAAACTATGCATCTATTTTCGGTCATGCCAAAACCAGCAAGGCAGAAAGTGAAATAAATAATAATTAAAACCTATCCATTTCATTTCACCAAAAATTTGTTGAACGACGGAAATGATATCCCAAAAAAAAAACGGTTAGTATATAAGATTTTTAATTTAGTCATGGAATTGTTTGAAAAATAGGAGAAAATAGGAACTATTTGGGCAAAATTAACCAACAGAAAGATTTGATCATAGATATATTTTTTAAAATGAGAATTTTTACCTATTTGGGCAGAATTTCCCAAAAGCAAGATTCAGTCATGGACATGTTTTAAAAAATTATGGAAAAATGGGAATTTTCGCGATTACGTAGCTATCTCATAGATGCACCCAGAAAAACCTTTCCATCTTGATCTCCTATCTGAATTTGCTCTCTCTTTGTGATGCTTTCCAAAAAGCTCTCTTTAGATTTTACTATATTTTGATCCCTCCGTGTGAAATTATCTTGGAAGATGCCAGAGGCCACCACATGCCTAAAGCTACGTGGTCCCCACAAATTAAATGGGCAAAAATAGAAAATTATCTTCCAAACCCTCTTTTTTACACTGGAGAATCACCATGAAGTCCTTTTTAAGCTGGAAAATTCTCACACAGCCCTTCTTCTGCAATAAGCTCGAATATTCCCCGAAACAGCTTTATTTATATATATATACAGAAAGGGGGTTTTTAACGGAGGAAACGTGCCATAGGAGGGAATTTTCTCTCATGGCGTCGGAAAAATGCATTCTCCATGATTTTTTCCGACGATCGGCATACATCACCTCCATCTTTATTATCTAAGATATAGATACACCAAATTTCATGTGATTATACCATTTTTTACCGTTGATTTAGTTGGTGCAAAATTAATGGTTTAACGACAATAAAACTTTTTACATTGCTAATTCAACGGTGGAAAAGTGGTGGAATCACATGAAATTTGATGTATGCACATCTTAGATGATAACGATGATGATGATGGATGCCGATCGTCGGAAAAAATGGTGAAGGTTGTATTTTTTCGACGCCATAGAGTAAATCCCCTCCCTCTCCTCCCATGGCCTCTTTTCTTCATTATTCTCATATATATATATATATATATATATATATATATATATATATATATATATATATATATATATATATATATATATAATGGTGGAGATTGTATTTTTTCGACGCCATATTAGGAAATTCCCTTCTATGGCATCTTTCCTCCATTATTCTCTCTATGTGTGTGTGTGTATAGAGAGAGAGAATAATAGAGGAAAGAGAACTTATGAGGCTTTTTGTAACATTTCAGAAAAATAAGATATTATTTTTGGGAATTTATATAATGGAATAATAAATATTAGAGATATTTTAAAGTATGGAGGCTGGTTTAAATGATATGGTATAATTAAATACCGATAGATTGGAAAAATATTAGAAAATTACATTTGAATGTTGATTTTGAAAGAATGTTATATGATTTAGACATTTTATAAATTTTATACAATTAATTATATACAAGTTTATTTCTAAACTTGATTAATGTTCACTAATCATGCATTAACCGTAATCATGTTTATGCGTGTGTCATGCACCATAGCGTGTTACCTACACTTGTTGCATTACTTTATCATGAACCATGTCTTTGTTTTATAAATGTTGGGTTTCAAAATGGTTTAAGGTTTTGTTTTAGAAAAGAAAAGAAAAAGGAAAAGAAAAAGGAAATAGATTAAAGAAAGAATATGGGCAAGAGAGAGAGGGTGAGGGGTCGTCTTGGACATGGCTCATTGTTTATTCATTCCATCTTCATCTTTGTTTTCTCTCCTCTTCCTCCATGGCTGCCCTCTTCCCTCCACCACCTCAACCCCTTCACAACACCACCAAAACTACATCAAAACCTTACACCCTTTTCACAAATTTCATGCACAAGCTCACTACAAGCATGGTGGATCAAGAAAATTGGGATTTTAAGCACTTGGGGCAACTCAAGAATTTTCTTGAGTTGCCAAATGAGCTATTCCTTTCAAATTAAGTGTAGTATTTGATTTTCTTTAGCTTCCATTTTAGTTTAGAATCGTTTTAGTGAGGTTTAGTGATCTTGGAAAATTCCAAGATGAAGTTTAGGGAATTCTTGAGTTGTGAGGGTGCAATTGAGAGTATTTGGTGACTACAAACTCCTTTAGTGATAATCTTATAGACCAAAACAGAAACAAAACCAAAACTGGAGATTAGATATTTGAAATGTCGGTTTTGTGAGAATTTGTGACTACAGGGAATCTGGAGTGACCTGAGATCTTTACTAGAAAAACTAGCAACACTATTAATATATATTGAGCACTAGGAGACCACCCTGCAAGTACAAACCCAATCAAAGAAGTCTGGACCGATCTGGACGAATTTTAGGGTAACGTGGCCGGCCTCATTGTGGGCATTGGTGTCTAGGTTTGGTCTGTAGCTCACATACCCCCTATACAACCCCACTGTACTGCTAGTTTAGCCTAATTTTACCTGAACCAAAATCTGGTGCAGGTTTTCATGAGTCGCTGTATTGTTTTTGTAACTTTCCATGACTTGAAGTTTTGATATTGTGTTTTGTATCGGTCACTTGACGTTTGTACGTCGATATCGGGAGTTGTTTGGTTCTTTTGCATCCGTAGACCATAGGTTTTAACCTATGTGTGATTCGTGTGCCGTTTTGGTTTTCGTGCGCGATTTCTGTTTACGATGTTATGTGTGTATATATGTAGGTACTCTCATGTGGACTTTGAACAACAAGGATGAGCGTGGCGGCATCGACTTCGGCAAACAAGGGTCAATGTGAGTAGATGTATATCTACGGGGGAAGTCGGGTGGATGGCGTATAGCACCCCCGCAGTTTCGCAGTATAGCATACGAACATGTTATATTTATATAAATATATGTATTGTGAGACGTAAATAATTAGCAGGGAAGGGTTTATGAGATCATGGGTTAGTATTAGCGTATTTGAAAGAAAGTGTTTTTAGTTAACTTCTTAGTCGCGAACCTTAGAGTATATAGGTTGACACACACACACACACATGCACACACGTGATATGTTTTTGGTGTATATGGTTATATGTGTGTGTGTGTATGTGTGTGTGTAGATGTGTTAATACACACACACACATATAGATATACGTATACACGGGTGATGAGGATAGTATATGATACTCGGAGGAGAGTCGATATGATCGGGCATGATACCTGATTGAGAGAGATTTTGCGTGTACATTTTAAATTAAAGAATACAGCAATCAAGACGGTGTCGCTTGGTAGCTAGCCGGTTGAGTACGGGTCGGTCCACAGGGAAATCGTGTTCTTTTCTTTAAGTTCTAACGAGTTAAGTCCAAAAGAAATGGTGGTTTTGTTTTACGATCTAAGAATGAGATTAAAATTGATTAAAAGGCTTGCTAGGGTTAGGACTAGGTTGGTTTGGAAAAGGTATTCTACCCACTGCTTTCAATGCCCTAGTTAATAATATAGGTGTTAAGGTAATAGTCAACAAAGGGGATTAGCACGACTAAGAAGAAACTTAGTTTCTTCCTTTTAGTCATTGTCCGTCCTTTCTTAACTCTTAGCCCTAACTTCTTATTTAAATCAACCACAACCGGTCTAACTAGGGAATCACCGCTATCTTGTAGGATAGGGTGCTGTAGTGAGCGGTGTATGATTCATTTAAATAGAGTCCGTGTTAATTAAAATTATGGGGGTAAGGAAAGAAGTGAAAGAGATTTCATTCTCTCAAACCTTCCCAATCCTAACCCTAACAAGTGAGGAATTACTCACTCATCAGGATAGTTACGATGAAATTCAATTTTATATTTTTTTTCTTTTTAATAAACTAATTAACTTGCAGATAAACAAAGACAGATAAAAAAATTGCAGAAAAATAAATTTCAATTAAGAAGAATGCAAGATAAAATGAAAAACACTTACTTTTATTGATGACCTCTTCAACGATTACAAAGAAAGAAAATTTTAATCTAGAAAATAAAAAGAGGTATGCCTAACTAGGCTTTCGGTTTTCCTATTTATAGATAAGAGAAACCCTAGGTTTTACATCTGATCCATACACGAAATTACAGAACTACTCAAAGAAAGCCGGGTCAAAGCACCGACACCCACCGACACGTGCACCGACACGTGCACTGTGTTAGTTATGTATATGCCCTAGAGGCCATTGTTGTACATATGATGTATATTATGATCGATGCTTGGATATATACAGAGAGGACTTTCTTGCTCGTCATGATAGTATGCTATTTGGTTTCACTTTATCTTAACATGTTGACTTGTATTGGTTTACTGTCTTACTCTCACATGTTGATAAAGCCCTTAGGATCTGTACTCCACTACTGGGACTATGATGAGATCATACTAGTGGGGCCATAGTAGTCGATGAGTACATCCTATAACTGTTCCTAGTCGAGGGTATATCGAGACAGGGCATCGATACACCAGAGTAGACTAGCGTATACGCATCTTGACCCATATGATGGGCGATGGATGATCCCATATCCATCGGTGTTTGACATCAGAGATGGTGTACGGGTGCTCAGTGGAGACTGGGTACACTGGACGGACTCGCCGAGAACTCCCAGATGGTGATATACCACACGTCAGACGGCAGTTCTCCGGTGACACTGGTACAGGGTAGTCTGTAGACCCGAGATCGTCATAGAGTCTTGTGTGATTCCCACTGTGCTTTGATTTCCACCTTACCATGTCCAAGAGGGCGTGCAAAACGGTGGCTTTTGGGTACAGTCCCGAATCACATGGAGGCAATGAGCGATAGGAGGGGATTCGTCTCTCCCGGTATAGGGAGTTGATGTTGTGCTGTGTTCGATTGGCTATAACTGGAAGTCCCTGGCCAGGGCTGATATAGAGATATACTGGTAAGTGTTACCAGTAGTTTCTCGACCTGTTATGAGCCTCACATCGACACGACTTATCGGTTACTGGGGTCTGACGTATACCACCCCTAGACTTGATATGCGACATATCAGACGAACAGACCGGACTGTACGGGAGTGTTACTGATTGGATTCACAGGAGAACGGACAGGCTAGCTTGTTGATCTTTTGATCGCTCAATACCTGAGTGGCTGTTACGTTTAGTTGACCGCTTGCAGCTTGGGGGTGTTTGATATGATCATCACCTGCTACCGGCGTATTGACGATTCTTTAGAGTCCTACACAGAGATTTCTTGGCTCAGGCAAAACGGAGTAGAGGCACATATATGATATGTGCAGGACCGAGGATAATGCGATATGAGATACCGTATTATATTCTCGCGATATTTAGATATGAATCGGGACATTGTATCAAGTGTTGATTCGATGAATCGGTACATGATATATTAGTCGGTTATATTCGATATAGCCGAATCGTCGGATCAAGTGTTGATTCGATGATTTAATGTATAATGATATATATGATATATTGTATTACATTATCTAATATTGGCTCGCTTTATTATTTCATTTTCTCACCGGATTAATACATTGATATATATGTGATATATGTTAATTGTATTATTTTCTTTTGTTGCAAATATATAATATATATGTGATATATATTATTGTGACATGATATGATTTATTATGAAACATGTTTAAGGATGATAAAAAGGGATTAGGGTTTGATTAGGGTTAGCTCCTTCTTGTTCATTCTAGAAGGATTCTATTTTGTCTTGGTTAAAATATTATGGTTGATACTTATCCTTAACCTAACCAAACCTTAACTCTAGTTTATTCTCTACAAAGTTTTAGCCTCTCATCCTTGACCATGGTTCCATAATCAATCATATACATTTATCTACTATTCATCACAAAAGGATTATTCTTTTCATTCTTCATCTTCTTTTCTCTTTAGTTTTTGAGAGAGAGCTCATTAGAAATTCCTTTTGTGATGATTTCTTGTGAGAAAGTGAATTAAAAAGATAGCATAAATACTACTCCATCATCCTCATCTAATCTTGCCCATTAGATTAGGGTGTTCATCTCTTTAGAGTGAGAGAGCTTGGGTTATAGAAACTTCGACGTAGATCATCGGAGAAGCGGAACACTTCAAGCTAGCATGGACCGTTCGAGTCGTGGAGCCTCTCTTGAGTCCGGGAGATCGTGGATCGCGGCGAAGGGACTTCTACTCGGAGCTTGTGAAGCGAAGGAGAGGACTACAAAGGTTGTAATCCCTCACACTTAGCTTTAAAGATGTTATCTTGCATGCTAAACCCTAATAATCTAGCAAAGATCCCGTCTTTGGGTTGTTCGGCACATCTAAAATTTTATTCGGGCATGTTTGATGCTTTATAAACCTTCACAAGAGTGCCTAGGAACCCTACAGTGGTATCAGAGCCTAGCTAGAGCATTAGGCGACGTGTTAACGAAGTTAAAACTCCGATCGAACCCGAACCGACGAAAATGAACCCCTCTCTGGATATTTTTCAAAAATGCGATTTTTTCTGAATTAAAAATACCTGAAAAATACAGCAGACAAAGATAAGAATAACTGTGAAATACGAGGATGTGATCCGTACAGACCATCGCGGAATCGCGGTCGTACCCTGCTTGGGCCGCGGTTCCGCGGCAGTAATGCTTGATATGACTGTTGTTTTTTCACAGTAATTCTTTTCAAATGCTTAAATAGTTTCTGGTATTTTTATTTTGACTCAAGTGTTGAGAATTCTGGGGTTTATTTTGTAATCGTAGATTCGATCGGAATATTTAAATTCGTTCTTATTTCCGGATATTTAGAAATTGTTAAAATGTTCGAACGGATATCATTAACTCACTTTTTCCCGGCACGGCAAAATTTTCAAGTGTTGAATTTTTATCGGGTTTAAATCTTTCGGAAAAATGTGCAAGTAACACGATGGACCCTCTAGAAGACAACAAACCTTAACTCGATTATGTGACCGTCTTGAACTGCCTTTTGAACCTTCGGCTTTGGGGCAGTACGGCGTGCCACATGTGAGGCGTTGGCTTGACCCTTCTACGGCTGGATCACTGGTACTGTGACATATTCTGGGATTATTTGAACTCCGCTCAAGTGTTGAGCTATTTGGGAAATTTTGGGTATTTGATTATCTGTTCGAAAAGTTTAATACTGTCTATTTATCTGGAATGTGATACAATATGTGGAATTCATAGATTTAGGCATGAAATACGAAGTATGTGATATTTCGCATTTATGATGTCTAAAGAGAATGTGGATTCCAAATATTGTAGTTTTACACTTTCTTTTCAGTGACCGTAAGTGTAGTGTGTAGTTGTATTGCCGGTTGTCGTTGCTATACATCGACAACGATCGGTGTATGCATACTTACTTACGTTGATGATATGAGATATTATGTGTTGCTGAGATATGATATGCAGGATTGTCGCGATTGAATAGCCGGGGTTTTTATGTGAGATGAGAGTTTTATATTTTCATTCATGTAAATTCAAATGTAATGTAATATTCTTTAATTTGGGGCACTTCCGGGTTGAGGTTGATGCCACCAGTGTTGTATATTATTTACTTTTCCGCATTAGGATGGACTCAAGGAGGGGAGCACAGGTGACCGGGTTCCGGGGTTCAGTGGGAGGCCATCTCGAGGAGTCGAGACCGGGTCTCCTAAACTCCAGAATTGGTAGGGTCGCTTGCCGCTCTCGTAGGGGTCCATGGTGTGGGCTTGGCTATTCATCGCGACTGTGGAATCCGTATTTTCTATTGTTGGCTAAATACTAAATACGGACGTCCTAGTATATCCCACATTATATCTATGTTTCTGCTGCGATATCTGTGATGTGATCATTTGATATGTTGTGATGGATACATTATACAGTATATATGATATATTATATAGACGTTACTTATGTTTTACACTCGCACTAGCCATGCCCTGCTCTGTCGTTAGTTACCTAACCTAACGGTGCACGAGGGGACATCGAGACGAATGCGGATGGCATAAGTGTACGTCGTATTTATCTGTGATGCTTAGGAAGCAAAAACTGATGGGATTTTTTATTAATGAGATTAATAAAAAGAAAAGAAACCTAAAAGATGTTGTAGAATCAAAATTTTATAAAAAGGGTAGCTACAGTTTTGCTTTGCATAGCGATATATATGATATACCCTGCACCTTATTCGATGAGGAAAGAGCCGAGATCCCTTCACCGGGAGTGACCTCTTTAGCGAAACTGGCAGATGCTACAAAACTCGGTTTGTCTTTTGATTGTTTTTAGAGTTTTGCTTTGCACAGTGATATATATGATATGTCCTGCACCTTATTTGATGAGGAAAGAGTCGAGATCCCTTCATCGGGAGTGACCTCTTTAGCAAAACTTATGAAAGCCTCAGAAACACTCCATTTCAAAATTTCACATGATTCTACGACGATATCAAGTTCATTACGCTCATGGTTTTCTGAAAAAACCTGCGTAGCCCTCCGTCATTTCAGATAAGTACTACTTAGTATTCGTGCTGCGGTAGTTTGGCCTCCGTCAAGGTATAGTGTACGATAGCTAACTAGTGCTTATCTGCGAGCATATGATGTGATTGGATTAGGGTATTCGTACGGCGTAGTTTGGCCTCCGTCAAGGGTCGTATGGGTGGGTTTAATTCAATCAAGAAATGACGGGTTGAACTTGACTAGCGCCCTATGGGTAGTTTGGCCTCCGTCAAGGTCATGGGACGCTAGGGGTAAAAGCATTATCGGGAATTTCAAGTGTTGAAATTTGCAATGAGATTGCATACCTTCTATGAGATAGTTGGATCCCGATACCCACCGCGAGTAAGAGTTACTCCTGGGAGAGTTTTACATAGGACAATTAGTCGATCAAGTAGGTGTCTAGAAAAGTGTTAACGGGGTTACGCCTCTGGGAAAACGAGGTTTACTTTAATTAGGTCCGTGCGAAAGCACGGGGAACTTCCCTCAAGTACCGACACCGATCTGGCTGAAAGATTGATGAAATTGTAGGGTGTAATTAATCCCGGCTAATCTTACCTTTTAGGGTTTGAAGGTAGATTTGATAAAAACAGTGGGAGACATCCTGATTAGATAAGATAATAACCAATCTAATCTTGCAAGAGCATACGCTAAAGTGTTTTCTTCTCTCTCTCTCCAGGTAGCGACCATGTCAGGCCATAATCAAGATAATAATATGGAAGTATTGACTGAACCCGCTTATTATACTGAGCAGGGGAACGTTGGACCCGTTCTTTCTTATAAGAGTTATAAGACTGAACAGGGAATAGGGGAATATCTGGATTCTCAAGCCGCCCAAAAGAACATGCATGTTGATGCATCTTCTTCAGGTGTGTTAGTTATTGAGAACTGTTTCTCAGTTCACCCTACGTCCTGGGTATTAGATACCGGATCAGGATCCCACATATGTAAATTGTTACATGGGCTACGAAAAGGTAGAGATCTGGGAAAATGTGATCATTCCGTTCAAGTAGGGAACGGTGCAAATGTTGCAGCCAAAGCAGTTGGCGAATATCACCTAGTATTACCAAGCGGTGATACACTGATTCTGAATGAGTGCTATTATATACCGAACATGATGTGCAACATTATATCAGTTTCTTTATTAAGTAAAGAAGGATATAATTTTGTAGTACAGGATAATGTTATGAACATATTCCTAGATCAAAAGTTGATTGCATCAGGCTCGTTACATAATGGCATATTCATTCTAAATCAAAATACAGTCCTCAATATACAAAACACGCACAAGAGGAAGAGTTTAGAAATGAACGAATCCTACTTGTGGCATTGTAGACTTGGTCATATCAATGCGACACGACTGGCTAAGTTACATAAGGATGGTTATTTGAATCCGTTCGAATTATCATCTTATGATACTTACCATTAATGTCTCAAAGGAAAAATGACCAAAGCTCCGTTTAGTGGACACGGAGAAAGAGTTACGGAACTCTTAGGACTGGTACATAGTGATGTATGCGGTCTCATGTCTACGCATGCCAGGAACGGTTCTTCCTACTTCATTACATTCACTGACGATCTCTCAAGATTCGGATATGTATTCCTGATGAAACACAAGTCTGAAGCTTTTGAGAAATTCAGAGAATATAAACACGAAGTAGAGAATCAAACGGGAAAGAGTATTAAGATTTTTCGATCTGATCGAGGAGGTGAATACTTAAGCAATGAATTCCTAGATTATCTAAAAGAGAATGGGATTCTCTCTCAGCTTACTCCTCCTTATACACCACAGCACAACGGTGTATCGGAACGAAGAAATCGCACTCTATTAGATATGGTGCGATCTATGATGGGCACTGCTGAGTTACCTATTTCTTTCTGGGGATATGCACTGGAGACAGCTGCATACCTATTGAATAGAGTTCCAACCAAATCAGTGCCTACCACTCCATATGAGATATGGAATGGTAAGAGACCATGTCTTAATTTTATTCAGATATGGGGTTGTCTGGCCTATGTTAAAACACACAATCCGGACAAGCTCGAGGCAAGGTCTGTCCTATGTAAGTTTATTGGATATCCCAAATATTCACGAGGGTATATCTTCTACCACTCCGAGGAACAAAAGGTGTTTGTTTCTCGACATGCCACTTTCTTAGAAAAATGTTTTTTTATGAAACAGATTAGTGGCACTGAGGTAGAACTGGAAGAAGTTCCAGCAGAACAAACTACAATAGATGATTTGGTAGAACCAGAGGATTCAGTAGTACCCGACGAACCCCAGCCTCTCCGCCGATCTAGCAGGGTTTCTCATCCACCTGAGAGATACTACGGTTTTCTCATTGATGGTGGAAGCGAGGATTGCATCATGGAAGATGATGACCCGACTAGTTTCGAGCAGGCCATCACGAGTAGTGACTCTGTGAAATGGCTGGATGCAATGCGATCTGAGATGGAATCCATGTACACCAATAAAGTGTGGACTTTAGAAAATGCTCCTGAAGGGGTAAAACCCATTGGGAGCAAGTGGATTTTTAAAAAGAAATTTGGTGTAGATGGAAAAGTTGAGACTTTCAAAGCTAAACTTGCAGCAAAGGGATTTCGTCAACGACCAGGTGTGGATTATGACGAAACATTTTCTCCAGTGGCTATGCTTAAGTCCATCCGGATCTTACTTGCCATTGCTGCATACCATGACTACGAAATCTAGCAAATGGATGTTAAGACCGCCTTTCTAAATGGTGATTTAGAAGAGTGCGTGTACATGACTCAGCCAGAGGGCTTCGTAGATAGTGGGAGCAGCGGAAATGTGTGCAAACTACTTAAATCCATTTATGGGTTAAAGCAAGTATCGCGGAGTTGGAACATCTGTTTTGATGTAGTAGGCAAAGAGTTTGACTTCATCAAAAACATAGATGAACCTTGTATCTATAAGAAGGTAGCACAGAGTAAGGTTGTCTTCCTCGTATTGTACGTGGATGACATACTCTTGATAGGAAATGATATTCCTATGCTGCAATCAGTCAAGCTCTTCTTATCACAAAGATTCTCATTGAAAGATCTAGGTGATGCCTCCTGCATATTGGGGATTAGGATCTATAGAAATAGATCCAAAAGGATACTGGGATTGTCCCAATCCAGGTACATTGACACCATACTAAAGAGGTTTAGTATGGAAGAATCCAAGCGTGGGAACCAACCCATGATCTCTGGACTCACTCTCTCCAAAGAGATGTCTCCCAAGACTGATTTGGAGAGAGCTCGCATGCAAAGGATGTAGGGTTGCTATGCATGCGCACAAGGGTCTACGAGGCATCAACCATGCCCGATTAAAATTTTAGCCGTGCCGAACAACCCGAATACGGATCTTTAAACTAGAGATTAGGCGAAAACTAACATGCTAAACAACTTTAACACTAAGTGAGAGAGATTACAACCTTTGTAGATCCGGTCCTTCACTTCATATGCTCCGTGTTGAGGTCCCTTCGCTGCGATCATCATGCTCCGGACTCTCGAGAGGCTCCACGAAGAGAAAGGTGCAGTCTTGCTTCCGATCTTCGATACAAAGATGATTCTACCTTGAAGTTTCATTAACACAAGCTAACACTCATGAAATGATGTGAACACCCTCATCTAAATGGCAAGGGAAGATGAGGATGATGAAGTAGGATTTTGCTCTCTTTATTTATCTTTTTCTCATATATTTTCATCACAAATATCAAAGCAAGAAAGCTTTGTAAGCAAAGAAGAAGAAGGAAGAAGATGATGAATAATAGAATTATCATTTGTGATGAATAATAAAAAGTTATCATAATCATTTATGCAACCATGGTTGTAATAACCATTGTAGAGAGTTTACTAGGGTTAGGGTTTGGGTTGGGTTAAAGGATGAGTCACAAAGAAATATCTATCATAATATCTTAGCAAATGACAAAAGAAAAGCTTCTAGAATCAACTAGAAGGTTTAACCCTAATCCAAACCCTAATCATGTTTAAACTCCTCTAAACATGTTGCATTAATAATTATAATATGTTACAATATTATATATCACATATACAATATTTATTGTAACAAAATAAAATAATACATTTAACATATATCGCATATATATCAATGTATTACCCGAGTGAGAAAAAGAATCTTTTAGTGAGCTAATATTAGTTAATGTTATTTAATATATCATATATATTATTATACATTAAATTATCGAATCAACACTTGATCCGACAATCCGTCTATATAGCATATAACCGACTAATATTTATCCGTACCGATTCATCGAATCAACACTTGATCCGATAACCCGGCTGATATCAAATATCGTTAGAATAGAATACGGTATCTCATATCGCATTATCCTCGGTCCCGCACATATCACATATGTGCTCCTACTCCGTTTTGCCTGAGCCAAGAAACCTCTGTGTAGGACTCTAAAGAATCGTCAATACGCCGGCAGTAGGTGATGATCATATCAAACACCCACAAGCTGCAAGCGGTCAGCTAAACGTAACAGCTACCCAGGTATTGAGCGCTCAGAAGATCAACAAGCAAGCCTGTACATTCTCCTGTGAATCCAAACAGTAACACTCCCGTACAGTCCGGTCTCGTCGTCTGATATGTTGCATATCTCGCCTAGGGGTGGTAAACGTCAGACCCCAGTAGCTCGATAAGTCGTGTCGATATGAGGTCTATAACAGTTCGAGAAACTACTGATAACACTTACCAGTAAATCTCAGCAACCCTGGCCAGGGATTTCCGGTTATAGCCAATCGAACACAGCACAACATCAACTCCCTATACCGGGAGAGACGAATCCCCTCCTATCGCTCATTGCCTCCATGTGATTCGGGACTGTACCCAAAAGCCACCTTTTTGCACGCCCTCTTGGACGTGGTATGATGGAAATCAAAGCACAGTGGGAATCACACAAGACTCTATGACGATCTCGGGTCAACAGACTACTCTGTACCAGTGTCACCGGAGAACTGCTATCTGATGTATGGTATAATACCATCTGGGAGTTCTCGGCGAGTCCGTCCAGTGTACCCAGTCTCCACTGAGCACCCGTACACCATCCTTGATGTCAAACACCGATGGATTGGGATCATCCATCGCCCATCATATGGGTCAAGATGCGTATACGCAAGTCTACTCTGGTGTATCGACGCCCTGTCTCGATACACCCTCGACTAGGAACAGTTATAGGATGTACTCATCGACTACCGTGGCTCCACTAGTATGATCTCATCATAGTCCCAGTAGTCGAGTACATATCCTAAGGGCTTTATCAACATGTAACATAGAGACAATCTGAGTACATGTTAAGATAAAGTACAACCAGATAGCATACTATCATGTCGAGCAAGAAAGTCCTCCCTATATATGTCCTAGCGTCCACTACAATATACATCGTATGCACAGTAATGGCCTCTAGGGCATACATATAACTAACAATCTCCCACTTGCACTAGGGCCATCTGTTGTGGTATCGCATACCCAACAATTAGCTGCGGTTGAAGTATCTCATACTCAACCATCCCATAAAAGTCTCTACTGGGAAAAAGGCCTTTGTGAATGGATCCGCGCTGTCGTCCTCTGTGTCTGCTCTCCTAACCTCGATCTCCCTGGAGATCAACCATCTCCATGATCAGGTGATACTGCCTAAGAATTAAATCTGGATTTCTGATGGGACGGTAGTTCCTTGGCTAAAACCATAACTCCATTGTCACACAATGGTAGGAACGAAGTTCATCTCATGAACATATATATCCAGACTGCCTCTTTGGTAGTATCCTTGGTAACGATGTATCTTGCCTTTAATCGTCTAGTATGTCACGGTATCTAGCTTGGAACTCTTCCAACATACCCTCCCTCCACTGAGGGTATAGACAATGCCTGTGACTGACATTCAGTCGTCCTTATCATCCTGGAACATTTCCAGTGATTCTTCCCAGGATCGATTGATACTATCTCACTACAACTAGTGAGTATCCTAACATCCAATTAGATCTATCTCATAGATCCAAAAACTCAGGATTTAGGAGGTATCATTTTGATCCTATATGGAGAATCCTTGTGATAAGCGGAGATTGACTGAGCGTAGCATAGGAAACTCCTTCCCTATCAAGAGTATGTCATCCACGTGCTCTACGAGGATCACCACCATACTCTCTACTACCTTTTTGTATATACAAGGTTCATCTACCATTTTGATGAAGTCAAACTCTTTGACTACCACATCAAAATAGATGTTCCAACTCCGCGATGCCTGCTTTATCATATAAAACATCTTGCACACGTTTCCGCTGCTCCCACTGTCTACGAAGCCCTCTGGCTGTGTACTTATAGATGCTCTTTTCTAAAACATCATTTAGAAAAGCAGTCATGACACCCAACCACCAGATATCGTAGTCATGGTATGTAGCCGCGGCAAGTAGGATCTGGATGGACTTAAGCATAGCTTTGAAAGTCTCAACTTTTCCATGTACACCAAGTAATCTTCTCAAGATATACTCGCTCCTGATGGGGATTTAACCCTTCAGATAAAGCAACCAAAGTCCATACTTTGTTGGTGTATAAGGATTCCATCTCAGATCGATAAGCATCCAGCCATTCTTACAGAGTCCCACTCCTGATGGCCAGCTTGAAACTAGTTGGGTCATCATCTCATGATGCAATCCTCGCTCCCACTGTCATAGAGAAACCGAAGTACCTCTCAGGTGGGTGAGGAACCCTACTAGATCGGCGGAGAGACTGAGGTTCGTTGGAAACTATTGAATCCTTTGGTTCTACCAAATCATCAGCTGCAGTTTGTATAGCTGGAACCTTTCCAGTTCTACATAACAGACCTTGCCTCGAACTTGTCCAGATTTTGCTTTTTAGACATAGGCCGGACAACCCCAAATCTTAACAAGCTTAAGATATGGGCTCTTCCCTTTCCATATCACATATGAAGTGGTAGGCAACTGATTTAATTTGAACCCTATTCAATAGGTATGCAGCTTCTCAAGCGCATAACACCCTAATGGAAATAGGAACCTCAGTAGTACTCATCATAGAGCACACCATATCACATAGGGTGCTATTGCTCCACCCCGATCCACCGACGTGATGTGGTGTATACGGAGGAGTAATGCTGAGAGAGAATCTCATTCTTCTTTAGAATAGTCCAGGAATTCCGTGCTCAAGTATTCTCCTCCTTGATCTCATCAAAGGACATAATACTTATACCCGTATTTGGTTCTCTACTTCTAACTTATATTCTGTGAATATCTCAAAAGGTTCGGACTTGTGTTTCAACAGGAACATATGGCTGAATCTTGAGAGATTATCAGAGAATGTAATGAAGTAAAAAGAACCATTCTTGGCATGTGTAGACAGGGGACCTTCATACATCAGCATGTATCAATCCCAAGAGTTCACTAACTCTTTCTCTGTTTCCAATAATCAGAGCTATGGTCATCGTATCTTTGTGACATGACCGGCAAGTTTCACAAGATGTAAATTCAAACTAATTTAAATATGCATCTTTATGTAACTTAGCTAGTCGGGTCGCATTGATATGACCTAGTCTACAATGCCTCAAGAAGGATTCGTTCATTTCTGAATTCTTCCTCTTGTGTGTGTTCTGTACGTTAAGAACTGTGGTTTGATTTAGAACGTCAATGCTTTTAGATAACGTGCCTGAACCGATCAACTCTTGATATAGGAAATGTTCAAAACATTATCCAACAATACAAAATTATATCCTTTCTTTACTAATAAAGAGACTGATATGATTTTGTATATCAGGTTCGGTATCTAATAACATTCGTTCAGAATAAATGTATTCAGGTAATACAGGGTGATAGTGACCAACAGACTTGGCTGCAACACTTGCACCGTTTTCTGTCTCATGAAACTTATTACCCGTTCTCAATTCTCTACCTATCTGTAGCCCATGTAACAGATTACATATGCGGGATCCTGATCCGGTTTCACATACCCAGGACGTAAAGGATACTGAGAAACAGTTCTCTATAATGAACACACCCGAAGATGATGCATCAACATGCACTTTTCTTCGTTTGGGCGGCACGGGAAATCTGGTATTCCTTAATTTCCTGCTCTGTCTTATAACAATTATAAGTTGGAGCGGGACCAACGTTCCTCAGCTCAGTATAACAAGCGGGTTCGGTCAATATATCCATTTTATTATCTTGATTAAGGCGTGATATGGTCGCTACCTAGAGAGAGAGAGAAGAAAACACTCAGCGTATGCTCTTGCAAGATTAGATTGGTTATATAATATATCTAATTAGGATGTCTCCCACTGTTTTTGTCAAATCTTCCTTCAAACCCTAAAAGGAAAGACTAGCCGGGATTAATTACACGCTACAAGTTCGCCAATCTTTCAGCCAGGCCAGTGTCGGTACTTTGAGGGAGGTCCCCCGTGCTTTCGCACGAACCTAATTAAAGTAAACCTCGTTTTCCCAGAGGCGTAACCCCGTTAACACCTTTCTAGACACCTACTTGATCGGCTAATTGTAATGTGTAAAACTCTCCCAGGAGTAATTCTTACTCGCAGCGGGTATCGGGATCCAACTATCTCATAGAAGGTATGCAATCTCATTGCAAATTTCAACACTTGAAATTCCCAATAATATTTTGCCCCTAGCATCTTATGACCTTGGCTAAGGTCAACAAATCATAAGTGCTAGCCAAGTTCAACCCGTCATTTCCTGATTGAATTAAACCCACCCGCACGACCCTTGGCTAAGGTCAACAAAGTCGCACGACTACCCTAACTCAATCGCATCATATGCTTATACAGATAAGCACTAATCAGCTACCGCACACTACGCCTTGGCTAAGGTCAACAAACGCAGCACGAATACTAACCAGTACTTATCTGAAATGACGGAGGGCTACGACGGGTTTTTCAGAAAACCCTTTGCGTAATGAACTTGATATCGTTGTAGAATCGAGTGATTTTAAATGGAATGTTTTTGAGGCTTTTCTAGTTTTGCTAAAGGGGTCACTCCCGGTGAAGGGATCGTCGGCTCTTTCCTCATCGAATAAGGTGCAGGATATTTCACAAATACCATTATGCAAAGCAAGAACTATAGAAGCAATCAAAAGAAAAAGCGAGTTTGTAGCATCTGCCAGTTATTGCTAAAGGAGTCACTCCCGGTGAAGGGATCTCGGTCCTTTCCTTATCGAATAAGGTGCTGGATGTTCTACAAGGAACACCGCTATGCAAAGCAAGAACTAGAGCTACCAGTTTTTATAAACAAGTTTCTACAACATCTTAGGTTTCTTTTATTTCATTAATCTCATTAATGAAGTCCCATTTTATTATGCTTCACAAGCATCTCTTTTGAAACGAAATCTGCAATATAACATATATCTCATATATATAAAATATAAACATTCGTCTCAGGCATTAATATGATCTCATCACAGAAATTGCAGCAGAAGAACATATATGAAATATTGGATATACTAGGACGTCCGTGTTTTCAATACGAGCCTGTATAAAACACGGATTCCACGGTCGCGATGAATAGCCAAACCCACACCCCTAGACCCCTATGAGAGCGGCAAGCAACACTGCCAATTCTAGGGTTAGGAGACCCGGTCTCGACTCCTCGAGATGGTCTCCCACTGGACCCTAGAACCCGGTTACTTGTGCTCTCCGCCTTGGGTCTACCTAATGCGGAAAAGTAAATAATATACAACGATGACATCTTCCGCAACCTGGAAGTGCCCAATAAAAGAATATTACATACAAATGAATTTTACATTAATGAAAAAGAAAAACTCTCATCTCACATAAAACCCCCGCCTATTCAGAACGCGACGATCCAATAGAACATATCACAGCAACACATAATATCTCATATCATCAACGTAAGCAAGTATGCGTATCTCGATTGTCGTTGATGTATAGCAACGAAGCCGGCGATACACCACATACTACGCTTACGGTCACAGAAAAGAAAGTGTAAAACTACAACAGTTGGAATCCGCAATCTCTTTAGACATCGCATGCCTAACCAAATGAATTCCTTAGACATCACATGCCTAACAATTATAAACCCCGCATTTTAGTCTCATTATCGAAAACTCTTTTCAATATCAAGTCGGGCAATTCAACAAGATTCCCGACGTCCTGATCGAATGCTCGTCGCAAACTTCAGTAGACGGCCGCACCCCCAGATGCCGTCGACGAAGTGCACTAAGGTGGAATACCACTGCCGCGAGCACCCGAACGGATGCTTTCGGCGACGGGGTTCTCCTACAATCACTTGGTCGGGGCTATGGGGAGTGGCCGTCTATTAAGTTTACCCGGCGAGTATCCGCGTACGCTACGTGATTGCGACGGACTTTTGATCACATCAAAATTCCGTAGCAACCGATCATCTGAGACTAAACTGTTAGATTTATAACATTCAAATTAGTTATCTCATAACTACTTGTGGATTCCAAATATTGTATCACATTCCAGATAAATAAACAATGTTAAACTTTCCGATCGAATAATCAAACACCCAAGATTTCCCCAATTTATCTCAACACTTGAAATCAGTTTAAAAACATCCATCACATGCCACAGTACCAATGGTCCAGCCGTAGAAGGGTCAAGCCAACGCGTCACATGTGGCACGCCGTACTGCCACAAACCCTAAGGTTCAGAGGCAGTTCAAGACGGTCACATAATCGAGTTAAGATTTGTTGTCTTCTAGAGGGTCCACCGCGTTACTTGCATGACTTAGAACGTTCTTAAACACGAGAAAAAAATCCAACTTTTGAAAAATTTTCCGACAGGGAAAAAGTGAGTTATTGATATCCGTTCGAACTTTTTAACAGTTTCTAAAAATTATCCGGACAAACTAAACAAAGTTAAATTATCCGATCGAATCAACGATTCCCCAATACAACCCTTGAAAAATCAACACTTGAGTGGAATTAAAATATTCCCAGAGAAACATAACAATAAAGGGCCTAAAAACAATTACATGAAATTTCAGGGACTAAGTTTAAATTTTGGCCGCGGAACCGCCTCAAAACCCATGGTTTTGCCGCGGTTCCGCGGTCAAATTTTCGAGTTAGGGGACCGTACTTCACAGTAATTCTTAGTTTTTCCTGCTTGTTTTTCTGAGCATTTTTAATTCAGAAAAAACCACCTTTTTGAAAAATGTACAGAGAAGGGTAAATATCGGGGTTTCGGGTTTCGATCGGACTTTAAATTTCGTCTAGACTTCGCCTAAAGCTCTAGCTTGGCACTGATACCACTGTAGGGTTGCTATGCACGCGCACAAGGGTCTACGAGGCATCAACCATGCCCGATTAAAATTTTAGCCGTGCCGAACAACCCGAATACGGATCTTTAAACTAGAGATTAGGCGAAAACTAACATGCTAAACAACTTTAACACTAAGTGAGAGGGATTACAACCTTTGTAGATCCGGTCCTTCACTTCATATGCTCCGTGTTGAGGTCCCTTCGCTGCGATCATCATGCTCCGGACTCTTGAGAGGCTCCACGAAGAGAAAGGTGCAGTCTTGCTTCCGATCTTCGATACAAAGATGATCTACCTTGAAGTTTCATTAACACAAGCTAACACTCATGAAATGATGTGAACACCCTCATCTAAATGGAAAGGGAAGATGAGGATGATGAAGTAGGATTTTTGCTCTCTTTATTTATCTTTTTCTCACATATTTTCATCACAAATATCAAAGCAAGAAAGCTTTGTAAGCAAAGAAGAAGAAGGAAGAAGATGATGAATAATAGAATTATCATTTGTGATGAATAATAAAAAGTTATCATAATCATTTATGCAACCATGGTTGTAATAACCATTGTAGAGAGTTTACTAGGGTTAGGGTTTGGGTTGGATTAAAGGATGAGCCACAAAGAAATATCTATCATAATATCTTAGCAAATGACAAAAGAAAGGCTTCTAGAATCAACTAGAAGGTTTAACCCTAATCCAAACCCTAATCATGTTTAAACTCCTCTAAACATGTTGCATTAATAATTATAATATGTTACAATATTATATATCACATATACAATATTTATTGTAACAAAACAAAATAATACATTTAACATATATCGCATATATATCAATGTATTACTCGAGTGAGGAAAAGAATCTTTTAGTGAGCTAATATTAGTTAATGTTATTTAATATATCATATATATTATTATACATTAAATTATCGAATCAACACTTGATCCGACAATCCGGCTATATAGCATATAACCGACTAATATTTATCCGTACCGATTCATCGAATCAACACTTGATCCGATGACCCGGCTGATATCAAATATCGTTAGAATAGAATACGGTATCTCATATCGCATTATCCTCGGTCCCGCACATATCACATATGTGCTCCTACTCCGTTTTGCCTGAGCCAAGAAACCTCTGTGTAGGACTCTAAAGAATCGTCAATACGCCGGCAGTAGGTGATGATCATATCAAACACCCACAAGCTGCAAGCGGTCAGCTAAACGTAACAGCTACCCAGGTATTGAGCGCTCAGAAGATCAACAAGCAAGCCTGTACATTCTCCTGTGAATCCAAACAGTAACACTCCCGTACAGTCCGGTCTCGTCGTCTGATATGTTGCATATCTCGCCTAGGGGTGGTAAACGTCAGACCCCAGTAGCTCGATAAGTCGTGTCGATATGAGGTCTATAACAGTTCGAGAAACTACTGATAACACTTACCAGTAAATCTCAGCAACCCTGGCCAGAGATTTCCGGTTATAGCCAATCGAACACAGCACAACATCAACTCCCTATACCGGGAGAGACGAATCCCCTCCTATCGCTCATTGCCTCCATGTGATTCGGGACTGTACCCAAAATCCACCTTTTTGCACGCCCTCTTGGACGTGGTATGATGGAAATCAAAGCACAGTGGGAATCACACAAGACTCTATGACGATCTCGGGTCAACAGACTACTCTGTACCAGTGTCACCGGAGAACTGCCATCTGACGTATGGTATAATACCATCTGGGAGTTCTCGGTGAGTCCGTCCAGTGTACCCAGTCTTCACTGAGCACCCGTACACCATCCTTGATGTCAAACACCGATGGATTGGGATCATCCATCGCCCATCATATGGGTCAAGATGCGTATACGCTAGTCTAATCTGGTGTATCGATGCCCTGTCTCGATACACCCTCGACTAGGAACAGTTATAGGATGTACTCATCGACTACCGTGGCTCTACTAGTATGATCTCATCATAGTCCCAGTAGTCGAGTACATATCCTAAGGGCTTTATCAACATGTAACATAGAGACAATCTGAGTACATGTTAAGAGAAAGTACAACCAGATAGCATACTATCATGTCGAGCAAGAAAGTCCTCCCTATATATGTCCTAGCATCCACTACAATATATATCGTATGCACAGTAATGGCCTCTAGGGCATACATATAACTAACAAGGGATACCCTATGCTTCGGCAGTAGGCTCTATCATGTATGCGATGCTATGTACCAGACCCGATGTAGCATACTCACTAAGTGTAGTGAGTCGGTATTAAGCAGATCCTGGAGAGAGTCACTAGACGGCTGTGAAGAACATTCTCAAGTACTTGCGAAGGACTAGAGATATGTTCTTGGTATATGGTAACGGAGAACTCCGGGTGGAGTCCTTTACCGATTCCAGCTTCCAAAGTGATAAGGACGACTCTAAGTCGCACTCGGGATTTGTCTTTACCCTTAATGGAGGGGCGGTATGTTGGAAGAGTTCCAAACAGGATACCGTTGTAGACTCGACGATGGAGGCTGAATACATCGCTGCCAACGATATGCCAAAGATGCTGTCAGGATGAAGAAGTTCATTAGTGAACTTGGTGTGGTTCCATCCATTGAGCATCCAATACCTCTGTATTGCTATAACAATGGAGCTGTGGCTTTGGCCAAGGAACCCAGATCCCATCAGAAGTCCAGACATATTCTGAGGCGGTATCACCTGATCAGGGAGATAGTTGATCGCCGGGAGATCGAGGTTAGGAGAGTAGATACGAAGGATAACACTGCGGATCCACTCACGAAGGCCATTCCCCAGATACAGTTTGATAGATTATTCGGGATGCTAGGTATGAGATACTACAGCAACTGGCCTTAGTGCAAGTGGGAGATTGTTAGTTATGTATATGCCCTAGAGGCCATTGTTGTACATATGATGTATATTATGATCGATGCTTGGATATATACAGAGAGGACTTTCTTGCTCGTCATGATAGTATGCTATTTGGTTTCACTTTATCTTAACATGTTGACTTGTATTGGTTTACTGTCTTACTCTCACATGTTGATAAAGCCCTTAGGATCTGTACTCCACTACTGGGACTATGATGAGATCATACTAGTGGGGCCATAGTAGTCGATGAGTACATCCTATAACTGTTCCTAGTCGAGGGTATATCGAGACAGGGCATCGATACACCAGAGTAGACTAGTGTATACACATCTTGACCCATATGATGGGCGATGGATGATCCCATATCCATCGGTGTTTGACATCAGAGATGGTGTACGGGTGCTCAGTGGAGACTGGGTACACTGGACGGACTCGCTGAGAACTCCCAGATGGTGATATACCACATGTCAGATGGCAGTTCTCCGGTGACACTGGTACAGGGTAGTCTGTAGACCCGAGATCGTCATAGAGTCTTGTATGATTCCCACTGTGCTTTGATTTCCACCTTACCACGTCCAAGAGGGCGTGCAAAACGGTGGCTTTTGGGTACAGTCCCGAATCACATGGAGGCAATGAGCGATAGGAGGGGATTCGTCTCTCCCGGTATAGGGAGTTGATGTTGTGCTGTGTTCGATTGGCTATAACTGGAAGTCCCTGGCCAGGGCTGATATAGAGATATACTGGTAAGTCTTACCAGTAGTTTCTCGACCTGTTATGAGCCTCACATCGACACGACTTATCGGTTACTGGGGTCTGACGTATACCACCCCTAGACTTGATATGCGACATATCAGACGAACAGATCGGACTGTACGGGAGTGTTACTGATTGGATTCACAGGAGAACGGACAGGCTAGCTTGTTGATCTTCTGATCGCTCAATACCTGGGTGGCTGTTACGTTTAGCTGATCGCTTGCAGCTTGGGGGTGTTTGATATGATCATCACCTGCTACCGGCGTATTGACGATTCTTTAGAGTCCTACACAGAGGTTTCTTGGCTCAGGAAAAACGGAGTAAAGGCACATATATGATATGTGCAAGACCGAGGATAATGCGATATGAGATACCGTATTATATTCTCGCGATATTTAGATATGAATCGGGACATCGTATCAAGTGTTGATTCGATGAATCGGTACATGATATATTAGTCGGTTATATTCGATATAGCCGAATCGTCGGATCAAGTGTTGATTCGATGATTTAATGTATAATGATATATATGATATATTGTATTACATTATCTAATATTGGCTCGCTTTATTATTTCATTTTCTTACCGGATTCATACATTGATATATATGCGATATATGTTAATTGTATTATTTTCTTTTGTTGCAAATATATAATATATATGTGATATATATTATTGTGACATGATATGATTTATTATGAAACATGTTTAAGGATGATAAAAAGGGATTAGGGTTTGATTAGGGTTAGCTCCTTCTTGTTCATTCTAGAAGAATTCTATTTTGTCTTGGTTAAGATATTATGGTTGATACTTATCCTTAACCTAACCAAACCCTAACTCTAGTTTATTCTCTACAAAGTTTTAGCCTCTCATCCTTGACCATGGTTCCATAATCAATCATATACATTTATCTACTATTCATCATAAAAGGATTATTCTTTTCATTCTTCATCTTCTTTTCTCTTTAGTTTTTGAGAGAGAGCTCACTAGAAATTCCTTTTGTGATGATTTCTTGTGAGAAAGTGAATTAAAAAGATAGCATAAATACTACTCCATCATCCTCATCTAATCTAGCCCATTAGATTAGGGTGTTCATCTCTTTAGAGTGAGAGAGATTGGGTTATAGCAACTTCGACGTAGATCATCGGAGAAGCGAAACACTTCAAGCTAGCATGGATCGTTCGAGTCGTGGAGCCTCTCTTCTGTCCGGGAGATCGTGGATCGCGGCGAAGGGACTTCTACTCGGAGCTTGTAAAGCGAAGGAGCGGACTACAAAGGTTGTAATCCCTCACACTTAGTTTTAAAGATGTTATCTTGCATGCTAAACCCTAATAATTTAGCAAAGATCCCGTCTTTGGGTTGTTCGGCACATCTAAAATTTTATTCGGGCATGTTTGATGCTTTATGAACCTTCACAAGAGTGCCTAGGAACCCTACACACTGCGCGGCCGCGGATCCGCGACAGAATGCCCTATTTGGCCGCGGTTCCGCGGCCATATGGTGAGCTCTTGGACTCAGTTCTTTAAGGATGCTTTAAGTTGCATTTTCCTTCTGTTTTCTTCACTTGGTTCCTCAGAATCTTTTCTACTTTCTTCCAGATTTCCAACAGTGCAGAATTTGTGGACTTTTATCGTAAGATTCGCGTTGAAGTCTTGAATCTTGTGCTGTCTTTGTACTTTGTGCAATTGAACGGTTTACTGATCTTCATTTGTTCCTTGAACTGTTAGGCGGCATCATACAGATTCATCTTTTGTTGGTCGTAGTCTCACTTTTGTAACGTCTTTTCATGAATTTCGCTGTATTGTTCTGAGAACCTATAACCTGCAACTATTTAACAGACATGGATCAAAAGCACCTATTTATTTGTAATATAATTAAGAATAGGTGATATAATAATGCAAAATTCTAATATGAACAAACACTCTCAAACTTATCTTTTGCTCGTCCCGAGCAAAGCCAATATTATTCTCAACAAAATCCTAACCTCACTTTTGTAGGGACGCGATTGCACTGAGCTCGTGCAACAAGCCGTTAAACCTCTAGGTGTCCCTAGTAGGAGGAGTGTTGTCTCCTGAGGGTTTTCAGCGGATACTACCCACAAAATCCAATCAATTTGGCCTGTTGACTTTCATTCTTCAATTCGGTATTCTAACAAGAATTTCTATTATCTTTAACTTAGAAATCATCAACACGTATTTTTCACACTCACTTATAATTTACTTAAGATCGTATATGTTGTGCAAATTTATTAAGCTTTCAGCATCTTTTGAATTTTCCTTCTAAGGTTTCATCTCAACTTAGGAATTTTTATCATCTCTACTGAAGGTATAAGCCCTATCTTTCATTCCTATCTCTCATCCAAACCCCAATTATATACCCATACATGCGTGTATGTATCACCCCTATACTTGGAAATTCAATTCAAGTTATCATACTCTTGTCCATCTTCCAAAATACTTTTAGTTGGTGAGTTTTAGATGAAATTTGCTCACACATCCTTCATGCGACCGTTAATACTTATTGAGGTACTAACGACCGATTACAAAATGTGTTCACGCATTAAGTCGTAATTCCTCATCTTGTAATACCTAAGGCATTAGCAGTGACTCCTGATTGATTTGAAAAAGTGTGTGTGGTTAACCGCAATCAGAACGGTGTCGCGAGTAGCTAGACCGAGATGAGTACGGGTCGTCCTCTGGTAAACGTGGAACCTTCTATTCTTACTTTAGATGTGTTGAAAAAGAGAGAGGAAGGAATAAAGAATGGTGTAAATAGTTGTAGGATCTAGATCTACGTTAAACACTGAAGCAAAATATAGATCTAGATTAACTACGGAGATAAGTTTATAATAGAAGAGGGCTTGTAGGGTTTATTAGGATTTAGTAGTCACGGATGATTAATTAAAGATTACTCTTTTTATCCTTTAATAGATTTAAAACTAGAACGACGGTAGATTAGGGTTTCTGGAGGGAAAAGGGTTCCCACTCTTAACCCCTACCTCGACATGGAATCCCGTTCATATCTAGCCTCTACCAAAACAATTGTTAATCTAATCTCTAATAGTGGTCGCGATTATCGATGAATTGATAGCACGCCTAATTAGGATGTTAACGATTCTTTTGGTAGAGTTTATAAACTTTATAGGACTTAAAAAGAGTTTAAGGATCTTCATCATCCATTAACCTACCCTGATCCCATAAACCCTAACAAGCGGGGAATTACTCGCGCATGTTGGGAGAAAGAGAGATGGAGAGAAAATGCATAAGTAAACTACGAAGAAATAGAATAAGAAAAAGAAAGCTACCTTTATTAATCAACAATATTCATTACACTTTGATTCCTCAGAAAATGATTACAAATACTAGTTTGCTTCTCGATCTCTTCTAAGGAGGTAGATGAACCGTTGATGATCAGTCTGGATGCGTGAGCCGTCTTGGACTTCGTGATCTCGTCGACTTGATGATTTTTCCAAGAGGCTCTCGGTCCTTATTTATACTCCAAAAGCCAGAAATATAGCTTCCTAAATTGGGGACTAGTAGTTAAGATCCAAACAAAAAAATGCCAGCCCCCAACTCATCTGTACTGCGGCGGATCCACGGCCAATAGGGGGTTTGGCCGCGGATCCGCGGCCAATGGGTGCGATCTCTTGTTGATTTTTCTGAGCTTTCATCTGTGTGACACGTGGAGATCTCTGGAACCTCTGGAAATTGGAAATCTTTTCTTTGTTGCTGCCAGCCTTGATTTCTTACTTTGGTTTCTTAATTAGGTAGGTTTGCTCTTAACAACTTTGATTCTCTTGATTTTAGCCCTGAAAATTATGCACAACAACTCAACAAATAATATTAGTAGAGTTTATTTTATTGAGATATTAATTTCAACATTAAAATTTGGTCAATGGTATTTTTGCATACATTTTCCTACCAAATGTTAATTAGAATATATCAACACATGAAAAAAGGTATGTTTACAGATAAACCCTCATATGTATCATATATTATAATAAACACCTTTTCTAGTATAGAAATAGTAGGAAAATGTCATATTAAATGTGCAGTTTTATCAACTGAACAAATACCCCCAAACTTATCTTTGATCGTCCCGAGCAAACTAATTTATTCAAGAGAAGGAGAAAAAGAAAGGAGAAAACTAAGCACACTTTCGTAGGCAAACACGATTGCACTGAGCACGTGCAACAAGCCGTTAAACCTCTAGGTGTCCCTAGTAGGAGGAGTGTTGTCTCCTGAGGGTTTTCAGCGGATTACACCCACAAAATCCTATAATAAAAGAGAGATGGTGAAATTTACATATAAAGATAAGAACTATAAAAGAAATACTTTGAAAATTTAGAGTTTCCAACTACACTAGCTTTTCAGTTGTCATGAGCCCTATCTTAATAGTCATGAAAAGATGTTAGAAATAACTTCATCCCTCAATAAAACATCGTCTTTATTCTTCATTCCTATCTTTCATCCAAACATCGATCATATACCCCTACGTGTGTGAATAGAACATCCCTACACTCGGAGAATTCAATTCAAGCTATCATACTCTTGTCCATCTACCTCAGTACTTTTTAATTTGATGAATATTTATATGGATTTGCTCATACAATTTTCATGCGATCGTTAATACTTCTTGAGGTACTAATCGACCGATTACTTATGTGCTTGCTGATTAGGTGCTAGTATTTTCCTCGTCTTGCACCACCTAAGGCTTAGCAGCGACTCCCAAACCAGTTGGTCTAAGGCACTAGGTGATGAAGCACTCTCGCTATATTTTTTTATTGCTGCCTTGGCGATAACAAAACCAGTGTTCATTTTTCTTTTCACCATTTTTATATTTTTCTTCATTTATTATTGGCTTTTAGACAAGAGCATTTCAAGGTATTCTCTACTATCCCGAGTTTCAAGATGTGTGTAAGTGCATATAGTAGGGTATCAACATTCAAATGTTTGGCTTCCAGAATAGGAACTATTTTTCAGACTTATTTTTATTCTCAGATTAGTGACTTCCTTCATCTTACTAACCCTTGGGACAACGGCTCATAACTACTTATTACCAGTTCGTTTAAGAAAACTTCTAATTTTCTTGGTTTTCTTAAACTATTCCTATTTTTCAAATATAATTTTTCACTTTCTATTCTTTTATTATAAAAGAAAATTTTTAAAATTTTTGAAAATGTTGTGCTTATGCTAAGTATGATGCAAATTGATGCGTAAATAAGCACAAACCTCCTCCAAACTTGTTTTCAACAGTGTCCTCACTGTTGCCATTTGTTAAAGCTCAGAAACCAGTAAACTTGGGAGGAAATTATTAATGGGGACATGAAATATGATCGTGAAAATCTCCCCCAAACTTATTATTGGCTCACACTTTGTAAAAATCATTTTCTTTCAAGAGCCAAAATATACCCCCCAAACTTGAGTTAAACAATATTAAGCATTTAAAATCACAAGAGGGGGTCAAAGTTATTGGTCAATGCCCAGCTTTGCAAAGACCAAAAGTCAACACCAACCATTCGAAGAATTTATCAGTGAAACGCACCGGTTGGTGGAAGAACATGTTGTAGGGAGCCAGGAAGAAGTGGGGAAGAGATAAGTGGTGTAAAAGAAAAGGATTGCGTCTCAATTTGGAGAGACGACACAGTGATAGCGATGATGGATTACTTGCATTCTCGTGATTTTCCAGAAGAAGGGGTGGAGGTTCAATTTCTTCATCTGGGAGTTGATTCATCTCAACACCCGTGTCTTTTAAAAATATGAGTTCATCAGCGAAAATTTCCTCAAAGCTTTCATCGATACCTCTAAGAATAATGTCATCAGAAAAAATGGGGTGACCGTCAGACTCTATAAAAAGTTCATCATCAGACTCATGAGGTTGATCAAATTCGTTGCTGTCGACATCCATTAATTCGACAGAACATGCATGAGCAGTAGGTTCGGAGGCTATACTTCCCAACTTGTAAATATTAAGCTCTATTGACATCTTCCCGAAGAATAGGGTCATAGAGCCATTACGACAATTGATTACAGCGTTGGAAGTCGCAAGAAAAGGTCGACCTAAAATCACCGGAATTTGGTTTCGTGGGTTCGCTACAGGTTGTGTATCTATAACGATAAAGTCCACATGAAATATAAATTCCCCGACTTTGATTAACACATCCTCTAGCTCACCCCTAGATTGGGTGATAGATCGGTCGGCCATCTGGAGAGTGTAGTGAGCTGGTTTCAACTCTCAAATTAACACTAGCACGAAGGTCAAGTAGAGCACGGTTAATGTGTTTATCCCCAATAGAAATGGAAATAGTAGGATAGCCAGGATCCTTACGTTTTCTAAGTAATTGTTGGGGAAAAGCTGTGTCTACAGTCTTTGACCTGAACACCTTTTTTGGCACTTGAGTCTTTCTCTTCCTAGTGCACAAGTCTTTAAGGATTCTTGCAGAAGATGGGACTTGTTGAATAGCATCTAGGAGAGGAATATTTATGTTAACTTGCTTAAACATTTCCACAATCTTCTCCATTTGTGGACTTGGTCTGTTTCCTCTTAACCTGTTTGGATAAGGTGCTTTATCAATAAGGGTAGGGTCCACCATTGGAGAAGTTTGTGGGGATGGAATCGATCCCAGAATTGGAGTGGGTATCGTCTTAGATAGATTTGTGGAAGTGGGCAAAGTGTTCGAGCCTTGGGAAAAACGGAGAATAGGCTCGGATGAAGATGGGAGACTAGACGAATTAGGAAAAGAAGTAGAAGTTGGGGTATCATTGGTATCGCTAACATCATCAAATTGCTCACCCACTTGGTTATCCAACACTCTTCCCGATCTCAACGTAGTAACGGCATTCACATGATGTGAGTAGCCAGGATTTGGTACGGGTTGAGCTGGAAGTTTCCCCTTCTCTCTCGCACTCATTGCGGCGTTCAACTGTGCAATTTGGTTTTCTATTGATTTAATATTCTCACCGTAGGAGGCGGAGTCTTTCTTTATGGTATCAATAGAAGACTTCATTTCAGCCGACATTTGAATGGAATGTTTCATAAACATATCCAAAGTTTGTGCGAGAGAAGAGTTATCAGTACCGGCCATTTATGGTGTAGAAGTGTTGGCCGGATTTTGAAAATTTTGTGACTGAAATGGGTGCTGACTTTGTGGTTGTGGTTGCTGTGGAGGAGGTCTTTGATAATTTCTTTGGAACTGATTTTGATTTTGGGGTTGGTTTTGGTTCCAAGCAAACTTAGGATGATTCCTCCATCCTTGATTGTACGTGGAAGAATAAGGATCGTTTCTAGGTCGCTGCTGAAAAGCAGCATTAGTTTGCTCGTGACCTTGAAACGATCCATTCATAGGAAATTCTTCCGTTAAGTATGAAGGATCGGAACAGCAACCACACACGGTCTTGGGTAGCGTGACCTGATTTAGGGAGACTGATAAGAATCTGTTCTCAATAGCGTCGAGTTTCTTCTGCATCGCTGCCATTTCGGCTTTTACTGCGATTGAAACATCGAGCTGATGAATACCTCCCCTAGATGAAGGTGGTCTTACGCTTTCCCACTGCAAAGTGTTTTCAGCGAGGTCTTCCAGATATTTCCAAGCTTCACCGTCATCTTTAGACATGAAATTGCATCGACAATTTGTTTCAAGTATCTGCTTTGTCGCTGGATTAATGCCCTCATATATAATTCGGAATAAATCCCATTTATTGATTCCATGATGAGGACATTGGATAAGCAGATCTTTGAAACGGTCAAAGCACTTCCAAAATGGTTCGTTGGGAAGCTGGGTAAACTGGTTGATCTCGCTCCTAACACGGGCGGTCTTATGGTTTGGGTAAAACTTCTTAAGAAATGCAATTATGAATTCATCCCAATTAGTGATAGAGTGTGCGGCAGTATTATAAAGCCATTTTTCTGCCAAGTCGCACAGTGTGAATGGGAGAAGACGCAAGCGCATAGCATCCACAGTCAATTGTGAAGTACCCATCATCGCGCATACGTTTTCGAATTTAGTGATGAAAACGTACGCGTCTTCTGACTCAAGCTCATGAAATTTGGGCAACAGATTGATGTAGTGGGGTTTAATTTCAAAATTATCCCCGTTAGCTGGTGGAATGGATAGACAAGTAGGAAGAGGACCACGGATAGGATAGCATCTCTCTTGGAGAGAGATGCGCGGTGGATTCTGCTCACCTACGGGCGGTGGCAGCGTGGTGTTATAACCTGATGGAGTACCGTCCATCTCGGTTGATGTGGTGTGTGGTGGGGGAAAAGAAGATGAAGAAGTACCGACCTCGGAGTCGATAGCAGGAACGCGGACAAGACGGGCACTAGGATCCCGTGTCCAGCTAAGCATGCACTAAGCGAGTTTAGTGCACGTGGCAGTGTGTGTGTGATTTAAAATTGGTCTGTTTTGAAAAAGTGGGACTTAGACAAATCACACAAAAATGCACAAACAACCCTAGAGCTAAGGTTACCTAGGTCAAGTCTCTAGACCGCTCCTAGACTTCCAAAGGACAAGCCGTAGGATCAATCCTTTACCACCTCTTTACTACTCTTGTGGCCAGGTAAGTGCCAGGTAAGTGGAAGGTATCCGCTATACGAATCACCGAAAATAGCGGGCCTAATTAAGTAACCACTTGCCTTAGACACACTTGCCTAGGCACCACAAAAGTAATGCGGATAAGTGATAAATTACCCATGACCTTCCTCTGTCCTTAATGAGCGCGACAGTCCTTAGAGTCTTGTCTAGATATTTTTTAAATTATTGTAGGGTTAATGCGGATGCTCGATTTGTGATTTGTGGGGCTTAGGAAGGGTGATAAAATCCCTACCTAATCTGAATTTTGGTCTTGCCCCTTAAAAATCCGTATTAAAATATGAATAACAAACCAATCACAAATCATTGCAAAAAGATTTTTTAGCGGCGATATTTTGCAAAGAATCCTGAAGAAAAGAGATTTTATTGGATTTCAGAGGAGAGAGAAAAAGGTTAGAATCTTACCAGAGAAATATGGAACTCTAGATCCTCTAAATGGCCGCGCTTCCGCCGCCAATGTGCACCTCCTGCCGCGGATCCGCCGCAAGAAAGATGGATCGGTTGTTGAAAATTTTTCTGTGGCCTCCTGTACTCCTCTGGATCTCGATTATGTTAGTTATATGAATGCCCTAGAGGCCATTACTGTACATTGGATGTATATTGTAGTGGATGCTGGGACATATATAGGAAGGACTTTCTTACTCGACATGATAGTATGCTATCTGGTTACTCTTTACCTTAACGTGTATACTGATTGTCTCTCTGTTACATGTTGGTAAAGCCCTTAGGATGTGTACTTGACTACCTGGACTATGATGCGGATCATACTAGTGGGGACATGGTAGTCCATAAGTACATCCTTCAAAGTCCCTAGTCATGGGTGTATCGAGACGGGGCATCGATATACCAGAGTAGACTAGCGTATACCTTCTCGACCCATACAGATGGGCGATGGATGATCCCATATCCATTGGTGTTTGACATCAGAGATGATATACGGGTGCTCAGTAGAGACTGGGTACACTGGACGGACTCGCCGAGAACTCCCAGATGGTATTATACCTTACGTCAGATGGCAGTTCTCAGGTGACACTGGTACAGAGTAGTCTGTTGACCCAAGATCGTCATAGAGTCTTGTGTGGTTCGTACTGTGCTTTGATTTCCACCTTACCACGTCCAAGAGGGCGTGCAAAACGGTGGTTTTTGGGTACAGTCCCGAGTCACATGGAGGCAATGAGCGATAGGAGGGGAATCGTCTCTCCCGGTATAGGGAGTTGATGTTGCGCTGTGTTCGATTGGCTATAACCGGAAATCCCTGGCCAGGGTTGCTGAGATTTACTGGTAAGTGTTACCAGTAGTTTCTCGAACTGTTATAGACCTCATATCGACACGACTTATCGAACTATTGGGGTCTGACGTTTACCACCCCTAGGCAAGATATGCGACATATCAGACGACGAGACCGGACTGTACGGTAAGTGTTACTGGTTGGATTCACAGGAGTGTGAGCGGGCTTGCTCGTCGATCTTCTGATCGCTCAATACCCGGGCGGCCGTTACGTTTAGCAGACCGCTTGCGGCTTGTGGGTGTTTGATATGATCATCATCTGCTGCCGGCGTATTGACGAGTCTTTAGAGTCCTACACAGAGGTTTCCTGGCTCAAGCGAAATGAAATTGGAGCGCATATGAGATATGTGCGGGACCGAGAATAATGCGTGTATGTGATACCGTATTTCATTCTCGCGATGAATGTATCGATTGGTTGTATGCGATATAACCTAGTTATCGAATCAAGGGTTGATTCGATAAGCCGATACATTGGATATTAGTCGGTTGTATGCGATATGACCGGATTGTTAAATCAAGTGTTGATTTAATGCATAATTATATATTTGATATATTACTTTCCATTAACTAGTATTGGTTCACTTTAAATGGTTTTTCTCACTTGTTTGTGCACATTGTATATGTGATATATTTTTGTGCACAAGTTTGTATCATGTTTGATGATGCATGCTAACTTGGGTTTGTGTAAAGATTAAACCATGGTTATATGAATGGTTAGGGTTTTGTTTTCTTATTCATTTATTTATCTATTTATTCTTTTTGGAAAATAATAAGCATAAAGAAAAATGGTGGCTTTCTTTGGATGCATGTTGAAGCTTCATGAAGCTTTGACTAAGTCACCATTTTGTCTCATGCTTAACCCTAACCATTCCACTTAACCCTAGTCTATTCTCTACACTTGACCATGGTTGGATTATGATAAGTATTCATTTTATTTTCTTTTTGAAATATACTTATCATAACATACTTCATCATCTTCTTCTTCTTCTTCAAGAAGAAGCTTGCCTCCATCAATGGCAACTTGAGAAAATGAGTGAGAAATCCAATTCTAAAGTGAACCCACTTCCTATTTCTTCATCCTCTACCTCTTGCCAAGTAGTATAGGGTGTTTTCTTCACAAGTTTCCTGACTTGGTGAAGTGGGAGCTTGATCTTGTGATGCCTCGATGTAGATCATCTTCGGCATCGTTGTCGATGACCTAGCCCGCCCATTTCTCCGATGAAGCCGACGCTAGAGCCCGGGATTGGATTTGGACAGCGAGGAGACTTCATTGCGGAGCTATGGAGGTGGAGGACCGGATCTACAAAGGTTGTATTTCCGTTCTTTTAGTTAAGTTGTTAACTAGTTTCTTTTGTCGCCTAAAATTCAAGTTAACGATCCGTATTAGGGTTTCTCGGCACTTGTAAAATTTTAAATTGGCATGGTTGATGCCTTGTGAGACCTCTAGTGTGTGCCTAGGAACCCTACAGTGGTATCAGAGCCTAGCTAGAGCCTTAGGCGAAGCGTAGACGGAGTTTGAAGTCCGATCGAATCAAAACCCTAAGCCGAATATGCTCTCTGGACTTTTTTCAAAAACTGGGTTTTTTCCAGATTAAAAATTTCTAAAAAATTCAGCAGGGTCTTATTTGAATTACTGTGAAATTCGAGGGGCTAACTCATCTAAAGCGCGGCGGAACCGCGGCATAAGCATGCCTTATGCGGCGGTTCCGCGGCCATATGATGACGTCATCCCTCCATTTTTGCACAGTAATTTGTCACTTCAGGTGCTGGATTTTCTGGGAATATTTAATATTTATTCAAGAGTTGAATATTCTGGGGTGTTTTGGAGCTTCGTTGATTCGATCGGAAATTTCAAACTTTGTCTATGAGATATTCCGGATAATTTTTGAATATGTTAAAAAGTTCGACCGGATATAAATACCCACTTTTTCCCCTGCCGGGAAATTTCCAATTGTTGGACTTTTCCGTAGTTTAACGACGTTCTAAGTAGTGCAAGTAACGCGATGGACCCTCTAGAAGACAACAAACCTTAACTCGATTATGTGACCGTCTTGAACTGCCCTTTGAACCTTAGGGTTTGGGGCAGTACGGCGTGCCACATGTGAGGCGTTGGCTTGACCCTTCTACGGCTGGACCGTTGGTACTGAGGCACGAACTGAATGTTTTTAGACTTGTTTCATGTGTTGATCTGTATCGGGAAAACTTGGGTGTTTGAATGTTCGATCGGAAAGTTTAACATTTTCTAATTATCTGGAATGTGATACAATATTTGGAATTCACAAATAGTTCTGAGATAGCTGAATGAATGTTATAAACATAGCAGTTTAGTCTCACTTGATCGGTTGCCACGGAATTTTGATGTGATCAAAAGTCCGTCGCAATCACGTAGCGTACGCGGATACTCGCCGGTAAACTTATTAGACTGTTACATCCCTTAGCCCCGACCAAGTGGCTGTAGGAGAACCCCGTCGCCGAAAGCATCCGTTCGGGTGCTCCCGGTAGCGGTGTTCCGCCTTGGTGCACTTCGTCGACGGTATCGGGGGTGCGACCGTCTACTAAAGTTTGCGACGAGCATTCGATCAAAATGTCGGGAATCTTGTTGAATTGCCCGACTTGATATTGAAAAGCGTTTTCGATTTTGAGACTAAAATGCGGGGTTTATAATTGTTAGGCATGCGATGTCTAAGTAATTCATTTGGTCAGGCATGCGATGTCTGAGGTGGTTGCGGATTCCAACTGTTGTAGTTTTACACTTTCTTTTCTGTGACCGTAAGTGTAATATGTGATATCGCCGGTTTCGTTGCTATATGTCAACGACAATTGGGATGCGCATATTTACTTACGTTGATGACATGTGATGTTATGTGTTGCTGGATATGTTATATTGGATCGTCGTGTATGAATAGCCGGGTTTTTTTATGTGAGATGAGTGTTTTTCTTTTTCATTCATGTAAAAACTTGTATGTAATATTCTTTTATTGGGGCACTTCCAGGTTGCGGAAGATGTCACATTTTGTATATTATTTACTTTTCCGCACTAGGATAGACCCAAGGAGGAGGGCACAAGTAACCGGGTTCTGGAGTCCAGTGGGAGACCAACTCGAGGAGTCGAGTCCGGGTCTCCTAACTCTAGAATTGGTAGGGTTGCTTGCCGCTCTCGTAGGGGTCTAGGGGTGTGGGTTTGGCTATTCATCGCGACCGTGGAACCCGTGTTTTATACTGGCTCGTATTGAAAACACGGACGTCCTAGTATATCCAATATTTCATATGTTTCTTCTGCTGCGATATCTGTGATGTGATCATGTGGTGTTCTGTGATAGATACAGTATATAGTATATATGATATATTATATAGGCGTTACTTATATTTTACACCCGCGCTAGCCCTGCCCCGCTCTGCCGTTAGTTATCTAACCTAACGGTGCACGAGGGGACATCGAGGCGAATGCGGATGGCATAAGTGTACGTCGTATTTATCTGTGATGTTTAGGTATTTAAATGATGGGACTTCATTAATGAGATTAATGAAAGAAAAAGAAACCTAAACATGTTGTAGAATCGAATTTCAAAAATAAAACAGGTAGCTACAGTTCTTGTTTTGCACAGCGGTATATATGATATATCCTGCACCTTATTCGATAAGGAAAGGACCGAGATCCCTTCACCGGGAGTGACTCCTTTAGCAATAACTGGCAGATGCTACACACTCGGTTTGTCTTTTGATTGCTTTTAAGTGTTTTTGCTTTGCACAGTGATATATATGGTATATCCCGCACCTCATTCGACGAGGAAAGGACCGACGATCCCTTCACCGGGAGTGACTCCTTTAGCAAAACTAGAAAAGCCTCAAAAGAACTCCATTTCAAAATCATTTGATTCTACAACGATATCAAGTTCATTACGCAATAGGTTTTCAGAAAAACCTGTCGTAGCCCTTCGTCATTTCAGATAAGTACTAGTTAGTATTCGTGCTACGTTTGTTGACTATGTTAAGGCGTAGTGTGCGGTAGCTAATTAGTGCTTATCTGCATAAGCATATGATGTGATTGGATTAGGGTAGTCGTGCGACTTTGTTGACTATGTTAAGGGTCGTGCGGGTGGGTTTAATTCAATCGGGAAATGACGGGTTGAACTTGACTAGCACTTATGATTTGTTGACTATGTTAAGGTCATATAGCTGCTAGGGGCAAAATAATATCGGGAATTTCAAGTGTTGAAATTTGCAATGAGATTGCATACCTTCTATGAGATAGTTGGATCCCGATACCCGCTGCGAGTAAGAGTTACTCCTGGGAGAGTTTTACACATTACAATTAGCCGATCAAGTAGGTGTCTAGAAAGGTGTTAACGAGGTTACGCCTCTGGGAAAACGAGGTTTACATTAATTAGGTTCGTGCGAAAGCACGGGGGACCTCCCTCAAAGTACCGACACTGGCCTGGCTGAAAGATTGGCTAACTTGTAGTGTGTAATTAATCCCGGCTAGTCTTTCCTTTTAGGGTTTGAAGGAAGATTTGATAAAAAGTAGAGGGAGCCATCCTGATTAGATAAAATAATTACCAATCTATTCTTGCAAGAGCGCACGCTGAGTGTTTTCTTCTCTCTCTCTCCAGGTAGCGACCATATCACGCCTTAATCAAGATAATAATACGGATTATTGACCAAACCCGCTTGTTATACTGAGCTGGGGAACGTTGGTCCCGCTCCAACTTATAATTGTTATAAGACAGAGCAGGAAATTGGGGAATACCAGATTTCCCGTGCCGCCCAAACGAAGAAAGTGCATATGATGCATCATCTTCGGGTGTGTTCGTTACAGAGAACTGTTTCTCAATGTCCTTTACGTCCTGGGTATATGATACCGCATCAGGATCCCGTATATGTAATCTGTTACATGGGCTACAGATAGGTAAAGAACTGAGAACGGGTGATAAGTTTCATGAGGCAGAAAACGGGGCAAGTGTTGCAGCCAAGTCTGTTGGTCACTGTCACCCTGTATTACAAATACATTGATTCTGAACGAATGTTATCAAATACCGAACCTGATATACAAAATCATATCAGTCTCCTTATTAGTAAAGAAATGATAAAATTTTGTATTGTTGGATAATGTTTTGAACATTTTCTATATCAAAAGTTGATCGGTTCAGGCATGTTATCTAAAAGCATTGATGTTCTAAATCAAACTACAGTTTTTAAGTATGTGGAACACACACAAGAGGAAGAGTTCAGAAATGAACGAATCCTTTTGAGGTATTGTAGACTAGGTCATATCAATGCGACCCGACTAGCTAAAATTACATTTAGATGCATATTTAAATCAGTTTGAATTTACATCTTATGAAACTTGCCAGTCATGTCACAGAGATAAGATGACCATAGCTCCGTTTACTGGAAACAGAGAAAGAGTTAGTGAACTCTTGGGATTGATACATGTTGATGTATGTAAGCTCCCCTGTCTACACATGCCAAGATCGGTTCTTTATACTTCATTACATTCTTTGATGATCTCTTTAGATTCAGACATATGTTCCTATTGAAACACAAGTCCGAACCTTTTGAGATATTCACGGAATATAAGTTAGAAGTAGAGAACCAAAATACGGGTATAAGTATTATGTCCTTTGATGTGATCGATGAGGAGAATACTTGAGCACGGTAATCCTGGTCTATTCTAAAGGAGAATGAGATTCTCTCTCAGAATTACTCCTCCGTGTACACCATTGCACGATGGTATATCGGGGCAGAGCAATCACACCCTATATGATAAGGTGTGCTCTATGATGAGTACTACTGAGTTACATGTTTCCTTTTGGGAGTTATGCACTTGAGAAGCTGCATACCTATTGAAAAGGGTTCAAATCAAATCTGATGCCTACCACTTCATATTTGATATGAAAAGGGAAGAGCCCATGTCTTAAGTTAGTTAAGATTTGGGGTTTTCCGGCCTATGTCTAAAAGAAAAATCCGGACAAGCTCGAGGCAAGGTCTGTTATGTAGAACTGAAAATGTTCCAGCTATACAAATTGCAGCTGATGATTTGGTAGAACTAAAGGATTCAATAGTAACCTACGAACCCCAGTCTCTCCGCCGATCTAGTAGGGTTCCTCACCCACCTGAGAGATACTTCGGTTTCTCTATGACAGTGGGAGCGAGGATTGCATCATGAGATGATGACCCAACTAGTTTCGAGCTGGCCATCAGGAGTAAGACTCTGTCAGAATGGCTGGATGCTTAGCGATCTGAGATGGAATCCATCTACACCAATGAAGTATGGACTTTGGTTGCTATATCTGAAGGGTTAAATCCCCATCAGGAGCAAGTATATCTTGAGAAGATTACTTGGTGTAGATGGAAAAGTTGAGACTTTCAAAGCTAGACTTGTTAAAAGTTTGCATCATTGACCAGGTGTGGATAATGATGAAACCTTTTCAAGTAGTTATGCATAAGTCCATCCAGATCCTACTTGTCACGGCTACATACCATGACTACGATATCTGGTGGTTGGGTGTCATGACTGCTTTTCTAAATGATGTTTTAGAAGAGTGCGTCTATAAGTACACAGCCAGAGGGCTTCGTAGACAGTGGGAGCAGCGGAAACGTGTGCAAGATGCTTTATAGGATAAAGCAGGCATCGCGGAGTTGGAACGTCTGTTTTGATGTGTTAGTCAAAGAGTTTGACATCATCAAAATGGTAGATGAACCTTGTATAAACAAAAGGTAGTAGGGAGTATGGTGACGATCCTCGTAGAGTACGTGGATGACATACTCTTGATAGGGAAGGAGTTTCCTATGCTACGCTCGATCAATCTCCGCTTATCACAATGATTCTCCACATAGGATCAAACTGATACCTACTAAATCCTGGATTTTGGATCTATGAGATAGATCTAATTGGATGTTAGGAGACTCACTAGATGTAGTGAGATGGTATCAATTGGTCCTAAGGAGAATCACTGGAAGGGTTCCAGGGTGATAAAGACGACTGAATGTCAGTTACAGGCATTGTCGTTACCCTCTATCGAGGGACGGTATGATTAGAAGAGTTCCAAGCTAGATACCGTGGCATACTAGACGATAAAGGCTGGATACATCGCTACTTAAGATGCTACCAAAGAGGCTGTTTGGGTGTATATTGGTTCATGAGATGAACTATGTTCCTCCCATTGTGTGACAATGGAGTTGTGGCTTATGCCAAGGAACGCAGGTCCCATCAGTGATCCAGACATATTCTAAGGCAGTATCACCTGATCATGGAGATGGTTGATCTCTAAGGGATCGAGGTTAGGAGAGTAGACTCAGAGGACGACACGGCGGATCCACTCACGAAGGCCTATTCCCAGAGAGAGACTTTTATGGGATGGTTGAGTATGAGATACTACAACCACTGCTATCAGATGGCCCTAGTGTAAGTGGGAGATTGTTAGTTATATGTATGCCCTAGAGGCCATTACTGTACATTGGATGTATATTGTAGTGGATGCTGGGACATATATAGGGAGGACTTTCTTGCTCGACATGATAGTATGCTATCTGGTTACTCTTTACCTTAACGTGTATACTGATTGTCTCTCTGTTACATGTTGGTAAAGCCTTTAGGATGTGTACTTGACTACCTGGACTATGATGCGGATCATACTAGTGGGGACATGGTAGTCCATAAGTACATCCTGCAAAGTCCCTAGTCGTGGGTGTATCGAGACGGGGCATCGATATACCAGAGTAGACTAGCGTATACCTTCTCGACCCATACAGATGGGCGATGGATGATCCCATATCCATTGGTGTTTGACATCAGAGATGATATACGGGTGCTCAGTAGAGACTGGGTACACTAGACGGACTCGCCGAGAACTCCCAGATGGTATTATACCTTACGTCAGATGGCAGTTCTCAGGTGACACTGGTACAGAGTAATCTGTTGACCCGAGATCGTCATAGAGTCTTGTGTGGTTCGTACTGTGCTTTGATTTCCACCTTACCACGTCCAAGAGGGCGTGCAAAACAGTGGTTTTTGGGTACAGTCCCGAGTCACATGGAGGCAATGAGCGATAGGAGGGGATTCGTCTCTCCCGGTATAGGGAGTTGATGTTGCGCTGTGTTCGATTAGCTATAACCGGAAATCCCTGGCCAGGGTTGCTGAGATTTACTGGTAAGTGTTACCAGTAGTTTCTCAAACTGTTATAGACCTCATATCGACACGACTTATCGAGCTATTGGGGTCTGACGTTTACCACCCCTAGGCAAGATATGCGACATATCAGACGACGAGACCGGACTGTACGGTAAGTGTTACTGGTTGGATTCACAGGAGTGTGAGCGGGCTTGCTCGTCGATCTTCTGATCGCTCAATACTCGGGTGGCCGTTACGTTTAGCAGACCGCTTGCGGCTTGTGGGTGTTTGACATGATCATCATCTGCTGCCGGCGTATTGACGAGTCTTTAGAGTCCTACACAGAGGTTTCCTGGCTCAAGCGAAACGAAATAGGAGCGCATATGAGATATGTGCGGGGCCGAGAATAATGCGTGTATGTGATACCGTATTTCATTCTCGCGATGAATGTATCGATTGGTTGTATGCGATATAACCTAGTTATCGAATCAAGGGTTGATTCGATAAGCCGATACATTGGATATTAGTCGGTTGTATGCGATATGACCGGATCGTTAAATCAAGTGTTGATTTAATGATTTAATGCATAATTATATATTTGATATATTACTTTGCATTAACTAGTATTGGTTCACTTTAAATGGTTTTTCTCACTTGTTTGTGCACATTGTATATGTGATATATTTTTGTGCACAAGTTTGTATCATGTTTGATGATGTATTCTAACTTGGGTTTGTGTAAAGATTAAACCATGGTTATATGAATGGTTAGGGTTTTGTTTTCTTATTCATTTATTTATCTATTTATTCTTTTTGGAAAATAATAAGCATAAAGAAAAATGGTGGCTTTCTTTGGATGCATGTTGAAGCTTCATGAAGCTTTGACTAAGTCACCATTTTGTCTCATGCTTAACCCTAACCATTCCACTTAACCCTAGTCTATTCTCTACACTTGACCATGGTTGGATAATGATAAGTATTCATTTTATTTTCTTTTTGAAATATACTTATCATAACATACTTCATCTTCTTCTTCTTCTTCTTCAAGAAGAAGCTTGTCTCCATCAATGGCAACTTGAGAAAATGAGTGAGAAATCCAATTCTAAAGTGAACCCACTTCCTATTTCTTCATCCTCTACCTCTTGCCAAGTAGTATAGGGTGTTTTCTTCACAAGTTTCATGACTTGGTGAAGTGGGAGCTTGATCTTGTGATGCCTCGACGTAGATCATCTTCGGCATCGTTGTCGATGACCTAGCCCGCCCATTTCTCCGATGAAGCCGACGCTAGAGCCCGGGATTGGATTTGGACAGCGAGGAGACTTCATTGCGGAGCTATGGAGGTGGAGGACCGGATCTACAAAGGTTGTATTTCCGTTCTTTTAGTTAAGTTGTTAACTAGTTTCTTTTGTCGCCTAAAATTCTAGTTAACGATCCGTATTAGGGTTTCTCGGCACTTGTAAAATTTTAAATTGGCATGGTTGATGCCTTGTGAGACCTCTAGTGTGTGCCTAGGAACCCTACAGATTAATGTCTCTGTCTTCTCTGTTCCTCAAGTCTACGACTCCAGATCTCCTTGCAAAATTCACACACAAATTGTTAAATATGCGATTTACAGTTTTGTTTTAATTATTATATAGATCGAATAAGAATTCAACACAAATAGTAAGAATAAAAAATTACGCACGTATCCCCGGCAACGGCGCCATTTGATTGATGTGAGAAAGTGTGTTTGTAGTTATAACCACGTTCAGAACGGTGTCGCGAGTAGCTAGACCGAGGTGAGTACGGGTCGTCCTCTGGGAAACGTGGAACCTTCAATTCTTACTTTAGATATGTTGAGAAAGAGAGAGGAAGGAATAAAGAATGGTGGAAATAGTTGTAGGATCTAGATCTACGTTAAACACTGAAGCAAAATATAGATCTAGATTAACTACGGAGATAAGTTTATAATAGAAGAGGGCTTGTAGGGTTCATTAGGATTTAGTAGTTACGGATGATTAATTAAAGATTACTCTTTTTATCCTTTAATAGATTTAAAACTAGAACGACGGTGATGCATGTAGATTAGGGTTTCTGGAGGGAAAATGGTTCCCACTCTTAACCCCTACCTCGACATGGAACTCCGTTCATATCTAGACTCTACCAAAACAATTATTAATCTAATCTCTAATAGTGGTCACGATTATCGATGAATTGATAGCGCGCCTAATTAGGATGTTAACGATTCTTTTGGTAGAGTTTAGAAACTTTATAAGACTTTAAAAGAGTTTAAGGATCTTCATCATCCATTAACCTACCCTGATCCCATGAACCCTAACAAGCGGGGAATTACTCGCGCATGTTGGGAGAAAGAGAGATGGAGAGAAAATGCATAAGTAAACTACGAAGAAATAGAATAAGAAAAAGAAAGCTACCTTTATTAATCAACAATATTCATTACACTTTGATTCCTCAGAAAATGATTACAAATACTAGTTTGCTTCTCGATCTCTTCTAAGGAGGTAGATGAACCGTTGATGATCAGTCTGGATGCGTGAGCCGTCTTGGACTTCGTGATCTCGTCGACTTGATGATTTTTCCAAGAGGCTCTCGGTCCTTATTTATACTCCAAAAGCCAGAAATATAGCTTCCTAAATTGGGGACTAGTAGTTAAGATCCAAACAGAAAAATGCCAGCCCCCAACTCATCTGTACTGCGGCGGATCCGCGGCCAATAGGGGGTTTGGCCGCGGATCCGCGGCCAATGGGTGCGATCTCTTGTTGATTTTTCTGAGCTTTCATCTGTGTGACACGTGGAGATCTCTGGAACCTCTGGAAATTGGAAATCTTTTCTTTGTTGCTGCCAGCCTTGATTTCTTACTTTGCTTTCTTAATTAGGTAGGTTTGCTCTTAACAACTTTGATTCCCTTGATTTTAGCCCTGAAAATTATGCACAACAACTCAACAAATAATATTAGTAGAGTTTGTTTTATTGAGATATTAATTTCAACATTAAGATTTGGTCAATGGTATTTTTGCATACATTTTCCTACCAAATGTTAATTAGAATATATCAACACATGAAAAAAGTATTTTTACAGATAAAACCCTCATATGTATCATATATTATAATAAACACCTTTTCTAGTATAGAAATAGTAGGAAAATGTCATATTAAATGTGCAGTTTTATCAACTGAACAACTCCCAAACCAGTTGGTCTAAGGCACTAGGTGATAAAGCACCCTCGCTATATATTTTTTTTATATATGCGGCCTCAAATAATTACAAAACTAGTGTTCATTTTTTTATATCTCTTTATTCACACATATACTTTTATTTTATTTTTTTCTCATACTAAGGATTTTAGACAAGAGCATTTCAAGGTATCCTCTACTATTCCAATTTTCAAGGTGCGTGTTTGTGCAAGTTGTAGGGTATATATTTTCAGAATTTAGACTTAAGGTTCAGAATTTATTTTTCAGACTTACACTTCAAATAAAAATTTCAATACTCTTCCCTTATTTTGACTTATCCCTAGAGCTGAACTCAAAATTTGCCTATTTCTAAATAAACTGCAATGACATATATTTTCTATAGTTAAACTTTAAGAAATGTTATTTTTAAGGTTTTTTAATTTACCTAGCTTAGGATCCAGTTTTTCCCTACTATTCAACCGTCATGTCGAACTTAAGTAAAAATGGCCAAAATTGAATTTTTTCAATTTTTATAATTTTTTTATTTTTATTTTTTTATTTTTATTTTTTATTTTTTATATTTTTTATAAAGATGCAATGCGGAATTAAATATGCAAAAGAAGAAAAAAAAATAAATATGTACAAAAAAAATATGCAATACAATAATAACTATTTACAAACCACCTCCACCCCCAAACTTATCAAAAGCAGTGCCCTCACTGCTCATGGCCTCGCCGTCCCCTCAAACGTGAACGGGAACGTTCCTCTCTCGCCAGCAGGGTCGTCATGCCATGCTCTATTTCTGTCACACGGCGATCCAGGTTGGTCACCATCCCTGTCAATCTGTCAATCCCCCTAACGGCTCTCCTAAGTAAACGTGCATGTGCTGAGGGGTAAGCTCTTCCTCGCTCGTGGTCGAGCTGGAGCTCGGTTTCTTGGCTGGTACATCCTCGGCCAGCTCAGTGCGCGACCATACATCATTTAAGCGTGTGTAGGACGTGGATACGCCCTCAAGAAGATGTCTAATGGTGATACCTCCATGCATATAAAACTCGAATTCCTCCACAGGGAGTAAATGGCGACGCGGTTGTGTCCCCAACATAGGGCATGGGTAATTGGCAGCCCTCTTGCCCGCACCAATAGAATGAAGTAATACCGTGCACATATCATAACTTGGGTTCCTAGTCATCAAGGTGTGAACGATATGAAGGGATGGTGTGAAAAAGGTCGTATTGTGGGAACTACCAAAAATGTTATTTTGTGCCCAACGGCACACAGTTAAGACATTTGCAAAGAGGGTTCTATATTGGATGCCTTTACGTGGCTCCCTTGAACAGTCATTACCCATCAAGGGTAGGTAATCCTCGAATTGGAGGGATTGGTCATGAGTAGGTAGTCTAGGAATTAAGGTGACTTCATGGATGAAGTCCCTATCAATGTTTATCTCCCTATCCCCCCAAATTAATCTAATATCCATTTTGGGAGAGGCAACCTTCCTCAATACACTCGTAAAAACGGGTGACGAGATCCGGAAGCGCGAAGGCATTCGGATAGTTAAATAGTAAAAAATTCCACCCTCGCCTTTGGATCTCTTCACCAAAGTAACTTCCGTAGATCGTGTGTGCAAAGATTTGGGAAAAGTCCCTCTCGAATTGTAAAGTTGGTACCATTACAGAGAGCTAAATACCAAAATATGAAATCGACAGAGAGGGAAAAAGGAGTGCAAACCTCCTCTGAAAATTTCAGAGGGTGACGAAGCAGAGGCGCGGCGGTTACGCGGCCAAAGGTGGGCTCTGGCGACAGAAGCGCGGCGCGTAGGAGAGATCGCACTGCAGAACTTTGGCGGCGGCTAGGGTTTTGAGAAAATGAGAGATTAGGGTTATGAAAAGTCAGAGGAGGGTCGGGTTATTTTTATAGGGGGCATTTTTGGTTATTTGCAAAAAGGTCGTCTTAAAAAGAGGAATTTATTTGTAAATAAAATTTTTATTTTTAAATTTTATTTTTATTTTTTTTATTTATTAAAACTGAAAATTTACAAAAATACCCCCAAAAATTTGAATTTTTTTTAATGTTATAATTACAAGTGGTACATACCCCCAAACTTATTTGAAACAGTGTTTCCACTGTTTGTGAATGGATAACCGAAATTTAAGGGTAGATGGAGGAAGATCAGTCAATGTAAATCGGCTCCTGCAACAGCAGGAGCTCCTCCAAAGGGTCCGCAGTGAGGAACGGTTTAAGTCTATGTCCATTCACTTTAAGCAGTGAACCGTCCTCAGGATTTTCTAAATCGACCGCACCGTGCGGATATACGGTGCGTACAAAAAATAGCCCTTTCCATCGAGATCTGAGCTTGCCGGGATGGAAATTTAGCCAGGTGTCGTAAAGTAAAACCTGTTGACCAGGTTTGAAAGATTTGCGCATAAGGTGTTTATCGTGAAACACCTTCGTTTAGTTTTTAACGACGATCGCATTCTCATAAGCTTCATCCCGAAGCTCGTTCAATTCATTTAATTGCAGGTTTCTATTGCTGCCCGCATCTCCGAGAGATAAATTCAACTCTTTTATTGCCCAAAATGCTCTATGCTCAATTTCAACTGGAAGGCGGCAAGCCTTTCTATAAACAAGCCTATACGGAGACATGCCAAGATCGGTCTTATATGCAGTTCGAAATGCCCAAAGGGCATCAATAAGTTTTGACGACCAATCTTTACGGTTTTTGGAAACCGTTTTCTCCAATATTTGTTTAATTTGCCGATTTGAAATCTCGGCTTGCCCACAAGTTTGGGGATGATAGGGCGTTGATAGCTTGTGATTAATGGAATATTTCCGCATTAAGGACTCGAAAGTCCTATTACAGAAATGAGTTCCATTATCGCTGATGATTGCTCGTGGGTGCCAAAATCGGGAGAAAATGTTTTCTTTGAGGAATCTAACGACAACCTTGTTGTCATTAGTCCGGCTGGGCACAACCTCGACCCATTTAGAAACATAGTCAACAGCGAGAAGAATATACACGTTCCCAAAAGAATTGGGAAATGGTCCCATAAAATCTATCCCCCAAACATCAAAAATTTCAACAACTAAAATTGGTTGGAGCAGCATTTCGTTTCTCCTAGATATCCGGCCCAAATGTTGCACCGGGTGCATGTCTTGTAGTAATCATGTGCGTTTTTAAAAAGTTGTGGCCAGTAGAAACGACACTGCAAGATCTTTTCGGCTGTCTTTTTAGGGCCAAAATGCTGTAGGGTTTCTATGCACGCGCACAAGGGTCTACGCGGCATCAACCATGCCCGATTAAAAATTTAGCCGTGCCGAACAACCCGAATACGGATCTTTAAACTAGAGATTAGGCGAAAACTAGCATGCTAAACAACTTTAACACTAAGTGAGAGGGATTACAACCTTTGTAGATCCGGTCCTTCACTTCATATGCTCCGTGTTGTGGTCCCTTTGCTGCGATCATCGGGTTCCGGACTCTCGAGATGTTCCACGAAGAGAAAGATGCATTCTTTGCTTCCGATCTTCGATACTAAGATGATCTACCTTGAAGTTCCATTAACACAAGCTAACACTCATGAAATGATGTGAACACCCTCATCTAAATGGCAAGGGAAGATGAGGATGATGAAGTAGGATTTTTGCTCTCTTTATTTATCTTTTTCTCATATTTATTCATCACCTTTGAAAAATCTAGAAAGCTTTTTCATGAAGAGAATGAAGGAAGAAGATGAACAATAATTGAATTCCCATTTGTGATGAATAATGCAAAAGAGATAATGATGAATTATGCAACCATGGTTGACTTAACCATTGTAGAGAATTGATCAAGGGTTAGGGTTTAGGTTGAGTTAAGAATGAGTCACTTGAAAATATCTTTTCCAAAACAAAATAGAAAACCTTCTAGAAACATCTAGAAAGCTTAACCCTAATCCAAACCCTAATCATGTTTAAACTCCACTAAACAAGTTGCATTAGTTATCATATCATGTTCCAATATTATATATCACATATATAATATTTATCGTAACAAAATAAAATAATACAATTAACATATATCGCATATATATCAATGTATTATCCGAGTGAGAAAAAGAATCTTTTAGTGAGCTAATATTAGTTAATGTCATTTAATATATCATATATATTATTATACATTAAATTATCGAATCAACACTTGATCCGACAATCCGGCTATATCGCATATAACCGACTAATATTTATCCGTACCGATTCATCGAATCAACTCTTGATCCGATGACCCGGCTGATATCAAATATCGCGAGAATACAATACGATATCACATACCGCATTATCCTCGGTCCCGCACATATCACATATGTGCTCCTACTCCGTTTTGCCTGAGCCAAGAAACCTCTGTGTAGGACTCTAAAGAATCGTCAATACGCCGGCAGTAGGTGATGATCATATTAAACACCCACAAGCTGCAAGCGGTCAGCTAAACGTAACAGCTACCCAGGTATTGAGTGCTCAGAAGATCAACAAGCAAGCCTGTACATTCTCCTGTGAATCCAAGCAGTAACACTCCCGTACAGTCCGGTCTCGTCGTCTGATATGTTGCATATCTCGCCTAGGGGTGGTAAACGTCAGACCCCAGTAGCTTGATAAGTCGTGTCGATATGAGGTCTATAACAGTTCGAGAAACTACTGATAACACTTACCAGTAAATCTCAGCAACCCTGGCCAGGGATTTCCGGTTATAGCCAATCGAACACAGCACAACATCAACTCCCTATACCGGGAGAGACGAATCCCCTCCTATCGCTCATTGCCTCCATGTGATTCGGGACTGTACCCAAAAGCCACCTTTTTGCATGCCCTCTTGGACGTGGTATGATGGAAATCAAAGCACAGTGGGAATCACACAAGACTCTATGACGATCTCGGGTCGACAGACTACTCTGTACCAGTGTCACCGGAGAACTGCCATCTGACGTATGGTATAATACCATCTGGGAGTTCTCGGCGAGTCCGTCCAGTGTACCCAGTCTCCACTGAGCACCCGTACACCATCCTTGATGTCAAACACCGATGGATATGGGATCATCCATCGCCCATCATATGGGTCAAGATGCGTATACGCTAGTCTACTCTGGTGTATCGATGCCCTGTCTCGATACACCCTCGACTAGGAACAGTTATAGGATGTACTCGTTGACTACCGTGGCCCCACTAGTATGATCTCATCATAGTCCCAGCAGTCGAGTGCATATCCTAAGGGCTTTATAAACATGTAATATAGAGACAATCAGAGTACATGTTAAGACAAAGTACAACCAGATAGCATACTATCATGTCGAGCAAGAAAGTCCTCCCTATATATGTCCTAGCATCCACTACAATATACATCGTATGTACAGTAATGGCCTCTAGGGCATACATATAACTAACAAATGCCCGCCACACGCTTGATCGTGCCAGAATGACAGCACGCTCTTAAACTCATTGTCGGGGACACACCGACGAATGATTTGGTCGGAACAGTATTTGAATAGATACGGTTCATCCCAGTAAAAATGTTTTAGTTGGGATAGATTTCGGAGTCTGTCCTGATTCGACCAATCATTAGGTATAAGTCCGGCGGCCAAATAATTCATAATATCTGCGAACCAAGGTTCGCATGACACAGCAAGAGCTTCTCATCTGGAAAAATGTCTTTTATGGGAAATTGAAGCGTTGGCGAAGAAGGAAGGCGTGAAAGATGGTCGGCGGCTACGTTTTCGCATCCTCTCGTCTCTGATGATAAGATCGAACTCTTGTAGTAGGAGGATCCAACATATCAGCCGAGATTTAGCATCCTTCTTCGCAAAAAGATGGCGAAGAGCTGAGTGGTCAGTGTAAATGATGACTGGAGAGCCGATTAAGTAAGGCCTGGACTTTTCTAATGCAAACACAACAGCTAAGAATTCCTTCTCAGTTGTTGTGTAATTTACTTGAGCCTCGTTCAATGTTCGGCTAGCGTAATAAATTACATGCGGCATCTTATTGATGTGCTGTCCAAGGACAGTACCAATGGCAAAATCAGATGCATCACATATAATTTCAAATGGATGCGTCCAGTCGGGAGAAGAAAGAATGGGAGCGGAAGTAAGTGAGTTTTTCAATGACTCGAACGCCTTCATACAGCTCGAGTCGAAATCAAAAGTAGTGTCCTTGGGCAACAAAAGAGTCAAGGGTCTAGCAATCTTGCTAAAATCCTTGATGAACCGTCTATAGAAACCGGCATGGCCAAGAAATGCTCGAATGTCTCGGACGCATTTGGGAGGAGGAAGATTGGAAATGACTTCAATCTTAGCTTTATTTACCTCAATACCATTTTGCGAGATGATATGTCCTAAGACAATACCTTCTCGTACCATAAAGTGGCACTTCTCCTAATTTAAAGTAAGGTTCTTATCCTTACACCGGGTAGGAACAGCGTCGAGATGAAGTAAACACTCATCAAAGGAGTCGCCGAAAATGAAGAAATCATCCATGAAGATCTCCAAGAATTTTTTAACCATGTCTGAAAAAAATTCCCATCATACACCACTGGAAAGTAGCGGGTGCATTGCACAACCCAAAGGGCATGCGACGGTAAGCAAACGTACCGAACGGACAAGTGAATGTGGTCTTGTCTTGGTCCTTTTCGGCGATGGAAATTTGATTATAGCCGGAGTAGCCATCCAAAAAGCAATAAAATTCATGCCCAGCCAATCGTTCTAGCATTTGATCAATGAAAGGTATTGGAAAGTGGTCTTTCCATGTCGCGGCGTTGAGTTTTCTATAATCGATGCAAACTCGCCACCCGGTTTGGGTGCGAGTAGGTATTAACTCATTCGCCTCAGTAGTAATGACCGTTATGCCCAATTTCTTTAAGACAACATGAATGGGGCTAACCGACTGGCTATCAGAGATAGAGTAAATGATAACACTATCAAGACATTTTACAATCTCCTTTTTAACAGCCTCCTTCATGATTGGGTTGAGGCGTCTCTGTGGATCCCTGGCTGGCTTGGCATCATCCATCATATGAATATGATGTTCAACTATTAGGGGACTAATCCCTTTGATGTCCGCCATAGTCCAGCCAAAAGCTTGCCGATTTCTTTGTAAGACCGTTAAAAATGCTTTCTCTTGCTCGGGGGCTAGAGATGCCGATTTGATAACAGGAAGGGTCTCATTCTCACCTAAGTAAGTGTATTTAAGGTGAGACGGCAATAGCTTGAGTTCGAGTGTTGGAGGCAAAACAATTGAAGGTAAAATTGGTGAATTTGTCTCAAACTCGAAGGATTCTAACAGTGGTTCAAAACGAGTGTAAGCCACCGAGTCGGATGGTTCAGTTATCTCATCCGAAAAGTCAAAGGATTCAAACTCGGGTGGTGACTGGTCAAGATCGTTCGAGAAAGTGAAACACTCGTAGTCATTATCGGGTGTGAAAGCAGTATCATATTCAAGGAGGAATGCACAAGTGGCATCAAAGTTGTTGTGATCGAAGTGAAATTTTTCGAGCTCACAGTCTTCCTGAGTGATCTCTTGGATTGAGCAAACATCAAGTATATTAGTATTAGGTTTGGAGGGCTGATTCCACAACTTAAAAATGTTGAGTTCAATTGTCATGTTTCCAAAAGATAGGTTCATTGAACCATTTCGACAATTGATCGCCGCATTAGAAGTTGCAAGGAATGGTCGACCGAGTATCACCGGAATTTGATTCCGGGGGTTAGCTACAGGCTGTGTGTCCATAACAATGAAATCAACAGGGAATATGAAGTCCCCTACCTTGATCAACACATCCTCTAACTCACCCCTAAGATGGGTGATGGATCGATCGGCCATTTAGAGAGTACAATGTGTGGGTTTCAACTCTCTAACGCCTAGTTGCTCATATACTGAATAGGGAAGCAGGTTAACACTGGCACCAAGATCTAAAAGTGCGCGGTTGATGTTCTTATCCCCAATAGTTATTGAAATCGTAGGACAGTCAGGGCCCTTTCGTTTTAGGGGTAAAGGTTGGGTAAGAGCATCACTTACTGCACTAGCCAAGAAAACTTTCTTGGGTACCTGTGATTTCCTTTTCTTCGTGCATAAGTCTTTCAAGATTTTAGCGTAAGAAAGGACTTGTTGGATGGCATCCAAGAGGGGAATGTTAATGCTAACCTATTTAAATAACTCCACAATCTTCTCCATTTGTGGAGTTTGTTTATTGGATCTCAACCTGTTTGGAAATGGAACATTTTGAAAATTTGTTGAGTCCAATGTTTGTGGAGTGAGATGTGGAGTTGGAACGGATCCCAGTGTTGGTGTTTTCATGGAGTGAGATGTGGGTCCGTTCGGAGTAGTAGAAGAATTAGAGCCTTGTGAAGAATGGAGAACATGCTCTGAAAATGAAGAAGATGAAGATGAAGAAGAAGAAGCGGCGGCCGGGGTGTCATTATTAGTGCCAACATTGTTGTGCAACGTCCTTCCAGATCTCAATGTAGTCACGGCACTCACATTATGGTTTTGTTGTTCATGAGCAACATATGCATTTTGTGGGTAACCGGGATTTGGCAGTGGTTGAGATGGAAGTTTTCCCTTTTCTCGCTCGCTTAACGCAGCATTCAGTTGTGCAATTTGAGCTTCAATTGTTTTGATGCTTTGATCATGTGAAGCAGTGTGTTGCACCAAAGACTGAATGGAAGACTGGATATTGATGGAGGATTGAGTTGATTGTTTTAAAAATACATCCAGACTTCGTTCTAGCGAAGAAACCTTAACGTTATTTGGCTGAACAAAATTGTTTTGAGGAGAAGAATTGTTGGGTGCAAAATTGTTCATTTGATTTTGGTAAGGTTGGGGTTGAAAAGGTTGCTGATATTGAGTTTGTTGATGAGCTTGTTGTTGTGGAGGAGGCCTCTGGAAATTGTTATTGCCTTGGAATTGTTGTTGATTTTGATTCCAGGCGAAATTTGGGTGGCTCCACCAACCAGGATTATAAGTTGAAGAGTATGGATCATTTCTTTGTCTTTGCTGAAAGGCAGCATTGACTTGATCCTGTCCTTGAGCAGGTGGATTGTAAGGACACTCTTCAGTAAGATGTGATGGATCCGAACAACAAGCGCATATAGTGCGAGTGGGTAAAGCAGGGGCAGGAGAAGGCGATGAGAATTTGCTCTCAATTGCCTATAGTTTTTTTGTGATTGCAGCCATTTCGGCCTTCATTGCAATCGACATATCAAGTTGATGAATGCCTGCCCTAGACTGTCCGGAAGAGGTAGATGAAGTGGTCGGTCTAGTGCTTTCCCACTGAAGCGTTTGTTCATCAAGATCGTCGAGAAATTGCCATGCTTCCTCGTCAGATTTGGTTAAGAAGTGACCTTGACAAATGGTTTCTAGCAACTACTTAGTTGCTGGGTTCAGTTCTTCATATAAAGTTTGGCAAAGTTGCCATCTCTCGATACCGTGATGAGGGCACTGAACAAGAAGGTCTTTAAATCGTTCGAAACACTTCCAAAAAGGTTCGGAAGGAAGCTGGGAAAATTGGTTAATTTCAGTACGTATTCTCGCGGTCTTGTGATGTGGGTAAAACTTTTTAAGAAAAGCTTTAACAAACCCTTCCCAACTGTTTATAGAATGTGATGCGGTACTATACAGCCACTTTTCAGCTAGGTCACATAAAGTGAAAGGAATGACGCGTAACCGTATAGCATCGTCAGACAGTTGGGTGGTCTTCATCATGCCACAAACATTCTGGAATTTGTTAATGAAGATATAGGCATCTTTGGATTCCAGCCCGTGAAATTTGGGCAACATATTGATGAAGTGGGGCTTAATTTCGAAGTTGTCCCCATTTGCCGGCGGAAGTGAAAGACATGTAGGAAGTGCGGAGCGGGTGGGATAGAAACGATCCTGGAGCGTGATTCGCTGGGGCGCTGCAACAGGAGGGTGTTGCCGGTTATTCGCACCCAGTTGAGGTAGAATCAGTCCCGAGGTAGGTAAGGGGTTGTTAGGATTGAATCTTGATATCTCCTTAGAAGACGATGAATGTGAAGATGAAGGTAAAGATGAAAAAGGAGTGGAGGAAATTTCGACTTCACAGTCGAACGCGTCGTCAGTAGCGACTAACGAGACACAGACTAAGAGGGCGCTAGTGTCCCTAGTCCAACGGACATACACTAAACGAGTTGTAGTGTAGTAAAAAAGAATGTGAGGGTAAGAAAACGTCAATGGGGAAGTGTGAGGTGCAATGGAATTCTAGCGACAAATGGCAAGTTTTTGTAAATTTTTTTTTTTTTTTTTATAAAGATTTGTGTGCAAAGATTTGTACGGAATTAATTTCAATTAACCATAGTTAAACATGCACAATCAAGCCTAGATCTAGGGTCTCCTAAGTCAACTAGACCGCTCCTAACTGGTCCAAAGCGACAAGTTGTGAGATATCCCTCAAATCGCCTCTTCACCACCAATTGTGGCCAGGTAAGTACAAGTGAAGAAAGGAGGGTTCCGCTCACGAATCACCATGAGTCGGGCCTTTTAAAGTTACCTTTCTCACTTGTCTAGCCTAGGCACCACAAAGTCAGGTTTAGATAAACGACTGAATGCCCACAACCTTCCTCTGTCCTATTGAGCGCGACAGTCCTTAATTGGCTGAGTCTAGATATTTTTTAATTAGCTCAATGGTTGATGCAAATTCTTTTTATGATTTTTGGGGTCTTAGGAAGGGTAGTGAAATTCCCCACCCAATCTTGATTGGTGTTATAGCCCTTTAAATTCCGTTTTAAATATGCAAAGCAATTAACACACAAAATCTAAAACACTTGCCAAATTTTTTTTCTTTTTATTTGCGGCGCAAAGAATCCTGCACAAAGTGATTTATTGGAGAGGGAGAAGAAGTTTTGCGTAAAGAACCCTGCAGGAAAATTTTTCAGTGGAGTTCAGAGGGTAGGAGAGAAGAGAAGAAATACTTACAGAAAAATTGGAGTGCTGACGTTAGCAAACGACCGCGGTTCAGCGGTCAATTGCTTGTTAATATCGCGTTTCCACGGCGGCTTGGTAGCTTTGGCCCTCCAAAATTTTCCTGTGTGCTGTTATGGTTCTCCTCTGTTTGTTCAGATCCTCTGTTTCTTGATTTGTTCACTGGGTTTTTCCAAATCTGAATCAATCCATCTTCTTTTCCTGCACAATTCGCACAAAAACGATCAAAAATAACAAGATGATTTTTTTTATGTATTTTTATTTTTTCAATTTTTATATTTTTCAATTTCAATTAACCTGAAATTACAAAAAGAAAATAACTACCGTTTCCCCGGCAACGGCGCCATTTGATTGAGAGAGATTTTGCGTGTGCGTTTTAAATTAAAGAATACCGCAATCAAGACGGTGTCGCTTGGTAGCTAGCCGATTGAGTACGGGTCGGTCCACAGGAAAATCGTGTTCTTTTCTTTAAGTTCTAACGAGTTAAGTCCAAAAGAAATGGTGGTTTTGTTTTACGATCTAAGAATGAGATTAAAATTGATTAAAAGGCTTGCTAGGGTTAGGACTAGGTTGGTTTGGAAAAGGTATTCTACCCACTGCTTTCAATGCCCTAGTTAAGAATATAGGTGTTAGGGTAATAGTCAACAAAGGGGATTAGCACAACTAGGAAGAAACTTAGTTTCTTCCTTTTGGTCCTTGTCCGTCCTTTTTTAACTCTTAGCTCCAACCTCTTATTTAAATCAACCACAACCGGTCTAACTAGGGAATCACCGCTATCTTGTAGGATAGGGTGCCGTAGTGAGCGGTGTATGATTCATTTAAATAGAGTCCGTGTTAATTAAAATTATGGGGGCAAGGAAAGGAGTGATAGAGATTTCCTTCTCTCAAACCTTCCCAATTCTAACCCTAACAAGTGAGGAATTACTCACTCATTAGGTAAGTTTTGATGAAATTCATTTTTATAATTTTTTTTATCTTTTTAATAAACTAATTAACTTGCAGATAAATAAAGACAGATAAAAAAATTGCAGAAAAATAAATTTCAATTAAGAAGAATGCAAGATAAAATGAAAAACACTTACTTTTATTGATGACCTCTTCAACGATTACAAGGAAAGAAAATTTTAATCTAGAAAATAAAAAGAGGCATGCCTAATTAGGCTTTCGGCTTTTCTATTTATAGATAGGAGAAACCCTAAGTTTTACATCTGATCCATACACGAAATTACAGAACTACCCTAAGAAAGCCGGGTCAAAGCACCGACACCCACCGACACGTGCACCGACACGTGCACTGCACGGCCGTGGATCCGTGGCAGAATGCCCTATTTGGCCGCGGTTCCGCGGCCATATGGTGAGCTCTTGGACTCAGTTCTTTAAGGATGCTTCAAGTTGCATTTTCCTTCTGTTTTCTTCACTTGGTTCCTCAGAATCTTTTCTACTTTCTTCCAGATTTCCAACAGTGCAGAATTTGTGGACTTTTACCGTAAGTTTCGCGTTGAAGTCTTGAATCTTGTGCTGCCCTTGTGCTTTGTGCAATTGAACTATTTACCGATCTTCATTTGTTCCTTGAACTGTTAGGCGGTATCATACGGATTCATCTTTTGTTGGTCGTAGTCTCACTTTTGTAACGTCTTTTCATGAATTTCACTGTATTGTTCTGAGAACCTGTAACCTGTAACTATTTAACAGACATGGATCAAAAGCACCTATTTATTTGTAATATGATTAAGAATGGGTGATATAATAATGCAAAATTCTGATATGAACAATACCGTGAGATCGGTTATGTGATTTGGGTCGTGTTATGATATACGACATGATATTAGTGGATAGGTGGGCGATGTGTTTTCATACACACGCGGATGTATGTTGATGGTATTGGAATGTACTAGACCTTAGATCAGTACCCTATTTCATGATATTATGACGATGATACCATATGTATAATGAGATAAATGTGATATTTGACCCGTACCCCGATTTTGGGATGCCGTACGATGAATTTTGTCGTACAAAGTATAAATATGATGATTGATCCGCACTCTTGACTCGATGATGTCGTATTAAATATTTTATCGTACATGACGCTATTGAGGCGGGATCGCCGACTACTAGATATATCGACTCGGACTTTAGGTGGTTTTTCCTTACCCCTTTCGATTAATCTCTTAGCTTCGTCCTGTAGTTTACTTGGTAGATGTTAGACTGGGCTCGAGTCATACCTATTTTCAAAACTAACGAATCGCGAGTATTTTCAAAGACAACCCGTGGGTTATTAGGGATTTTTCAAAGGATGTACCTTTTCATACAAACACCGTAGCCCCTGTTTTCTAAAATTCACGATTAGTGCTATTTCAAATGCCAAGACCGTATGACTCGTATATAGAAATGTATATTCTTCTTTGTTGCGTTTACTATTCACTTTCTGTATATTCTTGTTGTTCACATCGCATTGCATGTTTAGATGTGTTCTCGTTATATATTATGAAACCCTGCTGTCAGGACACCAGCACCATTACCGATGATGCGTATACTCCACGTACACTTGCTTGCCGGCTCACACACATCATCATCAGTAATTTTCATGTCACGTACACATTAGAAAACACTACTTCATTGGTATAAATTGATAGCTGGTAGTTTCGACATAGTACTAGTACGCTTGCTTTCATATGCTAGTTTAGATATTGCATTTATTACTGAGATACTTTGTGCATTTATACGTTCATTTGTCATGAAATATTATGGGGCTTTATGCTGGTAATTCACTGTTTATTTACTCTTGAGTTTGAGATTTTGGATTTTCTATGAGATTTCTGGATTTGGAGAAACCGCAAGGATTTATAAACTCATTTTCATTTCTAAAAATAGAAATTTGCGGTTTTCTCGGGATTTGAGTATTATGTGTGATATGGGCCGATCCTGATCATGCGGAGCCCATGGGCCGATCTTGTTCAAGCGGAGTCCGAGATATTGAGATATTGAGATATTGAGATTTGATGATATGGGCCGATCTGTTCATGCGGAGCCCGAGATATTGAGATATTGAGATTTGATGATATGTGCCGATCTTGTTCATGCGGAACCCATGGGCTGATCCTGTTCATGCGGAGCTCGAGATATTGAGATATTGAGATTTGATGATATGGGCCAGTCCGGATTTTCGGAGCCCGAGATATTGAGATATTGGGATTTAGGTTTTGTATCGATGCTTGACACGGATTCTCTGATGATTTCACTGATGATACTTCGGTTTTTATACAGAAATCTCACTGAGATAAGAAAACAGTTTTTTTAATCAAGATGTATTCTGTTTTCATTCTTAATGTATTCGTACATCATATATGTGATATGTTGCTACCTGAGGCACTGACACGAGCACTTGGTATTACACTTATGTATAGATGTTTACCCTTGCCATTATTAGATACTTCAGGTTATATATTGAGGATATTATTATTGTATAACCTAGGAGAGAGTCATACATGCAATTTATGCTCTGTGATATCTTCTACTCACGAGTTGGCAACTCACCCCCGTTGTGCCACAGTTTCTTGCAGGTTTTGCCGTACAGGTTTCGTTGCGGCTTGCTGGCACACTGCTTCCTTCCGGGTGATTGCTTTGGTAGGTGGGTTCACTTACATCATGACCACAATTGTACTTTATTTACATTCAGTTGTATCTAGTAAACTCCATCAACCAGACTTGTATTATTGATAGACTTAGAAGACCAGTGTATATTCTTTCGACCTTAAAGTCACTCGCGTGTATTATTATGATTCTTTCTCTGGTGTTTGGGAGACTATTGGTTTTGTTCTGAGTTTTGATCCTCGTCCTTCGGCATTGTATATTATATTGCTTGCGTGGTTGTTTCCACCTGTTGGTGAAGTGCTAGCTCCCGCTTGGGGATGCCTTTATTCATTATATGTGTTGTACCCATTTGGGGCCAGTATTTACAAAGGAGACTCTGCCGAAATTTTCAGGAAAATATGATGTTTCTTTTAATTGTTTAATGCCATTTATTTTATTCAAACCACTTGCTTTAAAACAAGTTTTCCTTCACTTCTTTAAAATGGTTTAGATTTTCTCGGCTTTTGGCTTACTTGAATTAGGTGGGGTCCTATAGACTTCACATGATTCAAGTGCCAGTCATGTGCCATTTTGCGTCGTGACAAAGTTGGTATCAGAGCACTATGTTTAACCTTGGTTCAAGTCTATGTTTGACTATGTGGAGTCTAGGGCGTATATATATATATTTGGAACCTAGGCTTGATCTTACGGAACTTAGACTTGGTCGAGGGGGTATAAGACCTGAACTTTTGTCGCATAGGTTGACTTTGGTTGATGGAGCAGGTGACTTAAGTAGAGTGACGTACCGTGTGTATGTTCCGCGGCATACTTACGATACGCTACTCCGCTTAAGAAACCTTAGGATGTACATTTCTTTGTACCGTATTCTATTCGTTCATTTGATCTATCCTCATCGATATCGGTTTGTGGTTCCTGCTACCACGGTTGCACGGGCAGAGAGAGCTGCGGCTAGAGTTGCGGTCAGCATGAGCTCGTCTTGGACGAGGACTGACCAGGATGTTTTCCGGTGACACACGATTGCATAGATGTGTCGTTTTATTGTGTTTTTCGCGACATGAGTGTTTTGATGGATTGTTTTTACTAATATTTCTCGAACGTGCATATCAGCACCAGAGGATTGGGCCACTGCTAGAGGCCGGCTAGAATGTGATGACCATTGACGTAGTGTCTATTTTGAGGATTGAGGCATTGTTTAGCGTGCGGACGAATGAGCCAGTTGTTGCTGTGTCTAACAAGATATCGCCCCAGATGTTTGAAGCTATTACAACACGAGTTTGTACTTAGGGATATGATAGAAGATCGCTAGTCACCCATGGAGGAATGACTAGGACATGTGGATCGTTTGCATACCCTGATGCGAGGTCATCAGATTGATTAATTTCAGTTAGAGAAGACCCCACATAGGCACGTGGAAAGTCGATAGAAAACAAACGAATGATGAGTATTCCTCCGACGAATTGGAAGAGTTTCCGAGGGCGTAGTTGGCCAGATACCTACCACAAGATATTGAGCTATCGAGTTCATAGTTTCGGAAGGGAGACTCCAGATATGAGTATAGCCGTTGTAGCGCAGTCCATACAGCTACGAAGAGACGAGTCCGAATCAGTCGACATTAGAGAAAAGTGGAGTAAGAGGTTCGTACGAGATCTTGACGAGATGACGTTCCACTCCGTTGACATCCAAGATGTGATACGCATGCAGAGGCGTTGAATATGAATATATCTTCCAGAAGAAGTCGTGATGAGTATGCAGCTGTTCCGGGACAAGAAATGGATTTAGTAAAGGGTGATAAATTCCAGGCAGCTCGGCAGAAACGAGATTTGGGAGAGACCCCGACATAATCTTTCTGGAATACTACACGAGAAGATTTAAACCCAGGATCGGTCGTATTATGCATACCCAGTAGGCCAGAGTTCGGCATCATCGACGAGAAATGTTATGAGTGACCATGATAATTGGCCAGAGGTCTTTAGAGGATGTGCCAGAGCGGAACTGTTTCCATCACCATTTCCATGATGGGCCGTTGAGCCGAGGAGTTATGTAACTGGCAAATCCGTAGTGAGAGACGAGAGCTTAAGGGCACAAGGCACCAGACCATGAACAGGAGGCAAGTAGATATCTTGCTCTGCTAGCTTTGGATGCACCGACACCTTCTCGACTTTGAAGGAAGGACATATCGACGACAGTGTTTATGATTTGCGACTTGGTGACTCCTATGTCACGTGTCCGTCATTTTGGGTTTCGGTGTTTTGATCAATTTATTTGCATGATTGAGATTTTGTGCACCACAGTTGCACTTGACTTCGATTGGATGTCGTTCGAGATGTTTGGTTTTGATTTCATGCCTATGGTATATATATATGTGATTTGACTTGTGCCTTCGGTGCAGTTTTCATGCACTTTTAGTACTTTGATTCGATTTTGTGCACGCTGATGCACGGGGTTGTGAGATTATATACTACGGTATACCTGATTTGGATTGAGCTTGTTGTATACCGTCGATTTCGATTGTGATATTCGATATTTGTTTTCGTGCACCTTGTTGTAACATTTTGAAAATCGTTTCGGTGAAATTTCGAAAAAATCGGTAAAATGAGGGGGTTTTCTGTAAAAAGTCAAAATACAAATATCTTATTATAAAAATTAAATATACATATTCTAGCTATGTAATTGCTATTTTTTGGTGTTTATTGAGCCTCTGGTGAAATTTCAAATTTTCTGAAAAAAATATTATTTTATTATTATTTTAAACCGTCACTAATACATTTAATTAGGGAAAATTACAAATTGGAATGAGTTGAAACAAATTTTGTGCATCATAAAACATTAAATAAAAATTTTTCATGTGGTTTTTGGAATGAAATCAATTGCCAAAACGGTTTAGAAATTATTGAAGAAAAAAGGCTTTTTTTTAGCGTAAATGGATGTTTGGGGTATTGTATTTATCATTTTTCATCACCCCACACCCGTGCCCACACCCACACACCCCCACTTACTCCTCCCCTTAGCCAAATTCAGCAGCCCTCACTTTTCCCCCACTTGGTTTGCAAAGGAAAAAGGAAATGAAGAAAAGAATAGAAAATGGATAAAGTAGTTAGACTTTTGACTTGCTTTGACCTTGACTTTGTCCCCCACCATTTTCTCTACCTCCCTCTCTCTCCTCACTCCCAATTCTGGCCGAAATTCTCAGCCCCCCCAACAGCAGCCCCTCCCTCCCTCTTCTCCTCTCATTTTCCATCAAAAAATTCACCCATTTCCATCAAAAATCAAAGCTAAAATGCAAATCAAAGCCCTACCCATTTTCTCTTATCTCTTTAAGCATGGATCTTGGTGCAAAGATTTCAATTTGGAGGTCTAGTTTCATGTTGATCTCATGATGGTTTTAAGGTATAAATCCTAACCTATTGTTCAATTGTTGGGTTAAATTCCTTAATGTATCTTATTAGGTGCTTAAATATGGTTTAATTGCAAGTTTGGAAATCTAAAGAGAAGAAGTTTGAATTGAAAAGTTAGGGTTTGTTGTGGAAATGAGTTGTGTTTGATTGTGCATGGTTTAGTGAAGTGGTTTAACATAATTAGTTTTGTAGAAAACTAATCTAGTTGTTAATTACAAGTTGTTACTTGAAAAATTGTGTTAATTTGCTAATTGCTTACTAGGTTTTTGAAATTTGTTAAATTCTTGGGATTAAAAATGTGATTAGGGTTTTCTTGGCTTCATTAACTTTATTAAGTGTGGTTTAATGCTTTGGATCATGCAAATCTAAGCTAGATTGTAGTTTGTGCATTTTTGCTTTGAAATTGTTAAAAAAGGGTATTTTTGTAAACTAGAATATTAGGATTTTTGGAATTTAATGAGATTAAATTCCGGAAATTGTTTATACGACTTATTTAAGATATTTAATAAGTATATTGGCCGCTACTTTCATTTAAACATCATGTTTTGTACAAAAACGGCGAATTGTGCTTGCTAGATTTTCGGAAAAACGACTTTTTAAGTGAAATTGGGGTTTTTGGGAATTTTAAGCTATTTTATATTATAATTAGTGCTTGTAATTGTGTAAATGAGTGTGATTGGATTTTTCTCGATGGTTTGACGTTTGTACATCGACATCGAGGGTTGGTTTTACTATTCTTGCATGCGTAGGCGATAGGTTTGGACCTATGCGTGATACGCGTGCCGATTTGATTTTCGTATGCCGTTTCGATCTCGAATTTAGTTTTAATGCGTTATGATATGTAGGTACCCCACGGGGACTTCGAGACGACAAGAAAGCGCGTGGCGACGTCGGCACCGGCGAGCGAGGACCAGGTGAGTAGATTTATATCTACGGGGAGAAGTCGGGTGGATGGCGTATAGCACCCCCGCAGTTCGTGGTGATGTATACGAATACGTATACACACACAAATATATATTCTGACTATAATTTGTTTGATATTATCGATGATATAGATATTTGGTGTTCTTGGATGATTTAGTGTCGCGAAACCCTAGAGTAGTGGTCGCACCACACATGCACACACACACCCATACTTGCATACTTTCTTCTTTCATTTGCGCTTATACGAGATTATATAGTTATGTGTTCACATGGGTATGGGACTATGTGTTCACATACGGATTGAGGATGATAGTACTTGGGATTTTTGATGAGTCGATGAGATTTGATTTGAGGCCGTGAGATCGGTGATATAGCAGGGTTCGTATCTTAGATACGACATGACGTTGTAGCGGGTCCTTGACGTAGTGTTTCACACACGTCCATGCATACGTAGGCGGTATCAGTATGGTACTAGACGTAGATCAGTACCCCGATCATGATATTTGATAAAGAGGATACCAGGTGAATAGTATGATGAATGTGATATTGACCCGTACCCAGATTGGGATGCCGTACGACGGATTTACGTACGAGCTATATTGATGATTGATCCGCACTCTTGACTTGGGATGCCTGATTATAGATATGGTATCGGATATGATATTATTGAGGCGAGATCACCGACTATACATATACAGGTATGTATATGTATCGACTCAGATGATAGGCGGTTTCCTTACCTGTAGTTCAGCTTGTAGTTCAGCCGTATAGTTTAGTGTAGTTGTTAGATTAGATTAGACTTCTTACCTATTTCAAAAACTAACGAATCATGGGCATTTTTAAAGACAGCTCAAGGGAATCTAAGGATATTTCAAAAACGACGTATCTTTTCATAAAAAAAACACCGTAGCCCCTATTTTCAAAACCCCATGATTCGTGTTATTTCAAAAGGCACCATTTGTAGGACTTATATTAGATTATTGCAGATTAGTTATCGTTGTGTCTAGTATTCAGCTCCCGCACACTATTGCTGTTCGCTCTGCCTCGCATATTTATTTTGCTGCATATTCCATTATTGATATCATGCTGTTAGGACACCAGCACCATTACCGATGATGCGTATGTACCACGTACACCTACTTGCCGGCTCACACACATCTTCATCGGTAATTGCCATGTCACGTACACTTTAGAGAATATAATTGCTTGACTTAGATTGTTAGCTAGTAGTGTTGACATGATATTAGTGTACTTCCCTTATATGCCATATTAGACATTGTAGTTATTACCTACCACTTCATGCATACTGTTATTCAGTTGTTCATGCCTAGTTCATTATCATTGACATATGCACTTGTGATGATTTCTTGAGATTTATGATATTTCTGGATTTCGGGGAAAGCCGCAAAATTTACAACTTATGATCTTTTAAAATATAAAATGTTGCGGTTTTCTAGTGATGTAAAGTGTCGTCCACCATGAGTTTGCTGTGGTTTTGGAGATCCGTGTCGAGGAGTGGAGGAACCGTCACGGGTACATGGTGGGCCCGGTATGGTACCCCGGGGCAAGAGGAATGTGGTGTTGACGTTGAGCCTGGCTGGGGAGCACTACCTACCGGTGATATTACCCGACGCGTCGGATATCCGGAGGATACCGTCGTGGTCTTGAGATGGATGGTAGGGGCCGGTCTGGACTGACGGCGCCCTAGATATTGAGATTGAGACATTGATATTTCGAGACAGTGAGATTTATGTTTTGTGTCGATGCTAGACACTGTTGACACTGATTTTAATTATGATACCTCAGTTTAAAATATGAAGGAAATCTCATTAATTTATGAAAACAGTTTCTTCATTTACATGTATTCTGTTTTCATGCATTCATACCTCATTCATATGATATATTGCTACCTGAGGCACTGACACGGGCACATGAGTTTACACTCGGGTTAGATATTTACCCTAGCCATTGTTATAGGCTGCATGTTATTTATATTTGAGGATATATTATGATCATTGACCTAGGATTGCGTTATTTATGCGATTTCTGTGCGTAGATGTTTTTCTATTCACGAGTTGGCAACTCACCCCCGTTGTGCCCCAGTTTCTTGCAGGTTGCCGTACAGGTTCATTACGGCTTTGCGGGCATAGTTTCATTCGGGTGATTTGCTAGTAGGTGGGTTTACTGTATCATACCCCTATTATTTATCTTGTATATCGTTATTCTGTTGTATCTAGAATTCCATCAACCAAACATGTATTTTTTTGAGATAGAGACCAGTGTTGGTTATTCTTTCGACCTTAGAGTCGCTCGTTATTTTTCTGGTGGTTTTGAGTTTCCTTTTGAGTTTTGATCCTCGCCGTTGGCGTTGTATATTATATTGTTTGTGTGGTTGTGACCGTCGATTGACGAAGAGCTAGCTCCCGCTTGGGGATGCCCTTTTCTTGATTTCGTATACTATTCATGTTGTATCCCGTTTGGGGGCCAGTATTTACAAAGGAGACTCTGCCGAAATTTTCAGTAAATTTTTGATGTTTTAAAAACCGCATAATTCGGCTTATGCTATTGAAATTACTTGCTTTAAGTTGTTTTTCCTGCACTCTACTATATTCTTGGTTTGGATTTCTGGGTTTTCGGTTTACTTAGATTACGTACGCCTCGAGACGTTCGTAGTTTAAGTGCCGGTCATGTTCCGTACTTTCGGGTCGTGACAAAGTTGGTATCAGAGCGTTAGGTTTTAACCTTCGGAGCGTAGGATGACCCTTGGTTGATGGAATAGGTGACTAAAGTAGAGTGACGTACCGTGGGTATGTTCCGCGGCATATTCACGATACGCTACTCCACTTAAGAAGCCTTAGGATGTACATTTCTTTGTTCAGTATTATGTTCTTTCCGATCTAGCCTCATCGGTACCAGTTTGGTTTTGCTGCTACGGTTACGGCAGGGAGAGCTACGGCTAGAGTTGCGGTCAGCACAAGCTCGTCACGAACGAGGACTGACCAGGGCGAAATTCCGGCGACACGATTGCAGAGATGTGTCTTCTTACCGTGTTTCCGCGCCACGAGCGTTTGGCGGATCGCCCTTATGAGGTTACTTGGAGGTGCTGGTCGACACTAGAGAATTGGGCCGATGATGGAGGCCAGCCAGATTTTGATGACAGTTGGTATGTTGCTTACTCCTGATGATTGAGGCACTGTTCAGCATGCAGACGAGCAAGCCAGTGGTTGCTGCGAGCGACGAGATATCGCCCCATATGTTGGAGCTATTGCAGGGCGAGTTGTACGAATAGATGACAGAAGGTCGCTAGTCACCCGATGATGAATGACTAGGACAGGTGGTTCGTTCGCTACCCCGATGCGAGGTCATCAGATAGATTGATTCCAGCTAGAGACGACTTCACGCGGAGACGTTGGGAGTCGACAGAGACGATCGAATGTCAGAAACCTATTTATCCAAGTTTAAAGTAGTCGGAAAGACATGCAGGCAATTCTATGGTCCCTCTAGAAGAATGAAACCCTAACTCGACTTAATGACCGTGTGAAAGCCCTTGAACCTTAGGGTTTGCGGCAGTTCTGCGGCGCCATTAGTGAGGCTTGGGTTTGCCCTTCTACGGCTGGACCACCGATGCTGTGGTATGTACTCGATACTATTAAACTGTGCCCAAGATGTTGAGCTCTTGGGGGATTATGAGGTTTTGACGACTCGATCGGATGGCTCGACTCAATTCGGATGCTAGGTGGTGAGATGCATTTCTTGGGAGACTCCCGATACGAGGATAGCCGTTGGAGCTCAGTCCATGCAGCCGCGACAAGACGAGTCCAAAGCAGACGACATTAGAGAAAAGTGGAGTAAGAGGTTCGCACCAGATCTAGATGAGATGGTGTTCCACTCCGCCGACATCAGAGAGGCGATGCGCATGCCGAGGCATGGTACTTGGACTTACCTTCCAGAAGGAGTCGCGATGAGTATGCAGTCGTTCCAGAGCAAGATGCAGATATAGGAAAGGACAACGACTTCCGGACAGTTGGCAGAGACGAGACATGGAAGAGACCGTGAGCAGGATTCCTTCCAGGACACTGCTGCAATGATACTTGCACCCAGGATCAGATGTGTCACGTACATTCAGAGAGCCAGAGGCCGACGCCAGTGATATGCTGTCTTACGAGTGGTCGCGATGATTGACCAAGAGATGACCAGAGAAGTGCCAGAACGGAATCGTCCCCGTTAGCACACCTGACAGGGCCGATGAGCCGATGGACCGAAAGATTGGTAATTCACAGTGAAGACCTTGACCCAGGAGTGGTCATGGTTACGCACACCAGCAGGACAGAGTTCATGATCATCGACGAGACGTCCCACTAGTGACCACGACAGTTGGCCGAGATTCTTAGAGGATGCACTTGAGCGGTACTATTCCGCCATTATTGATTACGATGTTTTGGGTGATTTATTCGTATGATTTGATTTTGATGATTGAGGATTTACGACCTTTGCACAGTGTTGCACTTGATATCGTTTTCGTGCTTTAGTTTCACATGTTTGTGATATTACGGTTTTAAACAGTTGAGTTGGTTTTGTGCGTATGCATGCACACGATTTCGTTCCTGCACTCGGTATAGTTTATATATGCTTGCAGTGCAGTGATACGCCTTATGTGCACTTAGATGCACTGGACTTCGATTTCGATTATGATACTCGATATTTGTTTTGTGCACCTTGTGCACCTGATTGATTTTGCGCACGTTCGGCGCTTGATATTGGATTTCATGATTTCGTGCGCGATGGATGCACCTGATTTGGATTTTCGCGCATGTTGAGCGCATGTCTTGAGATGCGATTTTGGTGCACACCAGATGCACTAAATTGAGATTTTTCGTGCATGTCAGATGCACCTGATTTTGCCGTCAGGCACACATGTTGCCTACGACAGATGTTTCGTGCACACCCGATGCACTTAGATGTTGTTTCTGTGCGCATGTATGGCACATTCATGGATTTTGATTTCCGTGCGCACCAGACGCACGTAGTATTCATGTGCATATTTTGGGATTGATTTCTTATAGAGTAGTACGTTTTTATGATATTGCTATGTGTTTTCGTACTGAGCAGGACTAGTCAGAGGACAGTACCTGAATATATTTGGCATGCATTGATAGTTATTGAAGGGATTTCCAAAAAGCGAGCTATAGCCTCAGTATTTACCTACGTGTCTGATATGACACGAAATGTTTAAAACAAGGAGACCCTTCTAAATTGTTTCCAAAACGGCGGAACGTACATTTCAAACAAAGGTATATATGTATATAGTTATTTCCTTATGATAGACGTCCGCCACTGTGCAGTGTTATACGCGTGCACAGCGACTTAAAGAGATTTGGCATGCATTTCCTTCAGATACTTACATATATAGATTCGATATTTACATGTATAGTTTCGAGTTATATCATATTGGTTTTGATTTGGATTTGGCATTGATGTCTTCTCCATGACTCCGATGATTGCGGGATGCTTGACGGAGTTTTGATTTGAGTTATATGCTCATTTTTCATGCGCGTGCGCTGCGCTACGATTTGTTTTATGTAGTTACAATTTCGGAGCCCCGACGACTTGATGGTTTTTCTTAGATGTTTTAGTATTTGGGGGAGTTGAATTTAAATTCGGGGACCGAATTTCTTTAAGGGGGTAAGATTGTAACGTTTTGAAAATCGTTTCGGTGAAATTTCAAAAAAATCGGTAAAATGAGGGGGTTTTCTGTAAAAAGTCAAAATACAAATATCTTATTATAAAAATTAAATATACATATTCTAGCTATGTAATTGCTAGTTTTTGGTGTTTATTGAGCCGCTGGTGAAATTTCAAATTTTCTGAAAAAAATATTATTTTATTATTATTTTAAACCGTCATTAATACATTTAATTAGGGAAAATTACAAATTGGAATGAGTTGAAACAAATTTTGTGCATCATAAAACATTAAATAAAAATTTGTCATATGGTTTTTGGAACGAAATCAATTGCCAAAACGGTTTAGAAATTATTGAAGAAAAAAGGCTTTTTTTTAGCGTAAATGGATGTTTGGGGTATTGTATTTATCATTTTTCATCACCCCACACCCGTGCCCACACCCACACACCCCCACTTACTCCTCCCCTTAGCCAAATTCAGCATCCCTCACTTTTCCCCCACTTGGTTTGCAAAGGAAAAAGGAAATGAAGAAAAGAATAGAAAATGGATAAAGTAGTTAGACTTTTGACTTGCTTTGACCTTGACTTTGTCCCCCACCATTTTCTCTACCTCCCTCTCTCTTCTCACTCCCAATTCTGGCCGAAATTCTCAGCCCCCCAACAGCAGCCCCTCCCTCCCTCTTCTCCTCTCATTTTCCATCAAAAAATTCACCCATTTCCATCAAAAATCAAAGCTAAAATGCAAATCAAAGCCCTACCCATTTTCTCTTATCTCTTTAAGCATGGATCTTGGTGCAAAGATTTCAATTTGGAGGTCTAGTTTCATGTTGATCTCATGATGGTTTTAAGGTATAAATCCTAACCTATTGTTCAATTGTTGGGTTAAATTCCTTAATGTATCTTATTAGGTGCTTAAATATGGTTTAATTGCAAGTTTGGAAATCTAAAGAGAAGAAGTTTGAATTGAAAAGTTAGGGTTTGTTGTGGAAATGAGTTGTGTTTGATTGTGCATGGTTTAGTGAAGTGGTTTAACATAATTAGTTTTGTAGAAAACTAATCTAGTTGTTAATTACAAGTTGTTACTTGAAAAATTGTGTTAATTTGCTAATTGCTTACTAGGTTTTTGAAATTTGTTAAATTCTTGGGATTAAAAATGTGATTAGGGTTTTCTTGGCTTCATTAACTTTATTAAGTGTGGTTTAATGCTTTGGATCATGCAAATCTAAGCTAGATTGTAGTTTGTGCATTTTTGCTTTGAAATTGTTAAAAAAGGGTATTTTTGTAAACTAGAATATTAGGATTTTTGGAATTTAATGAGATTAAATTCCGGAAATTGTTTATACGACTTATTTAAGATATTTAATAAGTATATTGGCCGCTACTTTCATTTAAACATCATGTTTTGTACAAAAACGGCGAATTGTGCTTGCTAGATTTTCGGAAAAACGACTTTTTAAGTGAAATTGGGGTTTTTGGGAATTTTAAGCTATTTTATATTATAATTAGTGCTTGTAATTGTGTAAATGAGTGTGATTGGATTTTTCTCGATGGTTTGACGTTTGTACATCGACATCGAGGGTTGGTTTTACTATTCTTGCATGCGTAGGCGATAGGTTTGGACCTATGCGTGATACGCGTGCCGATTTGATTTTCGTATGCCGTTTCGATCTCGAATTTAGTTTTAATGTGTTATGATATGTAGGTACCCCACGGGGACTTCGAGACGACAAGCAAGCGCGTGGCGACGTCGGCACCGGCGAGCGAGGACCAGGTGAGTAGATTTATATCTACGGGGAGAAGTCGGGTGGATGGCGTATAGCACCCCCGCAGTTCGTGGTGATGTATACGAATACGTATACACACACAAATATATATTCTGACTATAATTTGTTTGATATTATCGATGATATAGATATTTGGTGTTCTTGGATGATTTAGTGTCGCGAAACCCTAGAGTAGTGGTCGCACCACACATGCACACACACACCCATACTTGCATACTTTCTTCTTTCATTTGCGCTTATACGGGATTATATAGTTATGTGTTCATATGGGTATGGGACTATGTGTTCACATACGGATTGAGGATGATAGTACTTGGGATTTTTGATGAGTCGATGAGATTTGATTTGAGGCCGTGAGATCGGTGATATAGCAGGGTTCGTATCTTAGATACGACATGACGTTGTAGCGGGTCCTTGACGTAGTGTTTCACACACGTCCATGCATACGTAGGCGGTATCAGTATGGTACTAGACGTAGATCAGTACCCCGATCATGATATTTGATAAAGAGGATACCAGGTGAATAGTATGATGAATGTGATATTGACCCGTACCCAGATTGGGATGCCGTACGACGGATTTACGTACGAGCTATATTGATGATTGATCCGCACTCTTGACTTGGGATGCCTGATTATAGATATGGTATCGGATATGATATTATTGAGGCGAGATCACCGACTATACATATACAGGTATGTATATGTATCGACTCAGATGATAGGCGGTTTCCTTACCTGTAGTTCATCTTGTAGTTCAGCCGTATAGTTTAGTGTAGTTGTTAGATTAGATTAGACTTCTTACCTATTTCAAAAACTAACGAATCGTGGGCATTTTTAAAGACAGCTCAAGGGAATCTACGGATATTTCAAAAACGACGTATCTTTTCATAAAAAAAACACCGTAGCCCCTATTTTCAAAACCCCATGATTCGTGTTATTTCAAAAGGCACCATTTGTAGGACTTATATTAGATTATTGCAGATTAGTTATCGTTGTGTCTAGTATTCAGCTCCCGCACACTATTGCTGTTCGCTCTGCCTCGCATATTTATTTTGCTGCATATTCCATTATTGATATCATGCTGTTAGGACACCAGCACCATTACCGATGATGCGTATGTACCAAGTACACCTACTTGCCGGCTCACACACATCTTCATCGGTAATTGCCATGTCACGTACACTTTAGAGAATATAATTGCTTGACTTAGATTGTTAGCTAGTAGTGTTGACATGATATTAGTGTACTTCCCTTATATGCCATATTAGACATTGTAGTTATTACCTACCACTTCATGCATACTGTTATTCAGTTGTTCATGCCTAGTTCATTATCATTGACATATGCACTTGTGATGATTTCTTGAGATTTATGATATTTCTGGATTTCGGGGAAAGCCGCAAAATTTACAACTTATGATCTTTTAAAATATAAAATGTTGCGGTTTTCTAGTGATGTAAAGTGTCGTCCACCATGAGTTTGCTGTGGTTTTGGAGATCCGTGTCGAGGAGTGGAGGAACCGTCACGGGTACATGGTGGGTCCGGTATGGTATCCCGGGGCAAGAGGAATGTGGTGTTGACGTTGAGCCTGGCTGGGGAGCACTACCTACCGGTGATATTACCCGACGCGTCGGATATCCGGAGGATACCGTCGTGGTCTTGAGATGGATGGTAGGGGCCGGTCTGGACTGACGGCGTCCTAGATATTGAGATTGAGACATTGATATTTCGAGACAGTGAGATTTATGTTTTGTGTCGATGCTAGACACTGTTGACACTGATTTTAATTATGATACCTCAGTTTAAAATATGAAGGAAATCTCACTAATTTATGAAAACAGTTTCTTCATTTACATGTATTCTGTTTTCATGCATTCATACCTCATTCATATGATATATTGCTACCTGAGGCACTGACACGGGCACATGAGTTTACACTCGGGTTAGATATTTACCCTAGCCATTGTTATAGGCTGCATGTTATTTATATTTGAGGATATATTATGATCATTGACCTAGGATTGCGTTATTTATGCGATTTCTGTGTGTAGATGTTTTTCTATTCACGAGTTGGCAACTCACCCCCGTTGTGCCCCAGTTTCTTGCAGGTTGCCGTACAGGTTCATTACGGCTTTGCGGGCATAGTTTCATTCGGGTGATTTGCTAGTAGGTGGGTTTACTGTATCATACCCCTATTATTTATCTTGTATATCATTATTCTGTTGTATCTAGAATTCCATCAACCAAACATGTATTTTTTTGAGATAGAGACCAGTGTTGGTTATTCTTTCGACCTTAGAGTCGCTCGTTATTTTTCTGGTGGTTTTGAGTTTCCTTTTGAGTTTTGATCCTCGCCGTTGGCGTTGTATATTATATTGTTTGTGTGGTTGTGACCGTCGATTGACGAAGAGCTAGCTCCCGCTTGGGGATGCCCTTTTCTTGATTTCGTATACTATTCATGTTGTATCCCGTTTGGGGGCCAGTATTTACAAAGGAGACTCTGCCGAAATTTTCAGTAAATTTTTGATGTTTTAAAAACCGCATAATTCGGCTTATGCTATTGAAATTACTTGCTTTAAGTTGTTTTTCCTGCACTCTACTATTTTCTTGGTTTGGATTTCTGGGTTTTCGGTTTACTTAGATTACGTACGCCTCGAGACGTTCGTAGTTTAAGTGCTGGTCATGTTCCGTACTTTCGGGTCGTGACACTTGTGCATTTGAGTTGGATTCTTGCGCATGCTTGGCGCGCTTGATGCGATTTTGGTGCACACCAGATGCACTAAATCGGGATTCTTCATGCATATCAGATGCACCTAATATTGCTATCAGGCACACCCGTTGCCTTTGACAGGTGTTTTCGTGCACACCCGTTGCACTTAGATTTTGTTTCTGTGAACATGTATGGCACATTCATTGATTTCGATTTCTGTGCGCACCAGACGCACGTGGCATTGTTACATATACTATTGAGTATGATTTCTTTGAGCAGTACGTTTTTATGATAATTACTATTTGGTTTAGTAACCGAGCAGGACTGTTCTGAGAACAGTACATAGGTGTTTTTGCATACATCGATAGTTATCGAATAGATTTCCAAAAAGGATCTACTGTATCAATATTTTTCCTATGTGTCCGAGATGACACGAAACATTTTACAAAGGAAACACTTCTAAATTATTTTCAAGACGGCGGGACGTGTATGTTAAACAAAGGATATATATATATATATATATATATATAGTTATTTTCTTACAATAAACGTCCGCTACTTGTGTCGTGATACGCACATCACACAGTGATTTGAAGAAGGTTTGGCATGCATTTCTTTTCAGATGTTTTGACGAGTTTACAACGATGCGTACTATCTACGTGTTATAGTTTTGATGTATATCATGTTGGTTTTCGTACTGGACTTTGACATTGGTATCTTCACCATAACTCCGATGATTGCGGGATACTTGACGGAGTTTTGATTTTGAGTTATATACTCGTTCTTCATGCGCATGCATTGCGCTGAGATGCGTTTTAAGTATTGTTGATTTCGGAGCCCCGACGACTTGATCATTTTACTGAAATGCTTTAGTATTTGAAGGGTTTAAATTTCAATTCGGGGACCGAATTTATTTAAGGGGGGAAGACTGTAACATTTCAGAAAAATAAGATATTATTTTTGGGAATTTATATAATGGAATAATAAATATTAGAGATATTTTAAAGTATGGAGACTGGTTTTAAATGATATGGTATAATTAAATACCGATAGATTGGAAAAATATTGGAAAATTACATTTGAATGTTGATTTTGAAAGAATGTTATATGATTTAGACATTTTATTAATTTTATACAATTAATTATATACAAGTTTATTTCTAAACTTGATTAATGTTCACTAATCATGCATTAACCTTAATCATGTATATGCTTGTGTCATGCACCATAGCATGTTACCTACACTTGTTGCATTACTTTATCATGAATCATGTCTTTGTTTTATAAATGTTGGGTTTCAAAATGGTTTAAGGTTTTGTTTTAGAAAAGAAAAGAAAAAGGAAAAGAAAAAGGAAATAGATTAAAGAAAGAAGTATGGGCAAGAGAGAGAGGGTGATGGGTCATCTTGGACATGGCTCATTGTTTATTCATTCAATCTTCATCTTTGTTTTCTCTCCTCTTCTTTCATGGCTGCCCTCTTCCCTCCACCACCTCAACCCCTTCACAACACCACCAAAACTACATCAAAACCTTGCACCCTCTTCACAAATTTCATGCACAAGCTCACTGCAAGCATGGTGGATCAAGAAAGTTGGGATTTTGAGCACTTGGGGTTTCTTGAGTTACCAAATGAGGTATTCCTTTCACATTAAGTGTAGTATTTGATTTTCTTTAGCTTCCATTTTAGTTTAGAATCGATTTAGTGAGGTTTAGTGATCTTGGAAAATTCCAAGATGAAGTTTAAGGAATTCTTGAGTTGTAAGGGTGCAATTGAGAGTATTTGGTGACTACAAACTCCTTTAGTGATAATCTTATAGACCAAAACAGAAACAAAACCAAAACTGGAGATTAGATATTTGAAATGTCGGTTTTGTGAGAATTTGTGACTGCATGGAATCTGGAGCGACCTGAGGTCTTTACTAGAAAAACTAGCAACACCATTAACATATATTGAGCACTAGGAGACCACCCTGCAAGTATGAACCCAATCAAAAAAGTCTGGGCCAATCTGGCCAGATTTTAGGGTAATGTGGCCGGCCTCATTATGGGCATTAGTGTCTATGTTTGGTCTGTAGCTCGCATACCCCCTATACAACTCCACTGTACTGCTAGTTTAGCCTAATTTTACTTGAACCAAAATCTGGAGCAAGTTTTCATGAGTTGCTGTATTGTTTTTGTAACTTTCCATGACTTGAAGTTTTGATATTGTGTTTTGTATCGGTCACTTGACGTTTGTACGTCGATATCGGGAGTTGTTTGGTTCTTTTGCATGCGTAGACCATATGTTTTAACCTATATGTGATTCGTGTGCCTTTTTGGTTTTCGTGCGCGATTTCTGTTTACGATGTTATGTGTATATATATGTAGTTACCCTCATGTGGACTTTGAACAACAAGGATGAGCGTGGTGGTATCGACTTCGGCAAGTAAGGATCAATGTGAGTAGATGTATATCTATAGGGGAAGTCGGGTGGATGGCGTATAGCACCCCCGCAGTTTCGCAGTGTAGCATACGAACATGTTATATTTATATAAATATATGTATTGTGAGACGTAAATAATTAGCAGGGAAGGGTTTAGGAGATCATGGGTTAGTATTAGCGTATTTGAAAGAAAGTGTTTTTAGTTAACTTCTTAGTCGCGAACCCTAGAGTATAGGTTGACACACACACACACATGCACACACGTGATATGTTTTTAGTGTATATGGTTATATATATATGTGTGTGTGTGTGTGTGTGTGTGTGGATGTGTTAATATATATATATAGACACACACACACACATATACATATACGTATACACGGGTGATGAGGATAGTATATGATACTCGGAGGAGAGTCGATATGATCGGGCATGATGCCGTGAGATCGGTTATGAGATTTGGGTTGTGTTATGATATACGGCATGATATTAGTGGATTGATGGGCGATGTGTTTTCGTACACACGCGGATATATGTTGATGGTATCGGAATGTACTAGACCTTAGATCAGTACCCTATTTCATGATATTATGACGATGATACCATATGTATAATGACATAAATGTGATATTTGACCCGTACCCCGATTTTGGGATGCCGTACGATGAATTTTACCGTACGAAGTATAAATATGATGATTGATCTGCACTCTTGACTCGAGGATGTCGTATTATATATTTTATTGTACGTGACGCTATTGAGGCGGGATCGCCGACTACTAGATATATCGACTCGGACTTTAGGTGGTTTTTCCTTACCCCTTTCGATTAATCTCTTAGCTTCGTTCTGTAGTTTACTTGGTAGATGTTAGACTAGGCTTGAGTCATACCTATTTTCAAAACTAACGAATCGCGAGTATTTTCAAAGACAACCCGTGGGATATTACGGAGTTTTCAAAGGATGTACATTTTCATACAAACACCGTATCCCCTATTTTCTAAAAATCACGATTTGTGCTATTTCAAATGCCAAGACCGTATGACTCGTATATAGAAATGTATATTATTCATTGTTGCGTTTATTATTCACTTTCTGTATATTCTTGCTGTTCGCATCGCATTGCATGCTTAAATGTGTTCTCGTTATTTATTATGAAACCCTGCTGTTAGGACAACGGTACTATTACCGATGATGCGTATGCTCCATGTACACTTGCTTTGCCGGCTCAAACACTGTTGGCTATAGTGCCCTCAAGGCAATGATCATAGTCGCAGACATGTGATCATGATGATTGAGGGAGGGCCTATACCGATAAAACAGTCTTACTCGAGATGATAGTATGCTATCTGGTTTGTCTTTATCATCATGTACATGTTGATAGAGCCCATAGGATTCTTGCTTGACTACCAGCATTGTGATGGCGATCACATACGTGGGAGCTGGGGGTCTATAAGCACATCCTTAAATGTCCCTAGTCGTGGGAGTATCGAAACTGGGCATCGATACTCCAGTATAGACTGGTGTATACTTATCTAGACCCTGATGAGGGGTGGTGGCCGGTCTCACAAGCCATTGGTGTTAGTTGTTCACCTAAGATAGTATACAGGTGCTCATTGGGTTATGAGTACACTGGACGGACTCGCCGGGAACATGCTAATTGGTATTATACCTATAGTCAGATAGCAGTTCCTTGGTGACATGTGTACAGGTTAGTCTGTCGACCTGAGATCATCATTTGTCTCGTGTGAGTTCCCATTGTGCTTTGATTACTACCTTACCACGGCTCAAAGGAGTCGTGCAAATAGGTTTTAGTTGGGTACAGTCCCGAGCCACATGGAGGCAGTAAGTAGATCGTCGGGGATTCGTCTCTCCCAGTATTGGGGGTTGATGTTGCGCAGTGCACGGGTGGCCATCACTAGAAATCCTCGGCCGGGGTATGTGAGAATTACCGATCCAGGATCGATAGTTTCTCGGGTAGTGATGGGTTTCATACCGACACGAATTATCGCGTTGTTAGGGGTCTGACTTTATCCACCCCCTAGACCCGATATGCGATACTCTTAGAAGAACAGACCGGACTGTACGGATATTGTCACTGACAGGCTCAGTAGCGGTTTGGATGAGTTTGCTCGTCGGCCTTCCTTTCGCTCAATACCTGGGTAGCCGTTACGTACAGCTAGTGCCGCTGACGTGCTTGTGGTTAAACCCACTGCCAGAGTATTGATGAGTCTTTAGAGTCCCCCACAGAGGGTTTTCTCGGTTCAGGCGATATGGTGTAGGCGATGTATGTTGATAGATACAGGTGTCCGATTAAATATGTGCACGGACTGCACAGACTTTAATCGGACGGTTGATAATACTAGCGTCTTAGGATTAAGCCAGATTGTTAAATCAAGTTTTGATTTAATAATTTACATATGTATATATATATATATATGTATTCTAGTATTATAGCTCACTATTTATTTTCTCTCTTTGGCTATTCGTATTTTCGTACGAATACGCGTATGTGTATTTCGATACATGTACCGGGAAGCATTCCGTATTTATACGGAATGGCTTCTAGAAGATTTGCCACCTCATTATTGATTTTCCATTTTAGAAAAATCATTTGGTTTATGATGAGGTGGAAAGGTGACAAAGCATGGATCTTGCATATGTAGTGATTGGTATGGGCTTGTTAATATTTTATTGCAAATTAGAAAAGGATTTTTGGGTATGCATTATTCTTGGGTGAGGAGAGGGGGGCCGGCCACTTTTTGGAGGGTGGAAATTTGCTTTCTCATTTTGATCATTTCATTTTGGGCTCTCTCTCTCTCTCTTGCTCACTCTCATTGATGCACATCCAAAAGACTTAACCAATTTTAGCTCATGCCATTCTTGCTTTCATCACCTCCACATCTTCCATGGTTGCTCTATGAGCATAATATTTTGAGAGAAAATTATGGTGAGACTATCCTATACCCCCACTCTCTACTACTAGTAATCCTAGAGAGTCGGTTGGTCCGCTTGGCAAACTTGGAGCTTGTGCCGTTTCCCTCGGGTGGATCATCGGAGATGAAGGAAGACCGGCGACCAAAGTCGATCCACATCACTTGGAGCTTGGAAATGGTTGAAGACTCAAAGGACTTGGTTCATTAGGTATAACCATTCTATCTCCTTTTGTTAGATTGCTAGTTTTAGTGTTTATGGGTTCGATCTTGTTTATCGGGTAATGGTAGCGCCGGGTTTTAGAAATTTTTGTTCCGCATTTGGCCACGGTTCGATGGCCGGGGTGCTCCCATAACCCAACAAACACATCATCATCAGTAATTTTCATGTCACGTACACATTAGAAAATACTATTTCATTGGTATAAATTGCTAGCTGGTAGTTTCGTTATAGTACTAGTACGCTTGCTTTCATATGCTAGTTTAGATATTGTATTTATTACTGAGATACTTCGTGCATTTATACGTTCATTTGTCATGAAATATTATGGGGCTTTATACTGGTAATTCACTGTTTATTTACTCTCGAGTTTGAGATTTTGGATTTTCTATGAGATTTCTGGATTTTGAGAAACCGCAAGTATTTATAAACCTATTTTCATTTCTAAAAATAGAAATTTGCGGTTTTCTCGTGATTTGAGTATTATGTGTGATATGGGCCGATCCTGATCATGCGGAGCCCATGGGCCGATCCTGTTCATGCGGAGCCCGAGATATTAAGATATTGGGATATTAAGATTTGATGATATGGGTCGATCCTGTTCATGCGGAGCCCGAGATATTGATATATTGAGATTTGATGATATGGGCCGATCCTGTTCATGCGGAGCCCATGGGCCGATCCTGTTCATGCGGAGCCCGAGATATTGAGATATTAAGATTTGATGATATGGGCCAGTCCGGATTGCCGGAGCTTGAGATATTGAGATATTGGGATTTATGTTTTGTATCGATGCTTGACACGGATTTTCTGATGATACTTCGGTTTTTATACAGAAATCTCACTGAGATAAGAAAACAGTTTTCTTATTCAAGATGTAATCTGTTTTCATTCTTAATGTATTCGTACATCATATATGTGATATGTTGCTACCTGAGGCACTGACACGAGCACTTGGTATTACACTTATGTATAGATGTTTACCCTTCCCATTATTAGATGCTTCGGATTATATATTGAGGATATTATTATTGTATGACTTAGGAGAGAGTCATACATGCGATTTCTGCTCGGTGATATTTTCTACTCACGAGTTGGCAACTCACCCCCGTTGTGCCAAAGTTTCTTGCAGGTTTTGCCGTACAGGTTTCGTTGCTGCTTGCTAGCACACTGCTTCCTTCCGGGTGATTGCTTTGGTAGGTGGGTTCACTTGCATCGTGACCACCATTGTATTTTATTTATATTTAGTTGTATCTAGTAAACTCCATCAACCAGACTTGTATTATTGATAGACTTAGAAGACCAGTGTATATTCTTTCGACCTTAGAGTCGCGCACTTGTATTATTATGATTCTTTCTCTGGTTTTCGGGAGACTATTGGTTTTATTCTGAGTTTTGATCCTCGTCCTTTGGCGTTGTATATTATATTGCTTGCGTGGTTGTTTCCACCTATTGGCGAAGAGCTAGCTCCCGCTTAGGGATGCCTTTATTCATTATATGTGCTGTACCCGTTTGGGGCTAGTATTTACAAAGGAGACTCTGTCGAAATTTTCGGGAAAATATGATGTTGCTTTTAAATGTTTAATGCCATTTATTTTATTCAAACCACTTGCTTTAAAACAAGTTTTTCTTCACTTCTTCTCTAAAATGGTTTAGATTTTCTGGGCTTTTGGCTTACTTGAATTAGGTAGGGTCCTATAGACTTCATATGATTTAAGTGCCAGTCACGTGCCATTTTGGGTCGTGACACTTTTTGCGTTAGGTGGCGGCAAAAAGTACGTACTTGTCGATCGGCACCTTCCAACTTGATCTTCATCTTCGAATTTGTCGATACACCAAATTTCATATGATTACAACACCATTTTACCGTTGATTTAGAAATGTAAAAAGTTCTATTGTCGGTAAATCGTTAATTTTGCACTCACTAAATCAATAGTGAAAAGGTGTTGGAATCACATGAAATTTTGTGTATCGACATATTAGACGATGAAGATCAGGATGGCCGATGACGATCGTCAAATAAAATGATGGAGGGCGTGATTTGTGCCGTCACCTAACGTAAAAAGCCTCATAGGGACTCTTTCCTCCATTATTCTTATATATATATATATATATATATAGAGAGAGAGAGAGAGAGAGAGAGAAAGAGAGAGAGAGGGAGAATAATAGAGGAAACGTGCCATGGGAGGGAATGTCCTCCTACGGCGTCGAATAAGTACACCCTCCACAACACATCTTAAATGATAAAGATGATGATGGTAGGTGCAGATCGTCGAATAAAATGATGGAGGGCATAGTTTTTTGACGCCACTTGACGAAAATTCCTCCTAGGATCTCTTTTCTATATTATTTTCGCACACACACACACATGAAGTTAATGGAGGAAAGAGGCCATAGGAGGGAATTTCCTCCTATGGCGTCGAAAAATACACCCTCACTCATTTTTTTCCGACGATCGGCACCCACCATCTTCATCGTTATCATCTGAGATGTTGGTACACCAAATTTCATATGATTCTACAACTTTTTCACCGTTGATTTAGTGAGTTCAAAATTGACGGTTTACCAACAATAGAACTTTTTACATTGCTAAATCAACGGTGAAAAGATTATAGAATCACATGAAATTTGGTGTACCCACATCTTATATGATAACGATGAAGTTGGTGGGTGCCGATCGACGGAAAAAATGAGGAAGGGTGTATTTTTTCGACGCCATAGGAGGAAATCCCCTCCTATGGCATCTTTCCTCCATTATTCTCCCCCCTATATATATATATATATATATATATATATATATATAGGGTTAATGGAGGAAAGGTGCCATAGGAGGGGAATTCCTCCTATGACGTTGGAAAAATGCACTCTCTGTGATTTTTTCCGACGATCGGTATACATCACCTCCATCTTTATTATCTAAGATATGGATACACCAAATTTCATGTGATTATACCATTTTTTCTCCGTTGATTTAGTTGGGGCAAAATTAATGGTTTGCCGACAATAGAACTTTTTACATTGCTAATTCAATGGTGAAAAAGTAGTGGAATCACATGAAATTTGGTGTATGCACATCTTAGATGATAACGATGATGATTGATCCCGATCGTCGGAAAAAATGGTGGGGGTTGTATTTTTTCGACGCCACAGGAGGAAATCCCCTCCTATGGCCTCTTTTCTCCATTATTCTCTCTCTCTCTCTCTCTCTATATATATATATAGTAAGGTTAGTAAGACAATCATAAACAGGATGGAACTTTATGAAATAAGATAACTTTAGAGTGAAAGCTTACATAAATTATTACAGTGAAGCGGATTCTGCTACAGTACAGAACACGGCATCAGTAATTCAAGGACAAAGCAAACCACTCTTACTTTTATGTTGAGTATCTTTATTCCTAAACTGTTGTATAAAACTTAGCATATAAAGTAATTATGGATTAGTTCAACAATAATGAAATGAATATAATTCATGAAATAGATAAATAAATAAATCGATCTCTAACCTGTTGGGTTAGACAAGAACTTAATCTCTGCCCTGAGAATAATGACTCCGCCTCTCGTGCATGCAACCAAGGTGTTAATCTTTCCTGTGATACAAAACCCTCTTATCGGAGTTCCCGGTGATGCATGGACGACCGGAGGTAAGATCCGGTTGACGACTTCAAATGCCCAATAATTTAATATGTATAATATATAGAATCTTGTATGGTTGAAATGAAGAAGAAAGTGTTTTCATGTTTTCTCTGTCTCTTTTATAAAAAAATCAAGCGCTATTTATAGCCCATAATTATGTTGATTCTCATTCCATGTGTACTAAATGTGAGGTTTAAAGCATTGGTAGTTTGCACGTACGATGCACGTGTCTATATTATGAACAACATATATACATCATATTGAATGCCTGTAAAAAAAAATTATCCTAAATATCACATGAAAATTTCTAAAGATATCTATGGTTTTTCTAAAAGTAAATTAAATGAATGCGGTTAATGGTATTTTTAGAATTGAGAAATATATGAGTTATACAAAATAACAAAGATATAAGCGCTTGTGTATAAATTTGTAAGGCAAATCTTTTTTTTTTTGCATTGGAGTATGAGAGAGAATGTGTAATGAATGAGAAAGAGAGAAAGATATGATTGACTTTTCATTTTCTTATTTTTGTTTTTTGTGGTGGATGAGCTTCACATCTCCAATTCTCAAGTTTGCTTATTGGAATTTTGTTATTTTTTCTATTTTTTATTTTGTGGATTAATGACATTATGTATGGACTTCTAGTTATAATAGTAAAGATAATCAATTTTCAATTAATATGTAAGTGCATATGTGCTCCTTACCGTGACAACTACGGCCATGCGGAATCAAAAACTTTAAAAACTTGAGCACAATACACTAAAATCTCATGACACAAGCCCAAACACTAAACCAAACAACACTAACTAGGAGTTTTAGCTACTCGGTCGGTATTACAACTTTTGTAGACTATCATTCGGATCTTGAAAAGTGGACTGCACAAGCTCCTTGAGTTGATGGAACGGGCTCTCAAAACCGATCTTCCGCGTCAAAGACGATCCACCCGAGGATGCCAATTCAAGCGATAGTTTCGTCCGAAGCAACTAAAGATCGAGTCTTGCTAAGACAAGATACTTAGAGTGGCGTAGTTTGTGAACAAAATGCTCTCTTTTAATCCTCAAAACTCAAGTGAAGAAATTGAGGAAGAAGAAGAAGAAGAAAATGGCTACTTGAGATATTTCCTCACTTGTGAAAAATATCAACCATCCTTTTCAAAATATCTCTCACTCTCCATACTTATCTCTCCATCTCATAAGCCCACACACTTCTTTATTAAATGAGAAGAGATGAGGAAGAGAGTGTAGCCACCTCACTAGTATACATACACACACACTTATAAATAAATACAAATTCATGTATATAAACAAGTATACTCAAACCCGTATAAATACGTATACCGTATAAAATACAAATACCGTATTTATACCGAAGAAACAAAATACGCGTATTCATATTTAGAAAGAAATGCATGTATTTGTATCAAAGCACAAATACCCGTATTTATACAAATACATGTATTTGTATAAATACCGTATTCGTGTTAAAATACAAATACTCAAAAAAGAGCAATATAATACTAGCATCAAAACTAACTGTCTTTCAAACCTGCCGTCATGCCCCCCTTCCCAGCATACGGAGATGGAGACGTGGCAGGCACACGACGTATTTACTCAGAAATAAATATGTTTAGCGTAATTAAGCAATATATATAAAATCTATAAGAAATGACAAGAGATAAAATGAACAACAACTTTTATTAACATTCATCTTTACAATACACTGCTTTGAAAAGGAAAGTATAATGATATAAAGAAATGCCTAAACAGTGGCATACCAAAAGAAAAGTAAGTACAAGAAGCTAGAAATTCTGCTGCTCGGTGAACTGGTTCATTTCCTCCTGGCTACGCTCGATCTCGAGAGAGGCCGGTCCTCCTGACGAACATTCCAAATAAAGAAAATACAGGAATGTTGTCAGCGAACTAGCGCTCGGTAAGTCCCAAAAGAAAGAAAGAATATAGTAAGTATTGAGAATTGAACTATTAAGGTGTACAGGTATAAGATTGCTATTCTAATGTAGTTGTTTGTAGCTTGGTACCAAAGGTATTAGTGTATACGAGAGACGTCCATATTTCCCCATGGACTATGATAACATGTAGTACAAGTCCCCGTCAAAACCCACGGGACAACGACACGAGAGTTCATGTAGGTGTCTTTTAGTGATCATCTCGTTCCACTTTTAATACATTCCGTACCAATTTACCCCGTTAACCCCGTAATGTATTGTATAGATTATATGGCTTGCCGAGACCATGGATACAAGTTGTTCAAATAGTCAGGTTCAGGATGTAAGCTTGTAGTCATGTCAAGTTATAGCTATGGTTCGGTCAAGTCAAGTCTTGTATTCAAGTTTGATATTCAAGTTCATGTTCAAGTATATATGTTAGAGCTTGGATTCATATTTAAATTAGATTCTGGTTTGAGTTTGAATTCAAACTTGATTGAGACTCAGACTTAAGTCAGACACTTATAACTGATTTGGATCCTGAATTAGGTTCGGGAGTTATCGGTAACTGCTGCGCATGAACTGCAGAATTTGTGTCTTTTTCCAAGACAATTACCATTGATAACACTGTTAAGTTTTTTTCTACCTTAAATAGGAAATCACTCACTTTCTCCGGCTCCCTGAGGCTCAAGAGAATTGATCCCGCTTAAACCTATATTTACTAAAGTTCTTACCAGTGTTTTATATAGCTCGAGGGGGTTTTATGAAAAATATTTTTTATATATAGTTTCAAAATAAACCTCGAGAAGTTATTTATTTTATTTAGGGTTTTCATGGATATGAATTTTTAAGGGTTTTAGGTATTTTAGTGATAATTACCTTAACTTGAATAGTTCATGGTATTTTACTGTAAAACTTGACTTTTGGTGTCACGCCCCGCTTCCCAGTGTACGGTCAGGAGACGTGACTAGGCCCGCAACGTATTTACTCAGAAGTAAACATATTAAGCGTAAATAAGCAATATAATATAAATGTACACAAGAAAGACATGAGATGTAAATGAACAACAACTTTTTATTTATTAAACATTCTTTACAATTCAACTGAAAAGTAAATACAATATGGAAAGCAATGCCTAAACAATGACATGGACTGCAAGTAAAAGTATATACAAGTGACTAGAGCTCTGGGTCCTCGATAAACTGCTCCAAGTCTTCTGAGCCGGGCTCGATCTCTAGAAAGTCGGGTCCTCCTGACAACATTCCAAAGAAAGAACAGAAAAGAAATATCGTCAGCGAAAAATCGCTCGGTAAGTCCCAGGAGGCAGAGAAGAATAGACAGAGAATAGAACATGTAAAGTATAAAAGATTATGTTCGCTATACTAACGTAGTTGTTTGTAACTTGGTACAGAAGATATTAGTGTTTACGAGAGGAGTCCAACTATTCCGTGGACTAAGGTAACCCGTAGTACAAGGCTCTGTCAAACCCCACGGAACTGTTACGAGCCGAAAGGGCACGTAACTGGCACTTGCACCAGGTGAAGTCTAGAGGACTACACCTAATACAAGTAAGCCAAAAGCCCAGAAATCTAAACCTTTTTAGAGGAAAATAGTGAAGGTGCAGGTTTGAAATAAGGTATAATGAAAAAGGTTCTTTATTTAAAAGATAAGTAATAGTTTATGAAAACACAATGTGTTGTAGCTATCTTGAAAACTCGTTTCGTCATTGAAAATTTGGGCAGCACCTCCTTTGTATATTTTAACCCGAAACGGTACAAGCAAATATAATATAGGCATCCCAAAGCGGGAGCTAGCTTTTCGCCAATTGGCGGAAATAACCACGCAAGATAATATAAATATACAATGCCGAAGGTGAGGATAAAAATTCAGAAAGAAAACAGGAAAAACTAAACATCCACAAGAAAACCAGAAAACCATTATAATACAAGAGCGTGATTCTAAGGTTGAAAGAATATACAACTGGTTTTCTAAATCTATCAAATATACAAGTCTGGTTGATGGAGCTTACTAGATACAACTGAAATAAATAAAAGTACAACGGTGGTCACGATGCAAGTGAACCCACCTACCAAAGCAATCACCCGGAAGGAAGTGGTGTGCCAGCAAAGCCGCCATGAAACCTATACGGCTAAACCTGCAAGAAACTGTGGCACAATGGGGGTGAGTTGCCAACTCGTGAGTAGAAGACATCACCGAGAAGAAATCGCATGTATGACGATCTCCTAGGTCATACAATAATAGACTAATACTACCATAAGGGTAACAGTGTAACATGAATGTGATCTCAAAGTAATCGTATCCGTGTCATGAGTAATAATATATCATGTGTAACATGTAAGGATGCATCATCCAACACGTGTCCAGCAACGACACACAAATCGTGATAAAACCCGAATGCCCGGCACCGGCACTCAAAACATCATGAAGTCTGTGTCCAATAGCGACACATAAATCCTCAAACCTCAGGCTCCGTCAGTTCGGATCGGCCTATGGGCTCCGTCAGTCCGGATCGGCCCATAACATAAAATCTCACGACTACGTCGGTATCCTCCGGATATCCGCCGCGCCCGACATCACCGGTAGGTAGTTTGCCCTGCCAGGCTCATCGTCATTCCCATAAAAACACTCTCGCCCCGGGGAACCGTACCGGGTCCACCATGTACCCGAGACGGTTCATCCTACTCCGCGAATCGGATCTTAAAAACCAACAGAAATCAGGAAAACTCATGGTGGACGACACATACATCATATCACGAGAAAACCGCAACTTGCATTTTAAAATGATAACGAGTTTATAAAATTTCTGCGGTTTTCCTAAATCCAGAAATCTCATGGAAATCCGAAATCCCAAAATCAAGAGACAATAAACCGTGAATACCGGCATAAAGCCCCACAATATTGCATAACAGAATGAATGTATAAATGCATGAATTATCTAAGTAAGGAATGCAATATCTAAACTAGCATATGAAAGCAAGCATACTAGTACTATGTTGAAACTACCAGCTAGCAAATTATACCAATGAAGTAATTTTTTCTAGAGCGTACGTGACATGGCAATTACCGATGATGATGTGTGTGAGCCGGCAAGAAAGTGTACGCGAAGCATACGCATCATCGGTAATGGTGATGGTGTCCTAACAGACGGGGTTCATAATAACCAAAGAAAAGACATGTATAAACACGCAATGCGAAGAGAACAACATGAATATAACGGAGAATGAGTAATAAACGCAACATTGTAGACTATACATATCTATATACGAGTCATACAGTTTTGGTGTTTGAAATAGCACGAATTTATGGTTTTTAGAAAAATAGGAGCTACGGTGTTTTTAAGAAAAGATATGTCCTTTGAAAATTTGTAGCATCCCTCGGGTTGTCTTTTGAAAATACTCACGATTCGTTAGTTTTTAAAAAAGGTATGACTCGAGCCTAGTCTAATATCTACCTAATCAACTAAAAAGACTAAACTAAGAAACTAGTCGAAAAGGTAAGAAACTAGTCGAAAAGGTAAGAAAATCCATCTAAATTCCAAGTCGATATACCTAGTAGTCGGCGATCGCGCATTATAGCGTCACGTACTGTGTAATACATAGTACGGCATTCTCTAGTCAAGAGTGCAGATCAATCATCATAGCTATACCTCGTACGGTAAAATCCATCGTACGGCATCCCTAAAATCGAGGGTATGGGTCAACTATTATATAAACATCATCATTCATATAGTATCATCATCGAACAATGTCATGACTCAGGGGTACTGAGCTAGAGTCTCGTACATTTCAATATCAACACATATTATCGTGTGAATAAATACCCATCGCCTAACGACCTAGCATAATATCATGTCGTATATCATGCCATGACTCAAGCACATATCAAAATCTCACGGCATCATGCCCGATCATATCGACTCATCTCCAAGTATCATATGTCATCATCATCCCACGTGTGTGTGTGTGTGTGTGTGTGTGTGTGTGTGTGTGTGTGTGTGTGTGCGCGTGTGTATAAACCTACACTCATACACACACACACACACACAGAAATCAAGTGTGCGAGTGTGTGTGTCTACATCTAACCTGTAATTCGCCTCCAAGGTAATCATCCTCTGGATAGGTCTTCCTAGATCAACCTAATCTAACCTAAGGTCTTCTAATACCCTACTCGCCAAGTATCCAATACCACATCCAAACTCATAATAACGTGGTAATAACCCTATTCTACATTTGCGGGGTTGCTATACGCCATCCACCCGACTTCCTCCGTAGATATACGTCTACTCACCTCGATCCTCGCTTGCCAAAGTCGACGACGCCATGCTTTCCCTTGTCGTCCGAAGTCTACGTGAAGGTGCCTACATGTAAGGCCCAGCCCCTTTTATACCTATAATAGGTATTTTGTTATTCCTAAATTGTATTTATTTTTATTTATAATTTTAATTCCTCTAAACTCCCATTTTCCTTTTATCAATAAAACCCCAAAACCCAAACCAAATCTATCAGTTCCTTTTTATAAAAAAAAGAAGAAATCCCAGCCTTTGTAATTTTCTCATTATTTTATTTTATTTTATTTAAACTCAGCCGGCCTATCTCCTTTCCCTTATAATCCTTTTAAATCCTTCACTGGCTTAGAACTCCATTCATATTTTTCCCAATTCATTTCCTATTAAATTATCAAACCCAACACCATTTTTCCCTTTACTATTAAATCCCCCAGCCCACTGTTCTTTTAATTTAAATCCAATTTCTTTTAATTCTGACCGAGCCCAGCTCCTCAGCCCAGAGATTTAGAAAATGAAATTTCTTTTATATTGTTGCAAGCCAACCAAGCCCGCCCCCCATCATCTTATTTATTTTTGTGGTTTCTTTTAAAAAAATAAATTTCGCAAGCCCAGCCCTCTATTCCTCTAATTCTTTTATTCTAATTTCTCTGGCCCATTCCCACCGGCCAGTTCCCGCGTCCCCTCTCCAAGCCCGCGCCCGCTTTGCAACCCGACCCGCTCCTACAGTGTCTTCCCCTCCAACGGCTACCTCCTTTTTCCTGCTCGCGACCCTTTCCTCCGCCGCAGCCCACGCCGCTTCCTCCGCCCACGATCGCGAGACGTTACCCCCAACGACGCGCGCGTTTTCTTCCCTACGACCCGCTCGCCTCCAACGACGCGCGACACCTCGCACTCCCCGTCTCCAACTCCTTCTCAGATCTCTCTCTCGCAAACCCAACCTCCACCCACCGCCTTCAAGCTGCAGCCACTCCCCTCGACGACGACGTCGAACCTCCTCCTCCTTCATCGCCTCACCCTAACCTCCTCCTCAAACCCTCACCTTCACCTCCTCCAACCACCACAGAACCCTCCCCTGCCCAACGAACCCCTGCCCAACGAGCTCAGCCACCGAGCTTCCCCGCCGCCGGCACCCATGACGTCGGCAAGCGCTCCACTACATCTCGTCGTCATCCTTCTCACACTCTCGAGTTCCTGCACTCTATTTCCCTCGACGACGACGACATCCCACTCTCGAGCCCACACCCACGCCCCTCCGCCGACTATCTCGTCGGGCCCTCGTCACCGACCTCATCTTCTCATCACTCCTCCACTCTCGTCACTCGTCTCTCTAACTCCCTCTGTGTTCTCTCTTACTCATCCTTCTAACTCTCTCTCCCTGCATCCGTTTCTCTCTCTCTCTCTCTCTCTCAATTCTCTATCTCTCTCACTCTGTTTCTCTCTCTCTCTCTCTCTCAATTCTTTATCTCTCTCACTCATCTCTCTCTGCCTCCACATACTCTCTCCCTCTGCAAATCCCTCACCCTCGGCCTCGACAACATCAGCAATTCCTAGCCCCGACACCGCCTGAGCTCGCAACAACCCCCTCTAGTTCGAACCAAGCCCGTGCCAACCAGTTCAAGCCGAGGCCAAAGCTTGACGTTGCCGCTCGCGCGTGTGTCACTGCCGTGCCACACGTGTGTCGTGTCGCTGCCGTGTACCCCAACGTCTCCAGGCAAGTCCCCACTTGCTACATGCTATTTATTATTAGTTTACAAATTAAAATCGTATATATATCCCATGTTTTGCCTTATGTTAAATATTGCAACAAAACTGTTCGATGCTTGTCCTCTTAGAAAATCATTATCACATTTGACGGAACTGGATATATTACATTTTCCCTTGTATGGATGGATAACGTGTGCAAATTTCGCCGGAAAATCTGACCGTTAACGACTAAACCAACTACCCCCAAGTTTAACCGTAAAACTGGAATTTTATTGTACCTGAAAACCGTTAAATTCACCATAAATCATATACCCACTAGAATGGTGCGTTCAAGGGCTAAAATCGAAGCCGACTCGATGAACTTTAATCCTTTACTAATTTCCAGTTATTGCTAAACTAAAACTGTGACGATAATTGGATCGGAGTGCGACTCTGGACTGCAGTCCAGAGCGACCCCAGTTGTTGGTTGCTGTTTCGTAGTGGGTACCGCATGATTTCCTAAACTCGTAGGTTGCGGAACTCCACTGTTCATTGTAGATAAATCTGTTTTCTAGACAACACAATTGATTTCATCCTGTTTCGTTACCGTTTGATATTTAATCTGTGATTTGAAAGATCGGGACGCATAATAGTCCCAACAGAATCAGGATTGACATATTAATAGTAAACAGTATATATCTCCTGACGTACAGACGCGATCAAAGATCCGTCTATTGAGTTGAAAACCTTACTGGAAACTCTAGATTTCATCCAACTGTAGCATCGCTAAAATCTGTTCCCAACTGGGATTAAAATGCATTGCGAAACGGACTTCTGATTCTGAAACCGGATTTCCAGCCGCGAGCGCTTAAAATGGAATGGTTATAATTAATGATCCTGGAACCCGATTGGCTTGAAACCAAATTTTATGGATGGACAACTGAACATACTAATTACTACCTGTTTACCGTTTCGCTAAATTATATATGTACGTTTCATGATAAATCGTGCAAGTGATAGAATACTGTTTTTGTGACACCTTAATTGTGCTTATATACTGTTCACGCATCATATCATACCCATATCATTGTAGTGATAACCTAGTGATATCGTGCATTTACCCAGTGTTAGATTCTAGCGATGATTGTGGCAAGTACGTCAGTGTTCGTGTATCCGTGATTAAGTGAAAGTGATACGTACTTGTGCACAATCAGTGACCCTATTATTCTATTGCATTGTCGACATCTGTGGGATGTGTGTACGTGTGACTATAAGTGGTATGGGACACTTATGGAAGCGCTTGCACGGGTGTCACAGATAAGGCACCAGACACTGCCATTTATCTTAGGTATTAGTCGGGACGTGCTTGATGGAGGTCCCGCCTCCAGTTCTCGCGCAGACTTGTCACGGATCGATTAGCATTTAGGGTTATGGTTAGCGTTTGATGTAGACCACGGGGTGTGGGGTAGTTTAAGTGTGAGTTCAACAGAATCTCGGGAGTCCCATGCCGGCTTATATATTTAGGGAGATATATGGAGATTTACAGGGTATGTGATATACACCGTGATATACATGTTACATGCTGGGCCCGTAGTCCCTTGCCCTTGGGTTCTACCCTTGGGTGGAGGACACTCGCGAGTGGTTGATTCTCATACTTGGACTGACGATAGGCTTAGTGACCTGTGCAGTGAGACTTAGAGACTGATAGGGATACTGACATTTATATACCTTATATACTGTGTTGACATACGTGACATATCGTTCTACTGCCTTACTGCTCCGCTGCATTGATTACTGTACATTCATATTCATGCTGTCATTGATTACTGCACATTCATAATCATGCTGTCATTGATTTATTGTTATTCAAATCTATTACCACTGTTAGAACTGTCACTTGATTTTATATATATTATATTGCTATTGTGTCGCTCTGACGACCTGAGTATGCATGCTCAGTGTGAGGAGAAGATTTAGCCTGGACCAGAATTAGACGTGCATCACGGACTTCTTGACTTGCCATTCCGAGTTACATTCGTTTGTTCCGCTTCAGGTCGGTCTTTACATCGTTTCTTCTAGTTACTGCATTTTCTCATTACCTGTGCATCACTTACTGTTTACCATGAAAAACTAGAAGCCGAAGTGTGACTACGGCAGGACATTTCCTTGACCGTAGGAGCATGGCTGGCCTTGTCTACCCCTCGTATTCCATATTTTGGGAAGCGGGGCGTGACATGGTTTAGTTGGTATCAGAGCCCAGGTTTTGCTTCGATTGGGATTGCAGTTTTCCGTTTATAGCTTGACAATCTAAGACATTCCTCGGTCTAGGTTGTAAACTTGTCATTCTTGTTCCATATTCACATCGTGTGTTCAGCTATCCATTCGCTATGGTTTCGGGTGACTTGACAAGGTTACGTGGTTGCAATTGCACTACCGTACTCTATTCAAGTGACTTAAAGTCATACAGTTGATTCCCCAATTGTAATAAATTCATCATCTCTGATATTCTTGAATCTTTGTCCTATCCATATTATATTCTGATTCGTTTAGCTTGTGACTTATATCATTCTCAAAATTGTTGTCTCAGGATCATGTCTTTCAACGACTCTTCGTCTATATCCGCTCCCCAGAATCAGACCATTGAGATTCTGAGTGTACTGCAAGGTCTAAAGGAAGCCCAGGAGCGAACAAACGACTTGTTGGCTGAAGGACTGAGAAGACAGGTGAATCAGGCACTAGCGGGAGTCTCCAATCATAAAGGGATCCCCTTTAGATGAGAAAAAGAGAAGAAGATGAAGCGCCCATTTGTTCCCCCGAGACAGAAGCAGCAGAAGACCCCATGCTGTGGATATTGTAAGAGGCTAGGACATCTTCAGAAGGATTGTCGCCGTGCCCAAGAGAAATGTCTGATATGCGGTTCCAACAAACATTTCATCAACGGCTGCCCAGAAAGGAAAAAACTAAAAGGAGGAGACTCATCCACACTCTCCACTGCTGCCAAGTGATGATTATTGCGTAGTTCGCTCTTCGAGGATAAAGCAGACCCAACACAGGATTCAACTCGCGTAACGATGATGCAGCGGTCTAACAATCAAAGAAGAATTTTTATGTTTTCCCATTTCAGTATTATGTTGTCATCCTCTTACAAACATTTCTTTCCGTTTGAACCTTTGTATCCGTCGAACTTTTGGTTGAATGAAATAAAATTTGAATCGAAATATATGCATCATTCCCTTGTCATTTCCTTTGTTCATACCATTCGTTAGCACAACATTTTAATCTTGATTCTTTTAAAATTCCTGCCACCGCATATCTTTCTATACTTCGTACACTTAACTATTCTTCTTGATGTGTTCCGTTGTTTAATCATGACACTTTTCTTTCAGACCATCGCCCACCCTGGAGCAGCGCCGCACCTGGATGAGGATGCACAATCTTGCATTTCCTTAGACCACACGCTGTTGAGTTCTGACGATGAGATCAACGGTCCCCAGGTCAACTTCGGAAACAACGATTCAGAGGACGAAGAGGTAGCCGCCCCAGAGTTTAACATGATAGCTGATTCCGACGAAGAAGAAGGAGATCCTGAAGAGAACCCTATAGGGGAAGACCCGATAGAGGAAGATCCCGATGAAGACCCGATAGAAGAAAATCCAGTTGAGGAAAATCCCGTGGAAGAAAATCCAGAAGAAGAAAATCACATGGAATCGGACCTCGATGAAGAACCTCCATCCGAGGAAGAAGAACCAGAAGATCAAGACCCTGTTGTGGAAGAACTCCCAATGGCGATCCCTGCAAGACGATATGGGAATGGACGCCCCTACCTGAGCGCGCGAGCCTACCGCAACTTGCTGAATCTCCACAACCGTGAATGACGGGATTTCTTTTAGATGTTGTCTTTTCCGGCCAAATAAAACTGTGTATAGTTTAGGGCCACCTCTCGTCTTTGAGAATGCTTTGTTTAAAATCCTTTGAAATGGAATAAATTGCTGATTTTGCTAATCCTTCAATCTTTTTAGTTCACTTGCTGCTTGATATTTCTTCCATACAATTATTCTTCCTACTGAGATCTGTCCACCCCTACTCCTTACATTTCCTTAACCCTCACTCAGATCAATCAGTACTTCACCCCGATCTTTTAGAGGTCCACCCTTCATCATTTGTCTGTGCCCCTCTGAGATCCTTCTGGGAGGAGAACATATCTTGTGAAATTTCCGAGTTCGTTAACCCTTCAAATCTTTGATTTATAAGATATACCGACCGTCGTTCTCCCCATAGTTTCTTCTAGTAGTCCTTTGTTGCTCACCCTTATTTCCTGTGCTGACCAAATTCCTATCTCCTTGATCCTCAGCCTAAAACCGTCACATTCCGACCTTTGAGTGAACCACATTTCCTTGAAACCCTTACCCTAGCTAGCCTACATTTTTGTGTTCTTCCTATTACCCTAACTATATAAAGGGACAGTGTTATTCAAAAATTTAGTTTTCATTATCTTGGTGCGTGTTGTTGATTACTCCGTTTTATGTATTTTAAGTACACTATTATTATTCCCATTTTCAGTAGCGCAACCTTATACCGCGCATATTTTGTTCCATGTTTCTTATTTTCACGATACGAGTATTCTAAGTTATTTTAAAAAAATATTTGATTGATACATCATCCTAAAATATTTTTACCTACAGACGAATCTTTCACTACCTTATTGTCGCTACTTTGCTTCGGGTATTGTGCCCACGTTTGCTATTATAAATGATTGTGCCTTACATTTATTTTTCCCGCCGTATTACTTTTGTTATACTTATACGTGTACATATTTGAGTTTCGATTTTATCGAGTACGCCTCGAATAATATTGTTCGTATTGTTGTTATTTATATTTCCGTATATATGTAGCTGCCCTTATAGTTGTTCCTATTTTATACCTATTTAAATCTATATTTTTGTATGTTATTCATACGTATTTTATATCTTCGAATTTCTTCGTCCATACATTTCTAGTAAATCCTTATGTGTTAATTTGCAAAATAATAGCTTTCGCCTATGGTTGTATTACTTATTGTTTATTTTAAATTTCGAGGACGAAATTTTTGTAAGGGTGGTATGATGTAAGGCCCAGCACCTTTTATACCTATAATAGGTATTTTGTTATTCCTAAATTGTATTTATTTTTATTTATAATTTTAATTCCTCTAAACTCCCATTTTCCTTTTATCAATAAAACCCCAAACCCCAAACCAAATCTATCAGTTCCTTTTTATAAAAAAAAAAGAAATCCCAGCCTTTGTAATTTTCTCATTATTTTATTTTATTTTATTTAAACTCAGCCGGCCTATCTCCTTTCCCTTATAATCCTTTTAAATCCTTCACTGGCTTAGAACTCCATTCATATTTTTCCCAATTCATTTCCTATTAAATTATCAAACCCAACACTATTTTTCCCTTTACTATTAAATCCCCCAGCCCACTGTTCTTTTAATTTAAATCCAATTTCTTTTAATTCTGACCGAGCCCAGCTTCTCAGCCCAGAGATTTAGAAAATGAAATTTCTTTTATATTGTTGCAAGCCAACCAAGCCCGGCCCCCCCATCATCTTATTTATTTTTGTGGTTTCTTTTAAAAAAATAAATTTTGCAGGCACAGCCCTCTATTCCTCTAATTCTTTTATTCTAATTTCTCTGGCCCATTCCCACAGGCCCGTTCCCGCGTCCCCTCTCCAAGCCCGCGCCCGCTTCGCAACCCGACCCGCTCCTACAGTGTCTTCCCCTCCAACGGCTACCTCCTCCAACGGCTACCTCCTTTTTCCTGCTCGCGACCCTTTCCTCCGCCGCAGCCCACGCCGCTTCCTCCGCCCACGATCGCGAGCCATTACCCCCAACGACGCGCGCGTTTTCTTCCCTACGACCCGCTCGCCTCCAACGACGCGCGACCCCTCGCACTCCCCGTCTCCAACTCCTTCTCAGATCTCTCTCTCGCAAACCCAACCTCCACCCACCGCCTCCAAGCTGCAGCCACTCCCCTCGACGACGACGTCGAACCTCCTCCTCCTTCATCGCCTCACCCTAACCTCCTCCTCAAACCCTCACCTTCACCTCCTCCAACCACCACAGAACCCTCCCCTGCACAACGAACCCCCTGCCCAACGAGCTCAGCCACCGAGCTTCCCCGCCGCCGGCACCCACGACGTCGGCAAGCGCTCCACTACATCTCGTCGTCATCCCTCTCACCATCCTCCTTCTCACACTCTCGAGTTCCTGCACTCCATTTCCCTCGACGACGACATCCCACTCTCGAGCCCACACCCACGCCCCTCTGCCGACCATCTCGTCGGGCCCTCGTCACCGACCTCATCTTCTCATCACTCCTCCACTCTCGTCACCCGTCTCTCTAACTCCCTCTGTGTTCTCTCTTACTCATCCCTCTAACTCTCTCTCCCTGCATCCGTTTCTCTCTCTCTCTCTCTCTCAATTCTCTATCTCTCTCACTCTGTTTCTCTCTCTCTCTCTCAATTCTTTATCTTTCTCACTCATCTCTCTCTGCCTCCACATACTCTCTCCCTCTGCAAATCCCTCACCCTCGGCCTCGACAACATCAGCAATTCCTAGCCCCGACACCGCCTGAGCTCGCAACAACCCCCTCTAGTTCGAACCAAGCCCGTGCCAACCAGTTCAAGCCGAGGCCAAAGCTTGACGTTGCCGCTCGCGCGTGTGTCATTGCCGTGCCGCACGTGTGTCGTGTCGCTGCCGTGTGCCCCAACGTCTCCAGGCAAGTCCCTACTTGCTACATGCTATTTATTATTAGTTTACAAATTAAAATCGTATATATATCCCATGTTTTGCCTTATGTTAAATATTGCAACAAAACTGTTCGATGCTTGTCCTCTTAGAAAATCATTATCACATTTGATGGAACTGGATATATTATATTGGCCCTTGTAGGGATGGATAACGTGTGCAAATTTCGCCGGAAAATCTGACCGTTAACGACTAAAACAACTACCCCCAAGTTTAACCGTAAAACTGGAATTTTATTGTACCTGAAAACCGTTAAATTCACCATAAAACATATACCCACTAGACTGGTGCGTTCGAGGGCTCAAATCGAAGCCGACTCGATGAAATTTAACCCTGTACAAATTTCCAGTTATTCCTAAACTAAAACTGTGACGATAATTGGATCGGAGTGCGACTCTGGACTGCAGTCCAGAGCGACCCCAGTTGTTGGTTGCTGTTTCGTAGTGCGTACCACATGATTTCCTAAACTCTTAGGTTGCGAAACTCTGCTGTTCATTGTAGATAAATCTGTTGTCTAGACAACACAATTGATTTCATCCTGTTTCGTTACCGTTTGATATTTAATCTGTGATTTGAAAGATCGGGACGCATAATAGTCCCAACAGAATTAGGATTGACATATTAATAGTAAACAGTGTATATCTCCTGACGTACAGACGCGATCGAAGATCCGTCTATTGCGTTGAAAAACTTACTGGAAACTATAGATTTCATCCAACTGTTGCGTCGCAAAAATATGATCCCAACTGGGATTAAAATGCGTTGCGAAAAGGACTTCTGATTCTGAAACCGGATTTCCAGCCGCGAGCGCTTAAAATGGAATGGTTATAATTAATGATCCTGGAACCCGATTGGCTTGAAACCAAATTTGATGGATGGACAACTGAACATACTAATTACTACCTGTTTACCGTTTCGCTAAATTATATATGTACGTTTCATGATAAATCGTGCAAGTGATAGAATACTGTTTTTGTGACACCTTAATTGTGCTTATATACTGTTCACGCATCATATCATACCCATATCATTGTAGTGATAACCTAGTGATATCGTGCATTTACCCAGTGTTAGATTCTAGCGATGATTGTGGCAAGTACGTCAGTGTTCGTGTATCCGTGATTAAGTGAAAATGATACGTACTTGTGCACAATCAGTGACCCTATTATTCTATTGCATTGTCGACGTCTGTAGGATGCGTGTACGTGTGACTATAAGTGGTATGGGACACTTATGGAAGCGCTTGCACGGGTGTCACAGATAAGGCACCAGACACTGCCATTTATCTTAGGTATTAGTCGGGACGTGCTTGATGGAGGTCCCGCCTCCAGTTCTCGCGCAGACTTGTCACGGATCGATTAGTATTTAGGGTTATGGTTAGCGTTTGATGTAGACCACGGGGTGTGGGGTAGTTTAAGTGTGAGTTCAACAGAATCTCGGGAGTCCCATGCCGGCTTATATATTTAGGGAGATATATGGAGATTTACAGGGTATGTGATATACACCGTGATATACATGTTACATGCCGGGCCCGTGGTCCCTTGCCCTTGGGTTCTACCCTTGGGTGGAGGACACTCGCGAGTGGTTGATTCTCATACTTGGACTGACGATAGGCTTAGTGACCTGTGCAGTGAAACTTAGAGACTGATAGGGATACTGGCATTTATATACCTTATATACTGTGTTGACATACGTGACATATCGTTCTACTGCCTTACTGCTCCGCTGCATTGATTACTGTACATTCATATTCATGCTGTCATTGATTACTGCACATTCATAATCATGCTGTCATTGATTTACTGTTATTCAAATCTATTACCACTATTAGAACTGTCACTTGATTTTATATATATTATATTGCTATTGTGTCGCTCTGACGACCTGAGTATGCATGCTCAGTGTGAGGAGAAGATTTAGCCTGGACCAGAATTAGACGTGCATCACGGACTTCTTGACTTGCCATTCCGAGTTACATTCGTTTGTTCCGCTTCAGGTCAGTCTTTACATCATTTCTTCTAGTTACTGCATTTTCTCATTACCTGTGCATCACTTACTGTTTACTATGAAAAACTAGAAGCCGAAGTGTGACTACGGCAGGACATTTCCTTGACCGTAGGAGCATGGCTGGCCTTGTCTACCCCTCGTATTCCGTATTTTGGGAAGCGGGGCGTGACACTACATATATAAACACATAGTATCGTAAACAAGAATCGCATACAAAAACCAAAACGGCATACTAAACCCACATAGGTTAAAACCTATGGTTTATACATGCAAGAACAATCATAAAACCCTCATCGTTGATATACAAACGTTCAACGACCGAATCCACAGTTCGAATAATAAAACCAAGTTATTGAAAACCACGAAACTCAAAACAGAAACACAAAAATCTAGCTCCACGTTTTTGACTCAGATAAAAAAAGACTAAACAAATAATACAGGGGATAGAACAATAGGTAAGAGAGCTATAGCCAAAGCCCCTACACCAGAGCCTATAATAGGCCCGACGAGATTGCCTATATACCCGATGTTGCCGGTTTTTCTACGGTGAAATGGTTTCGTATTTTAGTGGTGGTCTCCTATGGTTCTATCTAGGTTAATGCATATGTTTGATTTTCCTATAGAGGTCTCAAATCGCTCCAGATTTCCTGTAGGTATCACAAATCACAAAACCGACATGAAAAGTTTCTAAAATCTAAGTCTTGGTTTTTCAAAGTTCACTTGGTCCAGGATTTTTACACTAAATGGGTTGTAGTCACTAATTACTCTCAAATACACCATCACAACTTATGAAAAGCCCTAAGTCTCATCTAGAAATTTTCAAACATCACCAAACTATATCAACTTAACTCTAAACTACACTAGATCATTAGGAAATCTAAAAACTAAACTAGAAATGTAGGATTTACCCATTTGGCAACTCAAGAATTTTCTTGAGTTGCCCCAAGTGCTCAAAATCTTAACTTGTTCCCACCATCATGCTTGTAGTGTGCTAGAGATCATTTTTTGTGAAGAGGGCACAAGGTTTTGGGTATGTTTTTGGGATGATTGTGTGAGGTAGAGGAAGTAGATGATGAGGGAGATGAAGTATGAAGAATGAGATGAAGATGAGGAAAGAAAAATGAAGAAGCCATGGGAGTTTTCTAGAGTTTTCTCACTCTCTCTCTCTCTCTCTCACACACACATCAACCATGCCCAATGGTCCCCACCCTCACATAATTCTTTTCTCTTTCTTTTTTCTTTAAATTAAAAACAATAAGACACAAAACAAAACCCTTTAATATGAAATGAAACATGGTCTATAGAAATGTAACAAGTGTATGCAACATGTTTTGTTGCATGCCATGCACATAAGCATAATTAATGCACAATTAGTAAAAATTAATCGAGTTTAGTAATAACCTGTATAAAATTAGTCTTATATGATTATACCATTTCATTCAAAACCAATCTCCACAGTTTTAAAATATTCATAATATTTATTAATTTAATTATTTAAATTCCCAAAAATAATATTTTATTTATTTATTTATTATTTATATATATTTTTTGAAATGTTACAGGAACAACAACAATGGATGTTTAGTTACGTCTTTTAATGACCATTTCGTGCCACTTTTAACACATTCCGTACCAGTCTACCCCTTTAACCCTATAATGTATATTGTGTTGTTTTATAGATGTAAGAATTGCCGAAACCATGATATCAATTGTTCATGTAAACGGATAAGGATGTAAACGGATAGTCATGTAATCAAGTCAATGTATATCCATGGTTCGGTCAGTTCAAGTCATGTTGATATAAATGGTATTATGGGATTTCCAGTATATATGGATTTATGATGTATTGGAGTTATATTTGAATTGTTTTCAAGTATGGATTGTTTTCAGATTTGACTGAGACTCAGATTGAGTCAGACACTTTAAACAGAATTTGATTTCTGAATTAGGTTTTGGAGTTATCGGTAACTGCTACACATGGACGGCAGGATTTGTGAATTTTTCAAAGCCAATTACCATTGATAACCCCGTTTTAGTTTCCTACCTTAAATAGGCAAGCACCCACTTTATCCGGCTTCCTGAGGCTCAAGAGAATTGGTCCCGCTTAAACCTATATTTACGAGGGTCCTTATTGTAAATTAATAAACTTGAGGGGGTTTTATGAAAAATAGTTTTGATAAACTTTCAAAATAAACCTCAAGTATTTATTTATCGTATTTAGGGTTTTCATGAATGTAGTTTTTAAAAGTGAAGTATTCTAATGATTATAAACCTAAATTGAATAGTATAGGGTATTTTAGTGTAAATTCGAATTGTATGGATTTGTGATGGTATATTTATGAAATTTGTGATTCCTTTGTTTAGAAAACATGGAATTTATTATATATATTTAAAATAGATATTTTGATAATATATATATATAATTATTAAAAATAGAATTTATTTATTAACTAGAAAATCACATTATTCTTAAAAATTGTATTAAAAATTCCATCGAGATCGGATGCTCTGTGAGGAGGTCTGTATCTCACTCTACCAGTACCGAGGATGTGCGATAACCCGCACCATCCAAATTGGGTTCCCCAAAATGGGTTGTAGAAGCTTATTTGCAAGGAATTTAATTAAAACAATCTTAAAGAATACGGTTTTATTACTGTAAGGTGTTTTATTGTAAAATTGTATTTATCCCACAAAATATTGTTCCAAAAGCCATCGTGCTATATCATGATGAGTGTTGTGATGAGGTAGGTCATCACCTCGTGTGTTTTCTAAAGGTAATATGAGCAAATATGATGAGATGATGCCGTAAGTAAACTTTGTGGTATTTAACCGTAAAATTGAAATAAAAGTTGTATAACATTGTATTTTGAATTGAATCTTGTTCTAAATGTTTGTTTTAAAATTACTAAATAAGATGTAACAATATGGATATTTAGTTATTAAGAAAAGTTGTGCTTTTAACAAAATTAGAATCGGAAGTCGGAATAACTTCACTTCCGATGAGTTTTGAGAAGAGAATTCTTTTATTAGGGAAGAGAGGAGAGGAGAGAGGACTTACTGGATTAGATGAGAGAGGGGAGGTAGAGGAAGGGTTTGAGAGCTTCATGGAGTCGCGGTGTCGCCGGATTTATCCCGAGTCATCGCCGGAAGATGACCTTGGGCTAACTCTACTTGTACAACTAATTTGACTTGGAAAAATTTAAGAGTTTTGATGATAGATTTTAGAATGGATAGGGCTAGGGTGTGGGGTGGTATTTATAGGATAGAATTAGGGTTTAGGAAATTAAAAATGAGAATTAAAATGCATTAAAACATTGGTTTAATGGTGATTTTTAATTCTCTGGATAATTGCAGGAAATTCAAATAGAATAGGAGTAGTAGGGGGGTGCCAAGGGGTGTTGGGAGAAAAATTTGAGAGCATTTCCCACGGGGGGGGGCAGTCTGGGGCTCCATTTCGCCGTCCATTAGGTGGGTGTGGGGCTCTGGATCGATGCCACGTGTTCTCGGCTGTTCATATGTTATTTTTCACATGTTTGATTTTAGTGACTTTTTATTTTTACGTGTATTGCACGTGTAAACTTTTGGGCTTGCAAAAAGTTTAAAAGAAAAATCATTAAAAATAATATGTGGCTGATGGGATTCGAACACAGGAGCTATGCTACAGCAGTGCAAGGCTTTACCAATGAGCTACAAGTGCTTTCTTGCTGTTCTTAAACATGAAATACTTTTAAGTTGTGCTCAGGCTAAGGTACTTCTTTCTATACTTTACAAAATTTTTGTACAAAAGGTTTAGGGTTGTTATATTCTACCCTCCTTATAAAAATTTCGTCCTCAAAATTTATAGAAGGAAGTTGTAACAGATTCAAGAAAAATTTGGTGATAGTGGTGGTGAAAGAAATACTGGTAGTGCATGAAAAGCAACGAGATGATGCAAGGGTTTTGAAAAGTTTGAAGGGAATTACCAGTGTTATCTTGGTCTATAGCCTCGGCTTCTACTGCCGCTAATGTGTAAGCCTGACGCCAGGGTACGTTCCTCCTAGCTGGAGGCACATTCCTCTGTCCTTAGGGCATGCTCCTCTGCCCTCGAGGCATGTTCCTCAGTATCTGATGGAATTGGCGAGTAGGCTGTGTAGGAGGTCCACATAGAGGTGGAGCTAGGAGAGCAAGACAAGGTGCAGGTGCCTGAATAGTTGGCCGCTGCGGATAGTTGATGTGTGCTGGAACTGGGTTGCATCTATGGGGACATGTTCTAATACCATAAGTATATGCGCCACAAACTAAGCACATGCCTTTTACGCGTTTTACGCGCCTGCAGTCCTTCAACAGATGTCCATCCTTCTTGCAGTAGTAGCAAAATAATGGACTTGGCCGGTTAAATGTTACTTTCGGTCTCCTGGGTGCAAAAGTTTGTATAGAAGGGTCTCCTCCTTCCATCTGGGTGGCGGGCGCTTCACACCGGCAGATTGAGGTCTGCCTTTCTTTTTCACCACTGCCTCATATCTTCGGGCAGCCTTCAAAGCTAAGTCATGGGTTGGGAAATTACCTGTAGCTAATGCAGCTTGGATCTCCTGGTCCAACCTCTGCTGAAAACTTCTGTCCTGATCTCAGCAGTTGGTATGAGATGTGCCGCAAACCTGTTCAACATAGTGAACTCAGTATCATACTCATCCACGGATTTGCTCCATATAGAGCCTTGTTGTTGGTGGATGAATTGTTGCTCCATGTCAAATAGGGCAGTCTCGGGAAAATACTTCGCGTCGAACATGTCGCGAAAAGTCTTCCATTCGATCGGCTGGGTAAGACGGCTTTCTTCCGCCTTCCACCATACTCGGGCGTTATCGGTGAGTTGCAGCTTCGCAACCCTTACCCAAGCAATGTCTGGCACTTGTGCTGCTGCCAGATCGTCCTTAATGGATTGAGCCCATTCTTCAGCTTCCGGAGGGCTCTCTTTCCTAGAAAATTGCTTAGGATGCAGTGCTTGGAATTGTTTCACTCCAGGTGCCTCAGCTTCTGGGCGGTTCATTAGGATAGCAGTTTGCTGCTGCTTTCCCTCCAACAGGCTCTTTATTGCTTCGAGCAGTACCGTCTGCTCGTTGATCGGAGCTAAAATGGTAGGCGTAAGTGGAAGAGGTGGTGGTGTGGTGTTGCCGTTCACGTTGGTGCTAGTATTGTTCAGAGAATCCATAACCTTGAAAGAAAAATAGGGATAGGATAGATTCAAGGAATATGAAGTATAAAGAATGTTTAGTTGCCGAGTCTTATAATTCTTGTGTTATATTGCTTAGGTTTCCATCCAGAACTGACCCTGCATGGTATGAATTCATGCAGAACTGACCCGCATGGTATGACTTCATGCAGAACTGACCTGCACGGGCCGCCAACAAAACCTGTCACGCCCCGCTTCTCGGTGTACAGTCAGGAGACGTGACTAGGCTCGCGACGTATTTACTCAGAAGTAAACACGTTAAGCGTAAATAAGCAATATAATATAAATGTATACAAGAAAGACATTAGATGTAAATGAACAACAACATTTTATTTATTAAATATTCTTTACAATACAACTGAAAAGTAAATATAATGTGGAAAGCAATGCCTAAATAATGGCGTGAACTGAAAGTAAAAGTATATACAAGTGAATAGAGCTCCGGATCCTCGATGAGCTGCTCCAAGTATTCTGAGCTGGGCTCGATCTCCAGAGAGTCGGGTCCTCCTGACAACATTCCATAGAAAGAATAGAAAAAGAATGTTGCCAGCGAACAATCGCTCGGTAAGTCCCAAAAAGAGATAGAAATATACTGAACAGGTAAAGAGAATATATCTGGTATAATATATGATTGTTATGTTAACGCTGTAGTTTGTAGCTTGGTACAGAATATAACAGTGTATATGAGAGGAGTCCAACTATTCCGTGGACTATGGTATATGGAGCACTAGGAACTGTTAAGCCATGGGACAACAGCAACGGATATTCAGGTTAGGTGTATTAAAGTGACCATCATCGTGCTACTTTTAACACATTCCGTACCAATCTACCCTTTTAAAAAAAAACCCGAAATGTTTATTGTATTGTTTATAGCTGTAAGACTTGCCGAAACTATAATATCAATTGCTCATGTAAACGGATAAGGATGTAAACAGATAGTTATGTAATCAAGTCAATGTATATCTATGGTTTGGTCAGTTCAAGTCATGTTGATATTTGATAGTATTCAGTATATATGGATTCATGATGTATTGGAGTTATATTTGAAGTGTATATAGATTGGAATTGTATTTAGATTAGACTGAGACTCTGTCTGAGTCAGACACTTAAACAGAATTTGATTCCTGAATTAGGTTTTGGGTTATCGGTAACTGCTGCATATGGACGGCAGGATTTGCGACTTTCTCCAAGCCAATTACCATTGAGAACCCCGTTTTAGTTTCCTACCTTAAATAGGCAAGTACCCACTTTCTTCGGCTCTTTGAGGCTCAAGAGAATTGGTCCCACTTAAACCTATATTTACTAAGGTCCTTATTATAAATTAATAAACTTGAGGGGGTTTTATGAAAATAGTTTTGATAAACTTTCGAAGTAAACCTCAAGCATTTATTTATCGTATTTAGGGTTTTCATGGATGTATTTTTTAAAAGTGAAGTATTCTAATGATTATAAACCTAGATTGAATAGTATAGGGTATTTTAGTGTAAGTTGGAATTGTATGGATTTGTGATGGTATATTCATGAAATTTGTGATTCCTTTATTTAGAAAACATGGAATTTATTATATATTTAAAATAGATATTTTGATAATATATATATAATTATTAAAAATAGAATTTATTTATTAAATAGAAAATCACATTATTCTTAAAAATCGTATTAAAAATTCCATCGAGATCGGATGCTCCGTGAGGAGGTCTGCATCTCGCTCTACTAGTCCCTAGGATGTGCGATAATCCGTACCATCCAAATCGGGTTCCCCAAAATGGGTTGTAGAGGCTTAATTGCAAGGAATTTAATTAAAATAATCTTAAAGAATGCGGTTTTATTAGTTTAAGGTATTTTATTGTAAAATTGTATTTATCCCACAAAATATTATTCCAAAAGCCATCGTGCTATGCCATGATGAGTGTTGTGATGAGGTGGGTCATTACCTCATGAGTTTTTTAAAGGTAATATGAGTAAATATGATGAAATGATGCCGTAAGTAAACTTTGTGGTATTTAAACATAAAATTGAAATAAAAGTTGCATAACATTGTATTTTGAATTGAAACTTGTTCTCAATGTTTGTTTTAAGATTACTAAACAAGATGTAACAATATGGATGTTTGGTTATTAAGAAAAAAGTTGTGTTTTTAACAAAATTAGAATCGGAAGTCGGAATAACCCCGCTTCCGATGAGTTTTGAGAAGAGAATTCTTTTAATAGGGAAAAGAAGAGAGTAGAAGGGACTTACTGGATTAGATGAGAGAGAGGAGATAGAGGAAAGGTTTGAGAGCTTCGTAGAGTCACGGTGTCGCCGGATTTGTCCCGAGTCGTCGCCGGAAGATGACCTTGGGCTAACTCCACTTGTACAACTAATTTGACTTAGAAAAATTTGAGAGTTTTGATGATAGATTTCAGAATGGAGAGGGCTAGGGTGTGGGGTGGTATTTATAGGATAAAATTAGGGTTTAGGAAATTAAAAATGAGAATTAAAATGCATTAAATATTGGATTAATGGGTGATTTTAATCCTCTGTTAATTTGCAGAAAATTCAAACAGAAAAGGAATAGTGGGGGAGGCTAAGGGGCGTTAGGGTAAAATTGTGAAGCATTTGAGACAGGGGGCCCGGCGGCGCCGGCCTCAATGCTTATCTCGCCGGTTGATGTAGGGGGTGGGGTGCTTGGATTGGTAACACGTGTTCCTGGCTGTTCAAATAACAATTTCCACATGTTTAATTTTAATGACTTTTCATTTTTACGTGTATTGCATGTGTAAACTTTTGGGCTTCCGAAAAGTTTTAAAGAAAAATCATTAAAAATAATGTGGCCGATGGGATTTGAACACATGGGCTATGTCACAGCAGTGCAAGACTTTACCAATGAGCTACAAGTCCTATTTTGCTGTTCTTAAATAAGAAATACTTTTAAGTTGTGCTCAGATTAAGGTACTCCTTTCTGTACTTTACAAAATTTATGTACAGAAAGTTTAGGGTTGTTACAGTATTTTGATGAAACTTGTAATTCGTTTATTTGAAAAAATAAAGTTATTATCTTTTGAAAATATATAGATTTTTATAATATTTATATAATTATAAAAAAATTAATTTTATTATTAAGTAGAAAATTGCGTTTTTCTTAAAAATCGTATTAAAAACCTTTCGAGACCGAATGCTTCGCGAGGAGGCCTGCATCTCGCTCTACTACCCCAAAGATGTGAGATAATCTGCACCATCTAATAGCGGGTTCCCTAAAAAGGGTTGAAAAGCCTTATTTGCAAAGGAATTTTAAAATACAATTCCAAAGAAAACCGTTTTTATAGTAGATGGTATTTTAATGAAATATTTTGTTCGTAACTAAAAATACGCTCAAAGAGTATCCTGCTATGGAAACCATGTGTGTATGTGAGTGGTAGGTTGTTACTCCATGAGGTTTTCTAAAGGTATAATTAAGCAAAACAATTAAATATGGTAGATACAAAGTTCATGGTATTTTAATGTAAAAATTGATTTAAAGTTATGTTTCATAATTTTTTTTAGTGAAAGTTGTTCTAAACATTAGTTTTATGTTAACAAGCAAGGTGTGGAAATATGAATGAGCAATGCTTAAGAAAAAGTGTAATTTCTAGACTTTAGAATAAAATGTCGGTATTAACTCCATTTACCGACATGTTTTGAAAAAGAGATTTTTAAAGAGGAAGAAGAGAGGTTGGAAGGGGCTTACTAGCTAGTTACCCTAAGGAAAGGTAGAAGTAGGGAGTGTTGAACTTCGTGGCATCGCAGGATTGCCGGAACTTGCTTCGATTCTCGCTGGAAGTTGATCTCTTGCTAACTCCACTTGTACTCTTCTTGTACTTAGAAAACTTTGAGAATTTTGGCTATAATTTTCAGAATGAGGAAGGGTTAGGGTATGGGGTAGTATTTATTGTTGGATATAAGTATGCCCTAGAGACCATTATTTGATAGTGGATGTATTGACATGTATATATATATATCAGAGGACTTTCTTGCTCGACATGATAGTATGCTATCTGGTTACTCTTTATCTTAACATGTTCACTTGATTGTATATACTATTCATTTGGTACATGTTAATAAAGCCCTTAGGATATCCGCTTGACTATCATGATTATGATGCAGATCATACTAGTGGGGCATGACTGGTCTATAAGCATATCCTTAAATGTTCCTAGTCGTGGGTTTATCGAGACGAGGCATCGATATTCCAGAATAGACTATCGTATACGTTTCTTGACCCATTTGATGGGCGATGGATGATCCCATAACCATTGGTGTTTGACATCAAAGATTGTATGCTGTTGGGTACACTGAACGGACTTACCAAGAACTCCTATATGGTATTATATCTATCGTCGGATAGCAGTTCTCAGGTGACACTTGTACAGGTTAGTCTGTAGACCCGAGATCGTTATAGAGTCTTGTGTGTTCTTCCACTGTACTTTGATTTCCACCCTACCATGGCTCTACTGAGTCATGCAAACATGTGGCTTTTGGGTACAGTCCCGAGGCACATGGAGGCAATGAGCGATAGGAGGGGTTTCGTCTCTCCCGGTATTAGGGGTTGATGTTGCGCCGTGCTCGATTGGCTATAACTGGAAGTCCCCGGCCAGGGCTGATGAGATTTACTGATAAGTGTTATCAGTAGTTTCTCGATATGTTATAGTCCATACATCGGTATGACTTTTTGAGTTATTGGGGTCGACGATACCATCCCTAGACTCGATATGCAGCAAATCCGACGAAGGGACCGGACTGTACGGTAAGTGTTACCGGTTGGCTCTACGGGAGTTTTGACAGGTTCGCTTATTGTTCTTCTGTTCGCTCAATACCTGGGAGCCGTTACGTGCAGCAGTACCGCCGACGGTTTGTGGGTATGTGATATGATTACTGCCTACTGCTAGCATATTGACGAGTCTTAGAGTCCCACAAATGGGTTTTCTAGCTCAGGCGAAACGATGTGGGGGCGCATATGGGGATATGCGCAGGAGCTTGATTAAATGCGTGTATATGATACCATATTTTAATCTAGCATTTTCTATTAGTTGGGTCATATGTGATATGACCGTATTATTAAATCAAGTGTTGATTTAATATCAAATGACCATTAGCTCATTTATTAAACCCTTTCTTTATTTTTGTATGCATGAATGTATGTATGTTTATATTGATATGTATGCACACATGAATGCATACATGTGTCATGGCTGATGATACATTGGAGATAGCTATGCAAGACTCACATGGAAACTATGATGATATTTTAATTATTGAGTTAAAAGAAAATGGGAAATAATTCATGGCTAATATTTTCTTCTACACACTTCTTGAGTTGTCCATATCTAACCATGGTTTTATTTCCTAATTATCTTTTAACTCAATCATAAAAAATATCTAGATATTTTTCCTAGCCTTAGTTAAGAGTGAGTGTGACTTACTCTTATTCATTATTTATTCTTAAGTTTATCTCTCTTGCTCAAGCAAGCCATTTTCCATCTCCTTCTTCCTCCAAGCTCTCTACCTCTTTCAAAGTGAGTGAAGAGAAAGAAAAAGAAAGGTTTTTACGTGAGAATATTACCCACTTCACCAATCTATATTAGTCTAGCCCACTAGTGTAGGTTGTTTTGGTTCACTTCCACTTAGGTCAAGTGAAGCTAGGAGCTTGAGCAAAGGAACTCCGTGGTGGATCGTCGTGGATTTCGAAAGCTTCAAGCGAACCCGTTCAAACTCCAAGTAGAACCAAGGAGTCAAGGAAGAGAGGTCTACAAAGGTTATATTTCTCCCCTCTTAGTGTTAGACACTGACTAGTATGTGATACTTGCTACTTTTTACCCTAATCCTCTAGTTCGATTCTTGGTTAGGTTTGGTTAGCACCCTAGAATTTTTAAAGTTGCATGTTTGATGCTTGTTAAAACCTAGTGAGGGTGATAAGCAAACCCAGCAGTGGTATCAGAGCCAAGGCTAGAGAATTAGAGGATATTAGTAGAATTACGAAACCGAAACAACTCCGAAACCTCAAAACTAAAGCCCTAGTTTCTATCATTTTTAAAATGTTCTCTGAAAATTATTTAAACAAGTGCAGATTGTTACATGTGATGTAATATGTATACCAGAGAAAAACGAGCTCACTCCATTGGATTTTGGCCGGCGAAACCTTGCTTAAAACCGGTATGGCCGGTTTTTCACAGGAGTTTGGGCTTCGATTTTCTTTGGTGTTCCAGTCTCTGGGGTTTGGTGTTTCAGGTATTGTTTGTTTTTGCTAAGATTGCATGTGATGTTATCTTTCTATAACGGCAATTTGGAGTGTTTCGTATTCGTAATTTTAAGATCGTTTCGGGTTTATATATGTGATATAATATTTGGAATCCACAATAATTAGTTTTGTGAAAACTATTTAGTATTTTGTAAATCTAGCAATTTAGTCTCATTCGATAGATTGCCACGGAGTTTCGATTCGGATCAAAACTCTATCGCAATCTCGTATAGTACGCGAGCATTCGCCGGGTAACACTACTAGATAGCCACGCCCCATAGCCCCGACCAAGTGACTGTAGGAGAACCCCATTGCCAAAAGCATTCGTTCGGGTGCTCGCGGCCATGGTGTTCCGCCTAAGTGCACTTCATCGACGGCATCGGGGGCGCGGCCGACTACTAATGTTTCCGACGAGCATTCGATCATTTGTTGGAAATCTTATTGAATTGCCCTACTGGTTATTGAAAAGTGTTTTCAATTTGAGGCTAAAATGTCGGGTTTATAATGTTAGGCATGAAATTCAGAATATGTGATATTCTGATTTTATGATGTCTAAGGAATGTATGGATTCCAAATATTGTAGTTTGGCATTTCTTTTCTGTGACCGTAAGTGTAATATGTAGTGTATCGCCGGTTTCGTTGCCATACGTCAACGACAATTGGGATACATATATTTACTTACGTTGATGACATATGATGTTATGTGTTGCCGTGATATGATGTATAGGATCGTCGTGAATGGATAGCCGGGGTTTTTATGTGAGGTAAGAGTTTTTCTTTTCATTCATGTAAAATTAATTGTATGTAATATTCTTTTGTTGGGGAACTTCCGGGTTGAGGATGATGTCACCATTGATGTATATTATTTACTTTTCCGCATTAGGATAGACCCAAGGTGGGGAGCACAAGTGACTGGGTTCTAGATTCCATTGGGAGGCTATCTCGAGGAGTCGAGATCGGGTCTCCTAACCCTAGAATTAGTGGGGTCACTTGCCGCTCTCGTAGGGGTCTAGGGGCGTGGGCTTGGCTGTTCATCACGACCATGGAATCCTTATTTTCTATCGTTGGCTAAATACAAATTACGGACCTCCTAGTATATTCTATATTTTCATATATGTGCTTCAGCTGTTGTTATTCTGTGATGTGATCACTTTATATGCTGAGACGAATGGTATATTATATATATGATATATAATAAATGTTGCTTATGTTTTGCATCCGCGTTAGTCCTACCCCCGTTCTGCCGTTACTTAAGTAACCTAACGGTGCATGACGGGACCCCGTGGCGAATGCGGATGGCATAAGTGTATGTTCTATTTTCGTTTCTTTTCTGTGATGGCTTAAGGACTTAAATGATAGGACTACATTAATGAGATTAATGTAAAGAAAAAAAAACATAAAAGATGTTGTTGACTCGAATTTGAAACTCACTCGGCCTTTATATGAAAATGCAAGTTTCAAAAATGTGGAGCTTAAACCACTCCTTTTAAAACTATTTGATTCTACAACAAGATCAAATTCAAAGCGTTAAAGGTTTTCTTAAAAACCCTCCGCAACCCTCCGTCATTTTAGGAAGTAGAGTACTTAGTATTCGTGCTACGTATGTTGATCATAGTCAAGGCGTAGTGTACGGTAGCTAAGTGATGCCTTTCTACACAGCATATGATGCGTTTAATTAGGACATTCATGTAATTATGTTGATCATAGTCAAGGGTCATGTGAATGGGTCTAATTAATCACGAAATGACGGGTAGAACTTGACTAGTGCTTATGATATGTTGACCATAGCCAAGGTCATAAGCTACTAGGGGTAAAAACCATATCGGAAGTTTTAAGAGTTGAAATTTGCAATGAGATTGCATACCTTCTATGTGATAGTTGGATCCCGATCCCACTGTGAGTAAGAGTTACTCCCAAGAGAGTTTTTGTACTTTACAATTAGCTAACCCATTAGGTGTCTAGAAAGGTGTTAACGAGGTTATGCCTCTGGGAAAATGAGATTTACTTTAATTAGGTCCGTGCGAAAGCACGGGGAACCTCCCTCAAAGTACCGACACTGGCCTGGCTGACCGGTTAGCGAAATTGTAGAATGTAATTAATCCTGGCTAATTTTCTTTTTAAGGTTTGAAGGAAAATTTGATAAAAGCAGTGGGAGACATCGATTAGATAAGATAATAACCAATATAATCTTTGCAAGAGCTTTTGCTGAGTGTATTCTTTTCTCTCTCCTAATGGCAGATACCCATGACTGGACTTAAGCTTCTGTTAGAGAAAAATAAACTGACATGACCTAATTATAAAGACTGCTTGAGGAACATAAACATTTCCCTTACATATGATAAGGTATTATATGTCCTCACTGCCTTAGCCCCTCCCAGCCCATGCCCTGAATCTTCTGTTGCGGATAGGAAGATCCGCAAGACATGGGATATTGACTATGCCACTGCTAAATGCCTCATGCTCGCCTCGATGGATAATGTACATCAAAAGCAGCATGAGAAGATGGATGTTCAATCCATCTTTCTCAATACAAAGGAGTTGTATGGAGAGCAATCTCGTACCCTGCGCTACGAGGCATCTAAAAGGCTGTTTCAGATGCGAATGGCTCCTGGCACACCAGTGGGTGATCATGTCTTGAAGATGATAGCTCTTATTGAAGAGCTTGAGGGCCTCGGATGGACAATACAGAATGAACAGTATATTGATATTGTTCTACAGTCTCTCCCCCCCTTTGCTCAGTTCATAGTAAACTTCAATATGCACAACATGGAGAAGTCACTATCTGAACTTCTCAATATGTTGAGAAATGCAGAGAGCACGCTCAAGACAGCGAAAATTCCCGCTTTGCTTGCTGGGCCATCTTCCTCTTCTCTCCCAAAAGCCAAGGCCAGGGGAAAGGTGAAGAAGAAACCCACCAAACCAAGAGGTAGAGTGAAAAAGGCAAAAGGGAAAGACAAATCCAGGGCTGAGGAGTCAGGAAAAGGAGAATGTTTCTACTGCAAAAATTCGGGACACTGGAAGCGAAATTGTATTGAATACATCGCTGATCTCAAGAAAAAGAAGCATGGTGATGCTTCCGCTTCAGGTGTGTTTGTGACTGAAAACTGTTTTTCTATAAACTCTGCTTCTTGGGTATTGGATACCGGTTCGGGTTCTCACATCTGCAACTGTATGCAGGGATTGAGAAATAGCAGAGTTTTGAAGACTGGTGATCACACTCTCTGGGTTGGAAATGGTTCCAATGTACATGCAGTATCGGTGTGGGAATATCACCTGGGGTTGCCATCGGGATGTATATTGGTTTTGAACCCGTGTTATTATGTACCAAGCATGCTATGTAATATAATATCCGTTTCTTTGTTAGACAATGAAGGATATAATTTTGTGTTGCAAAATAATGTTATGAACATTAACCTGAATCAAGAGTTGATTAGGTATGGTACACTAAATAACATGATATACGTTCTAAATCAACACACAATTTTCAACATACAACACACAAACAAAAGAAAATTTTCAGATATAAATGAAGCTTTTTTTGTCATTGTAGACTTGGTCATATTAAAAAAACAAGACTAGACAAGCTACATAAAGATGGATATTTAAATCCTTTTGAATATAAATCTTATGCCACATGTCAGTCTTGTATCAAAGGTAAAATGACCAAAACTCTGTTTACTGGACTCGGAGAAAGAGCTACAGAACTCTTAGGCCTCAAACATAGTGATGTATGCGGACCAATGTCTACACATGCTAGAGGCGGTTTTTTTTACTTCATAACTTTCGGACATGTGTTTTTATTAAAGCATAAGTCTGAAGCTTTTGAGAAATTCAAAGAGTACAAACTTGAAGTAGAAAAACAAACAGGTTTGAGCATCAAGAAACTTCGATCAGATCGAGGTGGAGAGTATCTGAGTACAGAGTTTTCGGACTTCCTAAAAGAGAATTGGATACTCTCTAAGCTCACTCCCTCTTACATACCACAACACAACGGTGTGTCAGAACGGCAGAATCGTACCCTATTAGATATGGTGCGATCCATGATGAGTGATGCTGGGTTACCTCTCTTCTTTTGGGGGTATGCATTGGAGACTGCAACATATCTGTTGAACATGGTTCTAACCAAGACCGTGTCTACCACTCCATATGAGATATGGTATGAGAAGAGACCATCTCTTAAACGAGTTAAGATTTGGGGTTGTCCGGCTTTTGTCAAAAAGCAGAATCCAGACAAACTCGAGACACGATCGGTTCAGTGTATATTTGTGGGATATCCAAAACATTCGTATGGATATCTCTTCTACGACAAGGAGGAACAAAGAGTGTTTGTTTCTCAACATGCCACACTTTTAGAAAATAAATTTTTTTCAAATAACACTGATGGCAATATGGTAGAACTAAAAGAAGTTCTAGAAACACAAGTTATAAATGACGACTTGGTTGAACCTGATGTTGCAACAGAAACTTATGAACCTCAGTCACTCCGTAGATCTAGTAGGACTTCTAGCCCACCTGAGAGATACTATGGTTTTCTTATTGATGGTGATAGAGGGGATTGTATCATGGATGATGATGACCCTACTAGTTTTCAGCAAGTTATCACGAGTGGTGACTCTATGAAGTGGCTGGATGCCATCAGATCCGAAATAGAGTCTATGTACACCAACAAAGTGTGGACTTTGGAAGATGTACCCTCTGGGGTAAAACCCGTAGGGTGCAAATGGATCTTTAAGAGAAAGATCGGTGTAGATGGGCAGGTGGAGACCTATAAAGCAAGGCTTGTGGTGAAAGGATTTTGTCAAAGACCAGGATTGGACTATGATGAAACTCTCTCACCTGTAGCCATGCTTAAATCCATTCGGATCCTACTTGCTATTGCTGCTCACTAAGACTATGAAATTTGGCAAATGGACGTTAAAACTGCATTTCTAAATGGTGATTTAGAAGAGTGCGTTTATATGGATCAGCCTGTTAGTTATGTGTATGCCCTAGAGGCCATTATTGTACATGCGATGTATATTGTAGTGGATGCTTGGACATACATAGGGAGAACTTTCTTGCTAGACATGATAGTATGCTATCTGGTTGCACTTTATCTTAACATGTACACTTATTGTCTCTCTATTATATGTTGATAAAGCCCTTAGGATGAGTACTTGACTACCAGGATTATGATGTGGATCATACTAGTGGGGAAGAGGTAGTCGGCAAGTACATCCTTCAAATGTTCCTAGTCGTGGGAGTATCGAGATAGGACATCGATACTCCAGAGTAGACTAGCGTATACGCTTCTCGACCCATGTAGATGGGCGATGGATGATCCCATATCCATTGGTGTTTGACATCAGAGATGGTATACGGGCGCTCAGTGGAGACTGGGTACACTGGACGGACTCGCCGAGAACTCCCAGATGGTATTATACCTCACGTCAGATGGCAGTTCTCTAGTGACACTGGTACAGGGTAGTCTGTTGACCCGAGATCGTTATAGAGTCTTGTGTGATTCCCACTGTGCTTTGATTTCCACCTTACCACGTTCAAGAGAACTTGAAAAATGATGGTTTTTGGGTACAGTCCCGAGTCACATGGAGGCAATGAGAGATAGGAGGGGATTCGTCTCTCCCGGTATAGGGAGTTGATGTTGCGCTGTGCTCGATTGGATATAACTGGAAGTCCGTGGACAGGGCTGATTACGAGATATAATGGTAAGTGTTATCAGTAGTTTCTCGACCTGTTATGAGCCTCATATCGGCACGACTTATCGAGTTACCGGGGTCTGACGTTTACCACCTCTAGACGAGATATGCGACATATCAGACGAAGAGACCAGACTGTACGGTAGTGTTACTGATTGGATTCACAGGAGTATGAGCAGGCTTGCTTGTTGATCTTCTGATCGCTCAATACCCGGGTGGCCGTTACGTTTAGCAGACCGCTTGCGGCTTGTGGGTGTTTGATATGATCATCACCTACTGCCGGTGTATTGACGAGTCTTTAGAGTCCTACACAGAGGTTTCCTGGCTCAAGAGAAACGGAGTAGGAGCACATATGTGATATGCGCGGGACCAAGATTAATACGATATGTGATACCGTATTCTATTCTCGCGATATGTGACATCGGTCGGTTATATGTGATATAGCCGGGTTATCGATTCAAGTGTTGATTCGATAAGTTGTTGCATTTGATATTAGTCAGTTATATGTGATATAGCCGGATTATTAAATCAAGTATTGATTTAATAATTTAATGTATAATTATATATTTGATATATTAAATTACATTAACTAATACTCATTCACTTAAGATTTCTTTTCTCACTTGATTTTGTGCACATTGTATATATGTGATATATATTAGTATACAACATTTTGTGTCATGCTTAATGATACATGCAACTTAGGTGTGTGTGTGACTTACACCATGCTATGTATAATGTAGGGTTTTTAATTGATTTATTAATTCAAAAAGGCTTGGAATTTGTCATGGCTCAAAACTTGTAGAAGCTTGTGGATGCATTGACATAGTCTACTATTTTTGTTTTGCTTAAGATATTTATAAACCCAACCATTATTCTAGCCATGGTTAACTCTCTACAAATGTTAGTATATGATACTAACTCACCCATGGCTGCCATTCTCCACTTGATTTTATCATGGGAGTTTTCTTCATCTCCTTCCTCCAAGCTTTCTAGCTTCAATGGAAATGTTGGAAAAAGAGTGAGAAAATTATTTCTAAAGTGAGTAAAATTCCTACTTCATCATCCTCTACTACTTGCCATTTATAATAGGGTGTTTTCTTCACTAATTCTATAATTAGTGAAGAGGTAGCTTGGGTTAGTGTCTCCTCGACGTAGATCATCTTCGGCCTCGAAGACTTCGAGCAAGCTTGTTCCGTACATCTTGTGGAGCCTCTCAAGAGTCCGGAAGTTCATGGATCACAGCAAAGGGATTACTACACGGAGCTAATGAAGTGAAGGACCGGTCTACAAAGGTTGTATTCCTTGTTCACTTCTTATGCAAAGTTGTTTGCATTTCATTTCGTCGGATTTTCTAGTAACGATTCAAGGGTTAGGGTTAGCTAGAACGACAATTTTTTGAAATTGGCATGGACGATGCCTCCCGAAACCTCGCTGCCGTGCTAGACAACCCTGCACAGCCAGAGGGCATCGTTGATAGTGGGAGCAGCGGGAAAGCATGTAGGTTTCTTAAATCCATTTATGGATTAAAGCAGGCATCACGGAGTTGGAACATCTGTTTTGATGATGCGATCAAAGAGTTTGATTTTGTCAAAAATCCAGATGAACCCGGTATTTATAAGAAGATTGTAGGGAGTACCGTCACATTTCTCGTATTGTACGTGGATGACATCCTCCTGATAGGAAACGACGTTCCTATGCTACAATCGGTTAAACTGATCTTATCACAAAGGTTCTCCATGAAGGACCTGGGTGATGCCTCGTACATATTGGGCATTAAGATATATATAGATAGATCGAAAAGGTTGTTGGGATTGTCCCAATCCAGGTACATTAACACCATCCTAAAGAGGTTTAGTATGGAAGATTCCAAGCGGGGTGCCTTACCCGCTTGTCACGGAATCACTCTCCAAGGACTTTTGCCCAAAGTCTGATGAAGAGAGAGCTCGCATGAGCATTATACCCTACGCTTCAGCCGTAGGATCTATAATGTATGCGATGTTATGTACTCACCTTGATGTAGCTTATGCACTAGGTGTAGTGAGCAGGTATCAATCCAACCCAGGGGAGAAACACTGGACAGCTGTGAAGAACATTCTTAAGTACTTATGATGGACTAAAGAAATGTTCTTGGTGTATGGTAACGGGGATCTCCAAATGGAGGCCTTTACCGATTCGAGCTTCCAGAGTGATAAGGATGACAGAAAATCTATCTCAGGGTTTGTATTTACCCTCAATAGAGGGGCAGTATGTTGGAAGAGTTCCAAACAGGATACCGTTGCAGACTCCACGATGGAAGCTGAGTATATTGTTGCAAATGATGCTGCCAAGGAAGCCGTCTGGATGAGGAAGTTCATCTCGGAGCTAGGAGTAGTTCTAACCATTGTTGATCCAATACCATTGTATTGTGATAATAATAGGGCTATGTCATTGGCCAAAGAGCCCAGGTCCCATCAACGATCCAGACACATCTTGAGACGATATCATTTGATCCAGGAGATAGTTGATCGCCGTGAGATCGTGATTCGGAGAGTAGACACAAAGAATAATACCGCGGATCCACTCACCAAGGCCCTCCCACAGCCGCATCATGAGCGACATTTTGAGAAGTTGGGTATGAGATACGCCAAAAATTAGCCTTAGTGCAAGTGGGAGATTGTTGGATATATGTATGCCCTAGAGGCCATTATTTGATAGTGGATGTATTGACACACACACACACACACACACATATATATTCAGAGTACTTTCTTGATCGACGTGATAGTATGCTATCTGGTTACTTTTTATCTTAATATGTTCACTTGATTGTGTATACTATTCATTTGGTACATGTTGATAAAGCTCTTAGGATATCCGCTTGACTATCATGATTATGATGCAAATCATACTAGTGGGGCATGACTGGTTTATAAGCGTATCCTTAAATGTTCCTAGTCATGGGTGTATTGAGACGGGGCATCGATATTCCAGAATAGACTAGCGTATACGTTTCTTGACCCATTTGATGGGCGATGGATGATCCCATATCCATTGGTGTTTGACATCAAAGATTGTATACGGGTTCTCAGTGGAGACTGGGAACACTGAACGGACTCACCGAGAACTCCTATTTAGTATTATATCTATCGTCAGATAGCAGTTCTCAGGTGACACTTGTACAGGTTAGTCTGTAGACCCGAAATCGTCATAGAGTCTTGTGTGTTCTCCTACTGTACTTTGATTTCCACCCTACCATGGCTCTACCGAGTCATGCAAACAGGTGGCTTTTGGGACAGTCCCGAGGCATATGCAGGCAATGAGCGATAGGAGGGGTTTCATCTCTCCCGGTATTGGGGGTTGATGTTGCGATGTGCTCGATTGGCTATAACTGGAAGTCCCAGGCCAAGGCTAATGAGATTTACTAATAAGTGTTATCAGTAGTTTCTCGATCTGTTATAGGCCATACATCGGCATGACTTATTGAGTTATTGGGGTCGACGATACCATCCCTAGACTCGATATGCAGCATATTTGATGAAGAGACCGGACTGTACGATAAGTGTTACCGGTTGCTCTACGGAAGATTTGACAGGTTCGCTTGTTGTTCTTCTGTTCGCTCAATACCTGGGAGCCGTTACGTGCAGCTAAAACCGCTGACCGTTTGTGGGTATGTGATATGATCACTGCCTACTGCTAGCGTATTGACGAGTCTTAGAGTCCCACAAAGGGGTTTCCTAGCTCAGGAGAAACGATGTGAGGCGCATATAGGGATATGCGCAGGAGCTTGATTAAATGCGTGTATATAATACCATATTTTAATCTGGCATTTTCTATTGGTCGGGTCATATGTGATATGACCGGATTATTAAATCAAGTGTTGATTTAATATCAAATGACCATTAGCTCATTTATTAAACCCTTCCTTTATTTTGTATGTATATTTATATTGATATGTATGCACACATGCATGCATACATGTGTCATGCTTGATGATACATTGGAGATAGCTATGCAAGACTCACATTGAAACTATGATGATATTTTAATTATTGAGTTAAAAGAAAATGGGAAATAATTCATGGCTAATATTTTCTTCTACAAATTTCTTGAGTTGTCCATATCTAACTATGGTTTTATTTCCTAATTATCTTTTAACCCAACCATAAAAAATATCTAGATATTTTTCCTAGCCTTAGTTAAGAGTGAGTGTGACTCTCTCTTATTCATTTTTTATTCTTAAGTTTATCTCTCTTGAGCTCAAGCAAGCCATTTTCCATCTCCTTCTTCCTCCAAGCTCTCTACCTCTTTCAAAGTGAGTGAAGAGAAAGAAAAAGAAAGGTTTTTAAGTGAGAATATTACTCACTTCACCAATCTATATTAGTCTAGCCCACTAGTGTAGGTTGTTTTGCTTCACTTCCACTTAGGTCAAGTGAAGCTAGGAGCTTGAGCAAAGGAACTCCGTGGTGGATCGTCGTGGATTTCGAAGGCTTCAAGAGAACCCGTTCAAACTCCAAGTAGAACTAAGGAGTCAAGGAGAAGAGGTCAACAAAGGTTGTATTTCTCCCCTCTTAGTGTTAGACACTAACTAGTTTGTGATACTTGCTACTTTTTACCCTAATCCTCTAGTTTGATTCTTAGTTAGGTTTGGTTAGCACCCTAGAATTTTTAAAGTTGCATGTTTGATGCTTGTTAAAACCTAGTGAGGGTGATAAGCAAATCCAGCATTTATAGTATGGAATTAGGGTTTTCGAATTAAAAAGATGAATTAAAATGCATTAAAAAGGTGATAAATAGGGAATTGAGGGGTCTATGTTTGATTACAGAGTAATAAAACAGTGCAGGGGAGTTAGGGGTAGGCCAAGAGACTTGTGTGCAAAGCCCGGGGCTCATTGCCCACGGTTGGTGTTAGGTCCACGTTACCCACTCCGGTTCTTTCGGGGAGGCGGAATAAGTAAAAATCAAAATTTTCCTCACTAGGTAACATGGACCATCCATGAAGGATCTTTGCTAAACAAAAGCTAACAAATAAACTACAAGTTTTAGCTATTATGTAGAATGGTTATACCTAGGTCTTGAACTCCTTCTCTTCTTTTTGTGTTTCTCCTCCTTGCTTGCTCCTTGTAGTGGTTTGAACGGCTCCTCCTAGTCGTCTCCTCTTTGCCGAAGATAGATCCACTCGAGGGCCTCGAACTTGAGCTCCTACCTCAACCTAGAGGTAACTAAGGTGCTTGGTTTGCTAAACCTAGAACCCTAGAATGAGTAGAGAGGAGTTATGGTGGTTTTGTCTCAAAAGTTTATGATTTCCAACTCATGGAACACTTAAACTTTGAGAGAGGAAGAGGGAGAGCTTTCTTTCAAGAGAGAGAGAGAATATGATAGAATGAGCTCTCATATTGCAACCATGCTCACATATATGGAATAATGATAATAATAATAATAATTAAGAATTGTGATGGTTAGTTTATGAATGACCATTATCATTTCATTCATTCAATGCATTTTGCAAAGAACAAGAAGCATCTTTGAAATGAAATGATGATGGTCAACAAGTCTACAATGGTCAACCGGGCAACAAAGTCAACAGGTCAACAAAAGTCAAATGTTCAACTCAACCATGGCACAATAATCCTTAATTAATATTATTAATCATATTTCTCATTTTCATTAGGGTTTAGAAAAAGTCAACGGTCAACAAGTCAACCAAAGGCAAATGGTCAACAACCCTAAAGAGAATCCTCTGCCTCTGCCTCTGTCAACTGTGCATACACACCCGCATTCGTGTTCCGAGGAACACGGATACACTGAGACAAAACCAATCCGAAAACAAATACTAGGATCTGGCTTAAACCAAACCCCGCTAGTAATAACTGCCCGGACACCAAACGTGCACAAGTCTGCGGATGTGAACGAACCCCGTCGCAAAACCATGCGACCTCTACTCTGTTTTGCCCAAAGGCAAGTAACCCTCTGTGTGGGACTCTAAAGGCTCGGCACTACGCTTGCAGTGGGTTTAACCACAGGACGCAAGCGGTACTAGCTGTACGTAACGGTCCCCAGGTAGATGCCGACAAGAAAACTAATGAGGTGAACCCATCCGAACTCCTACTGAGCCTGAATGTGACAATCTCCGTACAGTCCGGTCTATTCGTCTGAGAGTATCGCATGGCGGGCCTAGGGAGCGGTAAACGTCAGTCCCCTAATAGCGGTTCAAGTCGTGTCGGAGTGTAGCCCAAAACACCCTAAGAATCTACTGGAAAACCTACCAGTAATTCTCGCTTGCCCTGGCCAGGGACGACTATGTGTAATGGCTCTCCTAGACACAGCGTGATATCAACTCCCAATACCGGGAGAGATGAATCCTGTCTAACCGTCACTGCTTCCAAGTGCTTCGGGACTGCACACAACTACTACCTGTTTGCACGACTCAGTAGAGTCGTGGTAGGGTAGTAATCTAAGAACAGTGGGAACACAATCGAGGCGAAGTGACAGTGTCAAGTCAGCGGACTAAGCTATACTCATGTCACCTGGGAACTGTTAACTGACGATAGGTATAATACCAACCAACAGTTCCCGACGAGTCCTGTCCAGTGTACTCGTAACCTAACGAGCACCTGCATACTATCTCCAGTACGACGTACTGATGGCTGTGGGACAGACCATCTCCCCTGCTGGGAAGAGAAGCGTATGCACCAGTCTACTCTGGAGTATCGATGCCCTGTCTCGAAAATCCTACGACTAGGGACCAAAATAAGGATGTTCTTATAGACTATCCAGCCCCCACTAGTGTGATCGCCATCACAACGCCGGTAATCAAGCAAAGATCTTAAGGGCTCCATCAATATGTTTTTAGCGATATGTTAAAAGAAACATATACACATATTAAGATAGAAACAAACCAAGTAGCATACTACTATATCGAGCAAGACCGTCGTAAACCCGTATATATATCCCAAGCCTCCAAAATGTATTATACAAACTAGTACTATACAATAATGGCCTCTAGGGCATACATATTCAACAATCTCCCACTTGCACTAAAGGCCAGTAATTGGTGTACCGCATACCCAACGTCTGTACTAAGGCCAGCTGCTGGCGTACCGCATACCCAATAGCTCAAAAAGTCGCTCGAACTGTGTTTGAGGGAGGGCCTTTGTGAATGGATCCGCCGTGTTGTTGATTTGTATGATTTTTTGTATGCGTTGTGATCAAAAGATGAATCAAAGAATTTATATAACTGCAATCAAGAACGACATCACTTGGTAGCTAGCCGATGAGTACGGGTCGGTCCACAGGGATGTTGTGAATTTCCAAATTGTTCTTATGAGTTAATTCCGAACGGTGTGAACGGATTGATTAAATCTAAAAACTAAATTAATCTAGATCTGAATCTTGCTAGGGTTAGGTTTAGGTTAAGTTTGGAAAGTCAGTAAATCTCACCGCTTTCTTTACCCATATTAAGATCTATTAGGAGTTATGGTAATTATTAATAAAGGGGATTGGAATCATTGGGAAGATGTTTCTTCCTCTAGCTTCTTGTCCTTCCTTTATCAATCCTTACCCTAACCTCCATGGAAAACACGCTCAACCGTGCCTTTATACTACAGTATCACCGCTACCTAGAGGGATAGGGTGCCTTAGGGAGCGGTGTGTGCATGTATGCATGAAGTCCTATTAATTATATGTGATGGGCAAAAAAGGGGTGATAGATCTTCATCTCTCAAGCCTTCCACAAAGCTAACCCTAACAAGCGAGGAGACTACTCGCTCATTTGGGAATTGAAGAACAGATCTAAACTATTTATCTAGGGCAAGGAATTAAAGATCTAACTAGGGCAGATAATAAATTTAACCTAGGGCAAGGAATTAAATCTAAACTAGGGCAAATAAAAAGAACTACTTACAAATTGATGCACTCCAAAACTTTCAAAAGAATTCTGAATTTATTAATGAAAGGAGGCATGACCTAATACAAGAATTTGGGCTTCTATTTATAGGACATAGAAAATCCTAGGTTTACAATTGCCGCATGTATGCTTTTACAAAAATACCCTTAGGAAGACTAGTCAGCGCCGCCACAGAGACTTGGTAAAATTTTATCCACTATGGGTATCACACGGCCGCGGAACCACGGCCGCAGCCCTGGTTTGGCCGCGGTTCCGCGGCCAGAAAGGAGGATTAAAGGCTGAGTCTTCTGGGGTGGGTTCTGGTTGCACTTGGGTACTCTTTTCTTCACTTTGTTCTTCATAATAGCTTCTGGTTCTCTTCCAAATTTCCACTGTGAATAATTGCAGTTGACTTTTACCGTTGCTTCATGTTGAAGCCTTGAACCTTGCGATGCCTTGTTCTTTGTGAACTGATTTTCCTGTAGGCTTTATCAAGATTCTCTGTTTGTTGGTCGAAGTCCCACTTTTGCATCATCTTTTATCTTTTTCACTGTTTTTCATCCCGAGAACCTGTAACCTGTACTATGTAGCAGACATGGGTCAAAAGCACCTGTTTATTTGTAAAATGCATAAAAATGGGGAATATAATAATGCAATATTATGATATGAACAAATACTCCCAAACTTATCTTTTGCTCGTCCTCGAGCAAACCTAGTTTTATTCTCGACAAAAACCTAACCTCACTTTCGCAGGGAAATGCGATTGCACTGAGCTCGTGCAACAAGCCGTTAAACCTCTAGGTGTCCCTAGTAGGAGGAGTGTTGTCTCCTGAGGGTTTTCAGCGGATACTACCCACAAAATCCTATCAATTTGGCCCATTAACTTTTATTCTTCAGTTAGGTTTTCTAACAAGGAATTCTATTATCTTCGACTAATAAATTATCCACCCATATTCTTCACGCTTTCTTATCATTTAACTTAAGATTATATATATTCTTTTGAATTAGCTTTCGGCATCTCTTAAGTTTTCCTTCTAGGGTTCCATCTCAACTTAGGAATTTTTATCATCTCTACCAAAGATATAAGTCCTATTCTTCATTCCTATCTCTTATCTAAACCCCAATCATATACCCCTACGTGTGTGTGTGTATATCACCCCTACACTTGGAAATTCAAATCAAGCAATCATACTCTTGTCCGTTGTCCAAAGCACTTCTTAATTGGTGAATTTTTAGATGAAGTTCGCTCACACATCCTTCATGCGACTGTTAATACTTCTTGAGGTACCAACAACCGATTACAAGAAGTGTTTGCACATTAAAGCGTAATTTCTAGTCTTGCAACACCTAAGGCTTTAGCAGTGACTCCCAAACCAGTTGGTCTAAGGCACTAGGTGATGAAGCACCCTCGCTAAATATTTTTCTATTTTTGCAGCCTTAAGTAATTACAAAAACCAGTGTTCATTTTTTCTTTCTTTTATTCACACTTGTATTTTTTTTATTTTCTTCGTACTAAGGACTTTAGACAAGAGCATTTCAAGGTCTCTTCTACTATTCCAAGTTTCAAGGTGCGTGTTTGTGCAATTTGTAGGGTATATATTTTCAGAATTTAGACTTAAGCTTAGGAATTATTTTTCAAACTTATACTTTAATAAAAATATCAATACTCTTCCTTTGTTTTAACTTAGCCCAAGAAGTCAACTCGAAATTTGCCTATTTCTAAATAAACTATAAAGACATATACTTTCTATTGTTAAATTTTAAGAAATGTTATTTTTAGGGTTTTTAATTTACTAAATCTAGGATCTAGTTGTTCCTAACTAGTTAACCTATTTGTCAAACTTAAGTCAAATACGGCCAAAATTGAATACATTAATTTTTATAATTTTTGAAAATTTTCAATTTTTTATGGGTTTTAAAATAAGTATGCAAATGCAAAAATGTACATATGAATGCGAAGGAAGAAGACTTACCGAGCATACCCCCAAATTTAACCTTGACAGTGTCCTCACTGTCATGCCACACCAAGAGGGTCAAAATGTCGGCACTCCCCTGTTTATTTATTTACAATTTTTTTTATTGATAAAAGAAAAACAAAAATATATTACAAAAAGGTACCCCCAAACTAAACAAGGCCTTACACAGTCAAAGGTTAGCACCAACCATTCAAAAATTCTATCGTGATAATGGTGGGGTTGGTGAAAGAATGTGGTGTAAAGAAAAGAAATGAGACGCACACGAGACCGTGTGGAGATAGAAGCGGTATACGGTCTCGGTGGAGGAGAATGGCGGAGGGGAAAAAGAAATGGTAGTGGTTCTACTTCTTCGAGTGGAGATTGATTAATCACAAAATCCGTATCGTTTAAGAATGCGAGTTCATCGGCGAAAATATCTTCGAAACTTTCATCGAAGGTCTAAGTGAAAATTATCGAACTCAAAATATCGGATTGTGATTCATCAACACTAGGTATCATTGAAGGAAGATTAGAAGAAGAACCAAAGAAAGCGGAAATACGAATTTGAGGGTGGAGATGGAGTGTATAAATTAGCACAATTTGTAATGACCGATGTATAAAAAGCGATTGTGCTAATCTATCAACCCGCGGAAAAATGAGATTAACTCCTTCAAGATTCATAAGCAAACATGGGTACGTCGAACTTGGTATTGGAGATGAAAGCGTAACTGTCTCATGCAAGGTCGGAACTAGGATGGAGGGAAGTGAGTGAGGAAGGGTATCAGTTAAAGATTTAGGAGGGTGTACGCAATCAGTGGAAGAGACAAGATGAATTGGACTCATAAAAAAAAACTGGTTCATCCTCAATAATTTCCTCAATATTCTCCTCAAAATTTAACTCATCCATGCCATTATCATCAAATTCAAGACGCATATGAAGTTCGGGAGAAACATTTAGTGACTCGGGATGATGAATTGGACATAAAATTTCAATCAAATCTACAGGTTTATCATCCAAAATATTCCCGGCGTCTATATCCTCAATCAAGTGAAAATCAATTTTTTCTGACACCTCATCAAAAGCATGGAGATTTATCAATTCAGGTTCTAAATTGAAGGTGTAAAGATCGAAAGGATTAGGTGTGGTTTTACTCAAAAGGGATTCTTCACAATCTAGCAAATCAAGCACTACAAAGTCGCACAACTCATTAAACGTTTCATTTTCAACTGATGGATCATTTAGGACACTTGATAGAAAACCGGAGTTGTGGGCTTCAATTGGGTATGGGTAGGTTTGATTTGGAAAGGTGTAGAACTCACTCTCTCCTCTCAAATTCTCACTCTGTCCAACCGCCTCCTCATACATTGGAATTTTTGGAGCTAGTTGGAAACTAGCTACCGGTTGACTAGGTTGCATAAGGGCGGCCATGGACGCATCCACATTTCTCAGCATTTTGTTTGTTGCTAAAATATAAGCTTCCAACGACTGTTCCAAACTAGACATGGGTTGTGAAGGGGTTTCGATAAAAGATTCAAAATTGTTTGGATACGTGAAACTCCCAAATGGCTGTGTAGAAGTAATGTCTAATGAAGGTGGGAAAGTCGGGTAGGACTGGTAGGAATTGGATGGTTGGACAGGAGTAGGATCAATCTTTGGATAAAAAGGTGAATGGACTTATTGATCCCTAGAACCGGATGCGTGGAGAGGAGTGAAAGATCGGCTACGAGATTGTGCAATGTGTTCAGCAATAGACAAGGGTTTCGGAGTTACAACAGGACTCGAAAAAGTGGTATCAACGTACGAAGGTGGTGAAGGTTGACACGGTTGATACAAAGTGGATTGTAAAGTCGAACTGTTTCTCCTAGACGCTTCTATTTGATCTTTCAAAGAAATTTTGGGCATGGAGGGATCGTCCTTAAATCGACCGAAACAATTCACGTACAAAGCAAAGTTAGGTTCAGGACACCAAAGTTCGGCAAGAGATTTGTGAGGTGGGGTACCCATGATGGAAGAAAGGAGAAGAAAAAGAGTGTGGGGTGCACGGATTTCTTAGCGACAAGTTGCAAGTTTTTATAAAATATTTTTTTTCTTTTTCTCTTTATTTGGAACTGTGTGCTCTTTTGCAAAAAGATTTTCGATAAGAGACTTTGACCCAAATGCAATCAACCACAAATGCACAATCAGACCTAGATCTAGGGTCACTTAGGTCAGCTAGACAGCTCCTAACTGTTCCAAAGAGCTAGAAATAGGACCTCAAACCGTCTCTTCACCGCCAATTGCGGCCAGGTAAGTGCCAGGTGAGTGGGAGGTATCCGCTATACGAATCACCGAAAATAGCGGGCCTAATTAAGTAACCACTCGCCTTAGACACACTTACCTAGACATCGCAAAGTCAGGTTAGGATCAACAGCCGATGCCTACAACTAGTCCTCTGTCCTAGTGAGCGCGACGTCCTTAGGGCTGAGTCTAGTATTTATTAATTAAATAATGGTTAATGCAAATGCCTTGTGTGATTTCTGGGGTCCTGGGAAGGGTGATGAAATCCCCACCCAATCTGAATTAGTCTCAAGCTCCTTAAAGTTCGATTAAAGATATGCAAAACAGTAAATCACTTGCAATCAATTTTTATTTTAAGCGCGGCGCAAAGAATCCTGCACAAGATTTGTTATTGGAAGGGGGAAGATTTTTAAGCGCAAAGAATCCTGCAGGAGATTTTTCAGAAGATATATGGATATTTGTAGAGGAGAGAGAAAATAAGCTCACAGATGAAATTTGGACAGATGACGTCACCAAACGGCAGCTTTTCCGCGGCCAGAGTGAGGTAATGCGGCAGATCCGCGGTGGACAAGACGGCACGGTTCCCGAGAAAATTTTGCAGAAGGTGACGTCACCTAGCCGCCGCGGATGCGCGGTCAGAGCACGGTTTCGGCGGCGGAATCGCGGTGGGTTGCTCTGTTCACTTCTCCAGATTTTTTCTGTTGATTTGTTGTTGAAATCCTCTGCTGTTCAGATCTACCTTTTTCTGTTTGGATCTCTGGATTGTTCCAGATCCGAACTCGATTGTAGATCCTGCAAAATTCAAACAACAATACCCTTCACAAAATACAAAGATGATAAATTTTTATATTTTTTAATTTTTCAGTTTTTATAATTTTTTAATTTTATATTAACCCGAAATTGCAAAAAGGAAATAACACGCCATCCCCGGCAATGGCGCCATTTGATTTGTATGATTTTGTGTATGCGTTGTGATCAAAAGATGAATCAAAGAATTTATATAACCGCAATCAAGAACGGCGTCGCTTGGTAGCTAGCCGATGAGTACGGGTCGGTCCACAGGGATGTTGTGAATTTCCTAATTGTTCTTACGAGTTAATTCCGAACGGTGTGAACGGATTGATTAAATCTAAAAACTAAATTAATCTAGATCTAAATCTTACTAGGGTTATGTTTAGGTTAGGTTTGGAAAGTCAGTAAATCTCACCGCTTTCTATACCCATATTAAGATCTATTAGGAGTTATGGTAATTATTAATAAAGGGGATTAGAACCATTGGGAAGATGTTTCTTCCTCTAGCTTCTTGTCCTTCCTTTATCAATCCTTACCCTAACCTCTATGGAAAACACGTTCAACCGGGCCTTTATACTACGGTATCACCGCTACCTCGAGGGATAGGGTGCCGTAGGGAGCGGTGTGTGCATGTATGCATGAAGTCCTATTAATTATATGTGATGGGTAAGAAAGGGGTGAGAGATCTTCATCTCTCAAGCCTTCCCCAAAGCTAACCCTAACAAGTGAGGAGACTACTCGCTCATTAGGGAATTAAAGAACAGATCTAAACTATTTATCTAGGGTAAGGAATTAAAGATCTAAGTAGGGCAGATAATAAATTTAACCTAGGGCAAGGAATTAAATCTAAACTAGGGCAAATAAAAAGAACTACTTACAAATTGATGCACTCCAAAACTTTCAAAAGAATTCTGAATTTTATTAATGAAAGGAGGCATGACCTAATACAAGAATTTGGGCTTCTATTTACAGGACATAGAAAACCCTAGGTTTACAATTGCCGCATGTATGCTTTTACAACAATACCCCTAGGAAGACTAGTCAGCGCCGCCACAGAGACTTGGTAAAATTTTATCCACTACGGGTATCACACGGCCACGGAACCGCGGCCGCAGCCCTGGTTTAGCCGCGGTTCCGCGGCCAAAAAGGAGGATTAAAGGCTGAGTCTTCTGGGGTGGGTTCTGGTTGCACTTAGGTACTCTTTTCTTCATATTGTTCTTCATAATAGCTTCTGGTTCTCTTCCAGATTTCCACAATGAATAATTGCAGTGGACTTTTACCGTTGCTTCATGTCGAAGTCTTGAACCTTACAATGCCTTGTTCTTTGTGAACTGATTTTCGTGTAGGCTTTATCAAGATTCTCTGTTTGTTGGTCGAAGTCCCACTTTTGCATCATCTTTTATCTTTTTCACTGTTTTTCATCCCGAGAACCTGTAACCTGTATTATGTAGCAGACATGGGTCAAAAGCACCTGTTTATTTGTAAAATGCATAAGAATGGGGAATATAATAATGCAATATTATGATATGAACAGTTTTCTTTTGTGTCCACTCTCCGTACCTCGATCTCCTGGCGATCAATGATTTCCCTGATCAGGTGATACCGCCTTAAGATGTGTCTGGATTTCTGATGGGACCTTGGTTCCTTCGCTAAAGCTATAGCCCCATTGTTATCGCAATACAAAGGTATTGGGTCAACAATGGATGGAACCACCCGAAGTTCACTAATGAACTTTTTCATCCAGACCGACTCTTTTGCGGCATCGCTTGCAGCAATGTATTCAGCCTCCATCGTCGAGTCTACGACGGTATCCTGTTTGGAACTCCTCTAACATACCGCCCCTCCATTGAGGGTAAACACAAAACCCGAGACAGACTTGCTGTCATCTTTGTCACTCTGGAAGCTTGAATCGGTAAAGGACTCGACCCTGAGGTCTCCGTTACCGTAAACCAGGAACATCTCCTTAGTCCTTCTCAGGTACTTGAGAATATTCTTCACTGCCGTCCAGTGGTCCTCACCTGGGTCTGACTGATACCGGCTCACCACGCTCAGCGCGTAAGCTACATCTGGTCTTGTATATAGCATCGCATACATTATAGATCCTACCGCCGATGCGTAGGGTATAGTGCTTATGTGAACCCTCTCCTCATTAGTCTTAGGAGACATCTTCTTGGAGAGGGTGATTCCGTGCAATGGGGGTATATTACCGCGCTTGGAATCTTCCATACTAAATCTCTTTAGTACGGTCTCTATGTACCTGGACTGTGAAAGTCCCAGTAGTCTCTTGGATCTATCTCTGTAGAACTTGATCCCCAGAATGTACGAGGCATCATCCAGGTCCTTCATGGAGAACCGTTGTGACACGAATAGCTTGACCGATTGTAGCATAGGAATGTCATTTCCTATCAAAAGAATGTCATCCACGTACAAGACTAGGAACACGACAGTTCATCCTACAATCTTCTTATAGACACAAGGTTCATCTTCATTCTTGATGAAATCAAATTCCTTGATTGCCTCATCAAAACAGATGTTCCAGCTCCGTGATGCCTGCTTTAATCCATAAATGGATTTAAGCAACTTGCACACCTTCCCACTGCTCCTACTGTCTATGAAACCTTCTGGCTGATCCATGTAAACGCACTCTTCTAAACAGCCGTTTAGAAAAGCCGTTTTAACGTCCATCTGCCAGATTTCATAGTCATGGAAGGTAGCAATGGCAAGTAGGATCCGAATAGATTTGACCATAGCCACTGGAGAAAAAGTTTCGTCATAGTCCACACCAGGTCTTTGACGAAAACCTTTTGCAACGAGTCTAGCCTTATAGGTTTCCACCTGCCCATCTACACCAAGTTTCCTTTTGTAGATCCATTTGCATCTAACGGGTTTTACCCCAGGTGGAGCAATATCCAAGGTCCACACTTTATTGGTGTACATGGACTCCATTTCGGATTGCATTGCTTCCATCCACTTATCAGAGTCCCTACTGATAATGGTCTGCCTGAAACTGGTAGGATCATCTTCTTCCAAGATGCAATCCTCTCGATCCCCGTCTATGAGAAAACCGTAGTATCTCTCGGGCGGACGAGAAATCCTACCAGATCTGCGGAGTGGCTGAGGATCGTCTGGGGTTATTGAATCCTGAGGTTCTGTCAAATCTTCAGTTTCATTTTGTGGTCGCTGAATTTCTTCCAGTTCTACCGAACTCCCACTTGTTTCTTTTGCAAGAAATTGCCACTCTAAAAAGGTGGCGTGGCGAGATACAAACACCTTCTGTTTCTCAGTGTGGTGGAACAGATATCCTGTAGAGTTTTTAGGATATCCCATAAATTTACATAGAACTGAACGTGCCTGAAGTTTGTCCGGATTTTGTACCTTTACATAGGCCGGACAACCCCATATCTTAATACGTTTAAGATACGGCCTTTTACCATTCTATATCTCAAATGGTGTCTTAGGCACTGATTTAGACAGAACATCATTCAATAGATATGCTGCTGTTAAAAGCGCATGTCCCCAAAATGAAAGAGGCAACTCGGCACTACTCATCATGGAGAGAACCATATCCAATAGGGTACGATTCCTCCGTTCCGATACACCGTTGTGCTGTGGTGTATAAGGAGGAGTAAGCTGAGAGAGAATACCATTCTCTTTTAAGTAATCTAGGAATTCCGTGCTTAAGTACTCCCCTCCCCTATCCGATCGGAGGATCTTGATACTTTTTCCAGTCTGGTTCTCTACTTCGTTTCTGAATTCCTTGAATTTCTCAAAAGCTTCAGATTTGTGTTTCATAAGATACACATATCCGAATCTAGAGAGATCGTCAGTGAATGTGATGAAGTACGAGAACCTACCCCTTGCATGTATAGATATTGGACCACATACATCACTGTGTATGAGTCCCAAGAGCTCTGTTGCTCTTTCTCCATGTCCGGTGAACGGAGATTTGGTCATCTTTCCTTTGAGACAAGACTGACAAGTTTCATAAGATGAAAACTCGAACGTATCCAAGAGTCCATCTTTATGCAACTTACTTAGTCTTTTCTCTCCGATATGACCAAGTCTACAATACCATAAGTAGGATTCGTTCATATCTGAACTCTTCCTCTTGCGTGTGTTTTGTACATTGAGAACTGTATTCTGATTTAGAACGTAGATACCATTACACAGTGTACCTTCTGCAACCAGTACCTTATGAAGGTAAATGTTCATGATATTTCTATCAAGAACAAAGTTATATCCATCTTTATTGAGTAAAGAAACTGATATGATATTGCAAACTATGGAAGGTACATAGTAGCAATCGTTCAAAATCATAGTATTGCCATTTGGCAACACTAGGTGATATTCACCGACGGCTGCAGCATTAATTTGTGCTCCGTTCGCTATCCTGAGCGACATATCACCAGGTGCAACTTTCCTACTTTTTCTCAGTCCCTGCAATAAATTACAGATATGAGATCCTAATCCGGTATCAAGTACCCAGGAGGTAGGGCTAACCGTAAAGCAGTTCTTAATTACAAGAACACCTGAAGTAGATGCAAAACTATGCTTCTTCTTCAACTGGGTATCCTTGGAATCCATACAATCCTCTTTCCCTTGCTCATACTTATGACTGTTGTCATAAGTTAGAGCCGAACCGACGTTCCCCAGCCTCGAATAAGAATTCGGATCGGTCAAGCGATACATTTTATTATCTTGATTAGGGTGTGAAATGGTTGCTATCTGGAGAGAGAGAAAAGAAACACTCAGGGTGCGCTCTTGCAAGATTAGATTGGTTTATTAATTTATCTAATCGGGATGGCTCCCACTGTTTCCTCAAATTCTTCTTCAAACCTTTAAAAGAAGAACTAGTCGGGATTAATTGCACGTCACAATACATGGTTAACCTTTCAGCCAGGCTAGTGTTGGTACTTCGAGGGAGGTTTTCCAATGCTTTCGCGAAGTTCCTTAATTAAATAACCTCTTTTCCCTGGAGGCGTAGCCCCGCTAACACCGTTCTAGACACCTACTTGGTTTATAGCATTGATTGTTAAGTGCAATAATCTCCCGAGAGTAATCCAACTCATCAGTGGGATCGGGATCCAACTATCATTGTGTAATGACCTAGATGGAATCCACTCTAGTCACTACACTCCAGAAGGTATGCTAAATCTGCAAGTTTCAGTTTCTTTAGAAACTCCCGATGTGGTTTTTACCCCTAGGACCTAAGTGACCTTGACTGAGCCAACATATCAAAGGATCCTAGTCAAGTTCAACCCGTCATTATCTTGATTGCATTAGACCCACCTGTACGAGTCCTTGACTGAGCCAAAATGACCGCATGATTGTCCCAACCAATCACATTATATGCTACAGAAAAATATTACATAGCTACCGTTCACTACGCCTCGGCTGAGCACGAAATACGTAGCACGAATACTAAGCAATACCAATCCGAAATGACGGAGGGCTATGGCTGGGTTTTGGAAAAATCCCGTCAACGTAATGAACTTGATATAGTTGAAGGAACATGATTGCCTTTTTGAAAATATAGTGGCGAAAACTTTTGCTAAAGAGGTCACTCCATGTGAAGGGATCTCGGCTCTTTCCTCGTCGAATGAGGTGCAGGATATTCCAAAATAAATACCTTGATGCAAAGCAAGAATAATCGACTATAGTGAAGTTATTACCCTGACGCAAACTTTTGTCCAAGGGGTCACTCCCGATGAAGGGATCTCGGCCCTTGCCTCGTCGAATGTGGTGCTGGGCATTCATAACCGAATACCTCTATGCAAAACAAAAGAGAACGTCCTTGCAATAACAGCTTTTTGAAAATTGTTCCAACAACGTTTTTTAGGTTTGTTTTTTCTTTGCATTAATATAATGCGTCCCATCAATTAATCCTACCATTGCAGAAAACAACGAAAATATGACGACGCTTACGCTATCCGCATTCGCCACGGGGCCCCGTCAT